>ML660216.1:6225905-6652393 GCA_007570785.1 Antilocapra americana
CACACACACACACACACACACACACACACACACACACACACACACACTCACACACACACACACACACACACTCACACACACTCACACACACACACACACACACACACACACTCATTCACCCACCCACCATCCCACCATCGTGAAGCATGCTACTCTGTTAGTGAGTGCTGTTCCATGCTGTCTGTTTGGTAATATTTATAGTTTGGAATCTGATGACACCTTCCACCCTAAGATGAATTTGTCCTATAGAAACCAATTTAAGTTATGAAGAATTCATTGTCTGTGTTGTGGGATGGTTAACGTTTCAAAAGAGTATAATGCCATTGGAAAAAGAATGATTCAATTAAGTAGTTGGTGTGGGAAATAAGTTTAGAAGAATAAATAATTTAAGAAGTGTGCTGCGTTGATGAAACAATTGAATGTAACTTTCAAAGGAGTCTCTACCTTTTTTTTATTCTAATGACTTTCTTTTTTTCACATTTTATTTTAATTGGAAGATAATTGCTTTACAATATTGTATTGGCCTCTGCCATACATCAACATGATTCAGCCACGGGTACACATATGTCCCCTCTCTCCAGAACCCTGCTTGCATCTTACCATTTATTTTTCAGTTTTCTGCCACATTTTGGACACGTCTTTCATCCAGAGGGATCATTTTTTTTTTCTGCTAGCATTTCAGCCTTTTCTGCAGCATTTGTAAAGTTCTGTTATTTTATGCAGAAACAAAGGAATCTGATGATATCTTGAAGGTGGATTTTGAAGTGTGGATAGAATTTTGGAGAGGCTGAGTGATATATAATAGAGAAAGTGGTGCAGGGGGAGAATGTGAGCAAATGGGAGGCATAAGGCAAGGCATTTGTGGAAAGAAATCTCTCAAAGCAGGGGTTGATGCCTAGGAATAGGAGGAAACCATTGCAGGATTTTGATCAGGGAATGGTGTGGTAAAAGTGGGTTTTGGAAGATCTCTCTGAGCTCTGGGAGGATGGGAACTAAGCACATCATCCAGATAGGTCACCCATAGCCTTGCTATGAGTGGAGGGTAGACAGCCATACAAAAATATTTATTCAACTCCTAAAGATAAATTATGTGAGCAGTGTGCAATGGGAAATCTGTTTGAGGAAGTCTGTTTGCTAAAATAAGTCAAATAGATTTAACGCTGTGAGAAATTTCCAGTTCTCTTTTTGGATAAAATAGTAATAGATTCTTTCTCTACCTCTCAAGCTTCTTCAGTTCTTCCCTTCAATTCTTGTTCAAACACCACCCGAGAGCCCTCTCTTGTGCCTCTTGGAAATATTTTTTTTATCATAGCATTTGGGATATCACCTTATCATTAAACCACAGAGTATACTTGTATTTGTGTTTGTATCCCTCATTCTTTTGTGGGCAATGTATTTGGAATTTTTTTCTTAACCATGTTTTATTCCCACAGCCTGTATTCCATAACACACATTAGTGTTTTGAATGAATGGAATACTAAAAGGGAAATAATAGAGAGAGAGTTCAGTTCAGTCGCTCAGTCATGTCTGACTCTTTGCAACCCTATGGACTGCAGCACACCAGATTTCTCTGTCCATCACCAACTCCCAGAGCTTGCTCAAACTCATGTCCATCGAGTCGGTGATGCCATCCAACCATCTCATCCTCTGTTATCCCCTTCTCCTCCTGCCTTCATTCTTTCCTGGCATCAGGGTCTTTTCCAGTGAGTCAGTTCTTCATATCAGATGGCCAGAGTATTGGAGTTTCAGCTTCAGCATCAGTCCTTTCAATGAATGTTCAGGATGTACTGTCTTTTAAAATAGAATTTGGAAATATGGTTCAGTGAGACCTTAGGTCCTGTTTTGCCTGTGAGTAGTAGATAAGCTAACTGCTAAAAATAATTCTAAAAGCTGATGGCATGGGCAGAGTTATAAGAATGTCATGGTGTAGCTTAATTTCTTCTTTAAAAAGAATTAAGATACTTTCAGAGTTATTAACTAGAAGCTAATACAAGTAATAGGCAAAACATATGCAATTAAGTTAATGCATAACTAACACTTATTGCACACTTACTGTATATTGGGCACTGTTCTAGATGCTTCCCTTGTATTAACTCTTTTAATCCTGCCAGGAATCCTATGAGGCGGCACCATCATTAATTCCTCTTTTTTGGGGGGAGGATAAAGAGAGGTTAAATGACTTGTTCATGGTATAAATTTAAAAACAAATGACAATAATGAAAGTAGTAATTGAGTAATGACAGTGTATTTTATTAAAACATTTTTTAAAGCTTATCTTAAACTTTTTTCATCATGGAATTCACATATAATAGTGTCTGAAGCTTTTGCATCTAGTCTAGGTCAGTATTTTTAAAAGGATAGTAATGTAAGTTTTTGTGCAAATGTATATTTCCTGGACTGGTGAAGATATTAACCTGGCAAGTAACAAATGTTTATTAAAAAAAGGTTTTTCTTGAATATCTTTAGAAAATAGTAGGTTTACTCTTGTAATATTTTCTCAGTTAAAAGCCTATTTTGCTGAAAATGGAAATGTGGTTTGTTGATATATACACATACATAAAAAGCTGATTCAAATAGTTTTATTTGAGAGAAGAAAGCAAATCCCTAGCATTGTTTGGAAACACTTGCTGAAATTACTGATTAATATAGGCTCGTGAATGCACATTGCTTTTTAATCAGCTCATATATGTGGGTAGTAATACAATTGCTTTTACTAATACAATTAACATATGTAGTTCACAGTTCATACAGTACTAATTTATAACTGAAATAATTTGATTTATTATATAGTCAACATGGAGTGTGTGTGTGTGTGTGTGTGTGTGTGTGTGTGTAAAGATCTTTAAAGTGGAACCACAATTACAATGTAAATGACTAATGGGAAGAACTGAAGAAGTAATCATAAATTGATTTCTTGTTTCTTTTATTCTCAGAGTTAATTATATGTCTGCCAATAACAATGAAAATATATTTACTTGCATATTTGACTTGGCATTTATTGACCAATTTATCAAGTAGAAGCAGTATAAGGAGAAACTAGAACATAATTTGAATAGGCCAGTGCTTGAGGTATTTGCACAGTGATACATTCAGAAAGTATTTTGGGTATTTATTTTGTGGTCAAAAAATGAATTCAGGAAGTATAGTATTTATATTTTTCTGTTCTGTAAAACCCAAGTAGCATGTAATTAGAACTTGAATGATAGCATTTGCCTTTCAGGACTCAATGAGTACTTTAAAATATATGGCTGCAAAAGTCTCCGATTATGTAGTATGAGTACTTTGTGAATTGGAGAACTATGATATGCCTGGTTAGGTTTGGTAATATGAAAATAGAAAGACAAGAACATGCTCTGGATTTGTGTTAATGCTTACCAATACCTATAGCTTCTGATCATCAAGGAAAGGTTTTATAATATCAATGACAGGAAAAATCAAAATTAGGGACTTGGAGGACGTTTGTTGTTTTTTTTAAGCATCTGAAAGAGTTTTCTTTTAAAAACAGTAGCATATGGTTAAAATTGGGACATTTTAATCTTTAGAAACATATTACAAAAAACCTAACATAAAGATCAAGGAAATTTTGAGCTTCCTCCCTCAAGAGGAAGTAAATGGAGGAAAATCTGAGGCAATTTTACTTTTTTCTTCTTTCAGTTTTAACCTATTACATAAACATCATAACACTAATGAAATAATATTTCATGAATTTTTAAAGGAAAGTGGTATTAAAATAAATAACTTATGGTGGCTTCATTTACTTCTTTACTTCAGAATATATGCTTTAATTTTTTTCAACTGATAAAAACTATGAACCCTCCTAGAACAGCAGGCAGAGTCTTTTTTTTTTTTTTTAATTTTCTTTACTTTATTGTGTTGGTTTTGCCATACAATGACATGAAACCGCCATGGGTTTACATATGCTCCCCTTCCAGAACCCCCCTTCCTCCCCCTCGCGATTCCCTCCCCCTGGGTCTTCCTGGTGCACCAGCCCGGAGCATCAATCCTGGGCTGGTGATTGATTAGACATATGATAATTAACTTCTTTCAATGCCCTTCTCCCATATCATCCCACCCTTGCCCTCTTCCACAGAGTCCACGTGTCTGTTCTATACATCTGCGTTCCTTTTGCTGTCTCGCATGCAGGGTTCTCGTTACCATCTTTCTAAATTCCATATACATGTGTTAGTATACTGTATTGTTGTTTTTCCTTCTGGCTTACTTCACTCTGGATAATAGGCTCCAGTTCCGTCCACCCGAGTAGAACTGATTCAAATGAATTTTTTTTTAATGCTGAGTAATATTCCATAGTGATAAAAACTATGAACCCTCCTAGAACAGCAGGCAGAGTCTTAATCTGTTAGGACTGATGGTGAAGCTGAAACTCCAATACTTTGGCCACCTGCTGAGAAGAATTGACTCATTGGAAAAGCCCAGTGCTGGGAAAGATTGAATGTGGAGGAGAAGGGGATGACAGAGGATGAGATGGTTGGATGGCATCACCAACTCGATGGACATGAGTTTGAGCAAGCTCTGGGAATTGGTGATGGGCAGGAAGCTTGGCATGCTGCAGTCCATGGGATCGCAAAGAGTCCGACATGACTGAGTGACTGAACTGAACTCTATTACCTAATTAGGGAAAGAACAAATCACAAATTATTATAATTTGTAATATTGAAGCTGTGTAATTAAGATTTTTCCCCTTTTTAAGAAGTTTAATCAAAGAAAAATTTATATACTACTTATGTTCCTTTTTATTGTTGATGAAAAGTTGCTTAAAACATAGATAAAAGAAAGGAATTTCTTCTTCTCCAATTAACATTTGTTTAAATAACCATACATGTGAATTATTTAATCTTAATTTTGAAAAATACAGTTCAAATTCTCCCTGTCATAGTTTATTATACCTGTAGCTCTGTTAGTCGTGACCAAGACACTTTTGAGGGTAGTTATACTTAATTGCTTTTAATCTCTGACCTTTCCACATGAAATTACAAAGTTCTCTTGTCTTAAACATGTATAGCTGATTTTTTTAAGTTGTCATAGAAGTTTAGGTATATTTTCACTTTTTTATTCACCTTGGTCAGTTGTACAAGTCCATGTCCTCCCTGGAGGAGGGTATGGCAACCCACTCTAGTATTCTTGCCTAGAGAATCCCATGGACAGAGGAGCCTAGCGGGCTGCAGTCCATGGGGGCGGTCACTGAATCTGGAGTCTCTTCTGTGAAAA
Organism: Antilocapra americana; assembly: GCA_007570785.1. Taxonomy (NCBI): domain Eukaryota; kingdom Metazoa; phylum Chordata; class Mammalia; order Artiodactyla; family Antilocapridae; genus Antilocapra; species Antilocapra americana. Next base: position 6,231,132 of record ML660216.1, read on the forward strand.
ATGATTTTTCTTTCACACCCAAGGTACCTCATAGTTGATGGTTTGATGGGTGTCCTCTTCACTCCCCAGTGCTGCTTCCAGGACATTTTTTCTCTACCTGCTTGTGGTAGTTAATCCTGTATTCTAGACTCTGCCAACTTTCCTCCCTGCTCTTTTCTGTCATCTTGCTCACTCACTGGGTAATCTCCCTTGTTCTTTAGAATTTGGCACCTGGCTCTCAGGCTTCCACTCTACCTCAACTCTTGCCAGCATCTTGTATGATGTCATTGTCTATATGTACTATTCAGCTACCTTCCTGACCTGTTGGTTCTTTGGTCTCCACATGTTCAGTGACCTTCTTCTCCATTCTACCTCAGCTACCTATTTCCAGAATTATATTCTGGGTGAGCCAGTTATTTACTATTATGCCAACACTCAGGAGATTCCAGGAGAGATTTGATCCAATGTAAATATACATGGATGTTGGCTTTAGCCTCAGCTGAGACTTCCACACTGCCTGGAAAACTGCTGCATTTCTCTTTCTCACTCTCTGCAGTGACTGTTGTAAACCTTTTACTCATATATTTTGTCTTCTCTTCTGAACTACTTAACTGTCATGATAACTTTGCTTTGCGATTAATAAAAGCAACCTGTAAAAGTTATATAAGCATGATACCATTTAAAGATACAGAACAAATAATGCTTCTTGTAAGGGATTTGTATGTGTATAATGAAATTTATTTATATAATTTATTATATAAAGTGTATAGTGAAAGAGTTGGGACTACCAGACCACATGACCTGCCTCTAGAGAAACGTGTATGCAGGTCAGGAAGCAACAGTTAGAACTGGACATGGAACAACAGACTGGTTCCAAATAGGAAAAGGAGTACGCCAAGGCTGGATATTGTCACCCTGCTTATTTAACTTATATGCAGAGAACCTCATGAGAAACACTGGGCTGGAGGAGGCACAAGCTGGAATCAAGATTGCCTGGAGAAATACCAATAACTTCAGATATGCAGATGACACTACCCTTATGGCAGAAAGTGAAGAAGAACTAAAGAGCCTCTTGATGAAAGTGAAAGAGGAGAGTGGAAAAGTTGGCTTAAAACTCAACATTCAAAAAATGAAGATCATGGCATCCGGTCTCATCACTTCATGGCAAATAGATGGGGAAACCGTGGCTGACTTTGTTTTTCTGGGCTCCAGAATCACTGCAGATGGTGATTGCAACCATGAAATTAAAAGACGTTTACTCCTTAGAAGGAAAGTTATGACCAACCTAGACAGCATATTAAAAAGCAGAGACATTACTTTGTCAACAAAGGTCTGTCTAGTCAAGGCTATGGTTTTTCCAGTGGTCATGTATGGATGTGTGATTTGGACTATAAAGAAAGCTGAGCACCAAAGAATTGATGCTTTTGAAGTGTGGTGTTGGAGAAGACTCTTGAGAGTCCCTTGGACTGCAAGGAGATCCAACCAGTCCATCCTAAAGGAGTTCAGTCTTGGGTGTTCATTGGTAGGACTGATGTTGAAGCCGAAACTCAAATACTCTGGCCACTTGATGCGAAGGACTGACTGATTTGAAAAGACCCTGATGCTTGGAAAGATTGAGGGCAGGAGGAGAAGGAGACAACGGAGGATGAGATGGTTGGATGGCATCACCAACTCAATGGACATGGATTTGGGTGGACTCCAGGAGTTGGAGATGGACAGGGAGGCCTGGCATGCTGCAGTTCATGGGGTCGCAAAGAGTCGGACATGACTGAGTGACTGAACTGAGTGAAATTATAATGGCATACATAGGAATGATAATAGCACATCAACTTAGTGATTATCTCTGATGGGAGTAGAAGATAAATGTAATCAGGGAAGAGTATACAGGGTGTTTCAGCTGTATCTATAATATTTTATTTCTTAAGTGGCGGACATAGCTGTGAGGTCACTTTAAAAAATAAAGATATATCGTAAAAGTTACAGAACAATGGCTTTTAGTCCATTCAAAAGGTTGTGCAACCATCACTATCTGAGCCCAGAATATTTTCATCACCCTCCAGAAAAACTCTACCCATATTAGTCACTCCTCCCCATATTAGTCACTCCTCCATCTCCTTCATACCTCATGAGCTCTCAGTCACCACTAGCCTACTTTCTGTCTCTGGACATTTCATGTAAGTGTAATCCTACAATAATGGCCTTTTATGGCTGTCTTCTTTCACTTAGCATGTTTTCAGGATTCGTCCATGTTATAGCATGTGTATATACTTGATTCCTTTTTGTGGCTGAATAATATTCCATTGTATGGATTCACTTTGTTTATCCATTCATCAGTTGAGGGACACTGGGTTATTTCCACATTTTAGCTATTGTGAGTAATGGTGCTGTGAACATTTGTGTACAAGTTTGTATGCACATTATATTTCAGTTCTCTTGGGTCTTCCACCTAGGAGTAGAATTTCTTGGTCATATGGTTAATTGTAGGTTTAACTCTTTGAGAAAATACCAAACTTTCTGTAGTGGCAGTTTTACATTGCCACCAGGAATATATGAAGGTTCTTGGGATTTTTGGTTTGTTTGATAGCTGTCTTAGGGGCTGGGAGATGGTAATTCATTGTGGTTTGTATTTCCAGTTTCCTAATGAGATTAATATTGAACATCTTCTCAGGTGCTTATTGGCCGTTTTGCAAATCTATTTTCTAGATGACCTACTTAATTAATGGTCATATAATTGGTCGCAGTTCTTTTATGGAAGGGTCTTGTCTCTGAGAAGTAGTAATCTTTCTCTGTATTAATATAACTGAAATGATTTTATTTCTAAATGAAGTAAAATATTATTACATATATCATTTGTTGAACTCCTTTTTCTCAGGTTTGTTTTCATGATCTTAAGAAAATCTGAGTAATATTTCATGATAATAGCAGTATAGAGCAAACCATATAACAGTATGCCAGATAGCCTTTCTGTTTGCAAATGCTTATAAATCACAAAAGTTGCACATTTCCTAGCTTGGATCCATGAAGTGGAAAATCTACTGCACTGTTTCTAATTGTTAAAGCTACTAGTGTGCCTCTATTCCTTTTTTTAAAAGAGCTACTCTAAGTAAATTGTTTACCCTTAAAATGTTAGAAGAGTTTTAAACAGGAAAGAAAAAAAATACTTCCTTTCCAGGAACTGAGACAATGATCTTTTTTTTTTTTGACAATGATCTTCTAATTAAAGACAGTAAGTTTGTGGCTCAGTATGCAGAAAGCATGAGATTAACATTTAGTTTGCTAATCCCCTGAGAATATACAACACAAAAGAATGCCTTTTAAAAAGTTTACCTTTTGGTTTGTAATTTCCTGGAAAATCAATTAGCAGTGCTCTTCACTTCTCTTATTCATTCACTCAACAAACATTCATTGAGCAACTTTTAAATGATACCAAGAGTAATTGACAAATAAATTATGTAACAACCTTCTACTTTAATTAGAGGGTTGACATTAAGAGACTTCAATTATAGAAACCTAACTGTAAATTCAAAATTCTTGATGTTCTCACTTTTTAAAAATTCCGTGATTATTTTAAATTTTCTCTGTGTAATTCTCTAAAGAAAGCCTTGTAATGTTTGTCATGAATTTTTCCTAAAATGGGGAACTGGAGTAGTTCACCAGATATTGTTTTAATGTAGCACTGGATTTTCTAGTAGCTCACCACCAGGGATAATCTGATTTTCTAGGGTGTGTACCTTTGCAGTGGCTTTTTAAATTCTTGACTAAAAGAATATTCTTGAATGTATTAGCCATTCTTTGACCTCAGGGCCTTTATACCTGGTGTCTTTTCTGCTTGAAATGCTTCTCTCAGCTATTGGTGTTTTATACACACTTCTTTTAGCTCTCTCCTGGTAGGAAAGTCAACCATTCTATGAGAATGTGAGACTCACTTCTCACGTTGGAACAGTCACATGTAAATCTTGATGGTTGGTTACCTTACCTCTCAGCTTAGTTGGCACTTTAGAGCCCTGGGTCTCAAAGTATAATCTATGATTCACTGTTGTTGTTCTGTCTGTCGCTCAGTTGTGTCCGGCTCTTTGTGACCCCAGGCTTCCCTGTCTTTCACTATGTCTGGTGTTTGCTCAGACTAATGTCCATTGAGTTGGTGATGCCATCCGATCATCTCATCCTCTGTTGCCTCCTTCTTCTCCTGCCCTCAATCTTTCTCAGCATCTGGGTCTTTTCCAGTGAGTTGGCTCTTTGAATCTGGTGGCCAGAATATTGGAGCTTTAGCTTCAGCATCAGTCCTTCCAGAGAGTATTCAGGGTTGATTTCCTTCCGGATTGAGTGGTTTGATCTCTTTGCTGCCCAGGGGACTCTGTGCCACACCACAGTTTGAAAGTATCAATTCTGTGATCTATAGGAAGAGTTTTGTGAGGTCAAACTATTTTCTTAATAATATGAAGCTATTATTTGTCATTTTCACTGTTGTGATATGTACATTGATAGTGCAAAGACAAATATTGGCACCTCAGAACAAATTAAGGCAGTGGCAACAAACTGCTAGTAGTCATTGTATTATTCACTGCCACACATGCACAATGAGAAAGCAAAACCCACGAATTTCACCATATGCCCTTGATTAAAGTGTAAAAAATATTGTTTTGAAACTAACCATTCTGTGTTTGTGTTTTTAATATTGTGTGTGATGAAATTGGAAGTTCACATAAACTACTTCTGTATTCCAAAGAACAATGACTGTCTCAGAGGAGGGTATTTATATGATTGAGTTTCAGTATGAACTAGCTATTCTTTTACTGGAGCATCCTTTTTACTTGAATAATTGACAATAAAATAATTGAATAAAAGTGTAGTTATTTAAACTTGAGTATTGGGCAAAATTTTCTCAAAAAAGAATGAAATGACCCTGACATGTCAAGGCAAATATTATTATTTTGCCAATGATAATATTCAACCTTTCAGATAAAAATTAAAATGTTGAAAGACTCAGGTTTGTTACTATATGTGCAGTTTATGTGTCACTCTGTGTGCACTCTATGTGTCACTATTTGTCACTATATGTACAGTTTCCCAGTACATAAAGATTTTTCTGAGTTTGTAGGTGATATTAATAAATGTTAGCTTTTAATATTGCATTATGGAGTATATCAACATTTGGAGGACCTGAATAATTCAGTGAAGGAATATTTTTGAAATGACAAGCACATAATTTTAATTGTACATGGATAGAAGATCTACTCAAAGCACAAAATAGATCAATGGTTTTTATGTAACAGGATGAAAAATTTATTGAAATGGTTTCAGATCCCACATTGCAACTAACCTTTAAGGAACTACCACTTATTAAGTTCCTGAAGAATATGACATAATTATTCAATTAGGGTATTAAAATACTTCTCTCATTTCCAGCTGTCCATCTGTGTGAGGCTAGATTTTATTCATAAACTTCAGCCAAGAAACATGGTGCAAGAGATTGGATAAAGAAGCAGATGCAAGAACTCAGCTGTCTTCTATTAAGCCAGACTTAGAAGAGATTTGCAAAAATATAAATGCAATGCTTCTTACTTCATTTTATTTTAGAAAATATTATTTTTATAAAAATATATTTGTGTTCGTATACAACAAATTTATTGTCATTATTCCCAAGTGAATTAAATATTTTCAAAGTTTCCTCGTTTTAATCTTTGATATTAAAAATATTTATAGATACAACTCACAAAAATAATTAAATAAAAATCCTCAATAATTTTTAAGGCTATAAAATATTAAAGACCAGAAGTCATAAGATCAAAAAGTTTGACCCTCCCTTAGGTCCATATATAAAATAACATATAAGCCATATATAAACCTCATGCCATCTCTCTGTCCTGGCTTCTGCTTTATTTTCCTTTGTAGCTCTTAATTTCTCTTGACGTATATTTATACGGCTCTGTTTACTGTTTATCTTTCCTTGTGCTGCATGTGTGCTAAGTTGCTTCAGTCCTGTCCAGCTCTGTATGACCTTATGAACTGTAGCCTGCCAGGATCCTCTGTCCATGGGATTCTCCAGGCAGAAATATTGGAGTGGGTTGCCATGCCCTCATCCAGGGGATCATCCCGACCCAGGGATCAAACCTGCATCTGTTATGTCTCCTGCTTTGACAGGTGGGCTCTTTACAACTAGCACCACTTGCAAAGCCCTTGTTAGTTTAATGCGAAGCCCTTGTGGATGTAAACTTCATCTGTTTTGTTTGCTACTGTTATTCTTACTATCTAGAACAGTGCCTGAATTACAGTAGGTGTTACATATTATTGAGTGAATAAAGTAATTTTTTTCTCTTAGAATTCACTGTTTCTCTTTTCTGTGAATTCTGCTTGTGACATCTGTTGACCTTCTCACATGATGAAGGTCATTTTTTTATGAGCTTTAAAATTTTTTATTGTGAACTTGTCTTTAGCAGAACTTTCCTTTCTTGGGAGTCTACATAGTTTCGATAAAAAAGGTGTTCCTAAGAAGCCATTTCAGCCCTTCTGCCAGAACCGTGCAGATCTCATTTGTTCAGGATGAATTTTCATGTTAATTTTTGGAGTCAGGATTTCTGCACTGCCTGGTTAGGAGACAGTTGAATCTCACATCCATGAACAATTCAAGCATGGGTTTGGGGGTTCTAGGATATAATTCCTTTTTTACTCATCGATCACTTTTCTGCTGCATCTCTAAACCGGTGGTGGAGTTGTATTACTCCACGTGCATAGCCAGCATAGGCACTTTTTTTTTGCAAAGAATAAAAGCAGCGTTTTAGTTGAAAATTCTGATAGCATTGAAGTCATTATACTTTTCTTCTGCCTTATTTCCAGTCTGAGAGGTAGTCTCTGTTAGCAGTTACCTGTAGGCATTTTTAGAAATTGATGTATGGTAAATTTATGATGATGTGTTAGTTTCAAGTGCATAACAAAGTGATTCTATTACATATATATAATACATATATGTATATAACACATATTATCCATATATGTGTCAATTCAGTTCAATCGCTTAGTTGTGTCTGACTCTTTTCTACCCCATGAACTGCAGCACACCAGGCCTCCCTGTCCATCACTAACTCCTGGAACTTGCTCAGACTCATGTCCATCGAGTTGTTGGTAATGCCATCCAGGCATTTCATCCTCTGTCATCGTCCCCTTCTCCTCCTGCCTTTAGTCTTTCCCAGATCAGGGTCTTTTCCACCGAGTCAGTTCTTCACATCAGGTGGCCAAAGTAGTGGATCTTCAGCATCAGCCCTTCCAATGAATATTCAGGAATGATTTCCTTTAGGATGGACTGGTTGCATCTCCTTGCAGTTCAAGGGACTCTCACGAGTCTTCTCCAGCACCACAGTTCAAAAGCATCAGTTCTTCCGTGCTCAGCTTTCTTTATGGTCCAACTTTCACATCCATACATGACTACTGGAAAACCCATAGCTTTGACTAGATAGACCTTTGTTGATAAAGTAATGTCTCTGCTTTTTAATATGTTGTCTAGGTTGGTCTAAGGGCTTCCCTCATAGTTCAGTCAGTAATGAATCTGCCTGCAATGCAGAAGACACGGGTTTGATTCGTGGGTCGGGAAGATCCCCTGGAGAAGGAAATAGCAACTCACTCCAGTATTCTTGCTTGGAGAATCCCATGGACAGAGGAGCCTGGCAGGCTGCAGTCCATGGGGTCACAAGAGTGAGACACGACTTAGAGACTAAAGAGAAACAGGTTGGTCATAGCTTTTCTTCCAAGGAGCAAGTCTTTTAATTTCATGGCTTCAGTCACTATTTGCAGTGATTTTGGAGCCCCCCAAAATAAAATCTGTCACTGTTTCCATTGTTTCCCCATCTATTTGCCATGAAGTGTTGGGACCAGATTCCATGATCTTAGTTTTCTGAATTTTGAGTCTTAAGCCAGGTTTTTCAGTTTTCTCTTTCACTTTTCATCAAGAGGCTCTTCAGTTCCTCACTTTCTGCCATAAGGGTGGTGTCATCTGCATATCTGAAGTTATTAATATTTCTCACACCAATCTTGATTCTAGCTTGTGCTTTATTCAGCCTGGCATTTCACATGGTGTACTCTGCATATAAGTTAAATAAGCAGGGTGACTATACAGCCTTGACGTACTCCTTTGCCAATTTGGAACCAGTCCGTTGTTCCATGTCTGGTTCTAACTGTTGCTTCTTGACCTGCATACAGATTTCTCAGGAGGCAGGTAAGGTGGTCCCTGAGACCCATCTCTTTCAGAATTTTTCACTGTTTGTTGTGATCCACATAGTGAAAGGCTTTGGCATAGTCAATAAAGCAGAAGTAGATGTTTTTCTTGAACTCCTTTGCTTTTTCTGTGATCCAGCAAATGTTGGCAAATTGATCTCTGGTTCCTCTATCTTTTCTAAATCCAGCTTGAACATCTGGAATTTCTCAGCTTACACACTATTGAAGCCTTACTTGGAGACTTTTGAGCATTACTTTGCTAATGTGTGAGATGAGTGCAATTGTGTGGTAGTTTGAACATTTTTTGGCATTGCCTTTCTTTAGGATTGGAACGAAAACTGACCTTTTCCAGTCCTGTGGCCACTTTTGGGTTTTCAAAATGTGCTGGCATATTGAGTGTAGCACTTTAACAGCGTCATCTTTTAGGACTTAAAATAGCTCAGCTGGAACTCCATCATCTCCACCTGCTTTGTTTTTAGTGATGCTTCCCTTAGGAAGGATGCTTCCCACTTGACTTTGGACTCCAGAATGTCTGGCTGCAGGTGAGTGATCACACCTTTGTGGTTATCTGGGTCATTAAGATCTTTTTTGTATAGTTCTGTGTATTCTTGCCACCTCTTCTTAATATCTTCTGGTTCTGTTAGGCCCGTTTCTGTCCTTAATTGTGCCCATCTTTGCATGAAATGTTCCCTTGGTATCTCTAATTTTCTTGAAGAGATCTCTAGTCTTTCCCATTCTATTGTTTTCCTCTATTTCTTTGCATTGATCCCTGAGGAAGGCTTTCTTATCTCTTCTTGCTAGTCTTTGGAACTCTGCATTCAGATGTGTTTATCTTTCCTTTTCTCCTTTGCCTGTAGCCTCTCTTCTTTTCTCAGTTATAACATATATATGTGTGTATGTATATACATACACATATATATATTTTATTTCAGATTCTTTTCCATTACTGATTCTTATAAGGTGATGATATTCCCCGTGCTAGACAGTAGGTCCTTGTTATTTATCTTTTATTTATAGTAGTGTATATATACACTACTATACCAAACTCCTAATTTATCTCTCTGCTCTGTCCTACTATCCCCTTTAGTAGCCATAAGTTTGTTTTCTATGTCTGTGCATCTATTTCTGTTTCATAAATAAGTTCATTTGTGTCACAGATTCCACAGATAAGTGTTATCGTATGATATTTTTCTCATCTGACATACTTAATATGGTAATCTCTAGGTCTATACATGTTTCTGAAGATGGTATTATTTAATTCTTTTTTATGACTACTATTCCATTGTATTATATATGTATACCACATCTTCTTTATCCATCCATCTATCATTCTTGAAATGCTTCCATGTCTTGGCTATTTCAAATAGTGCTGCTGTGAACATTGAAGAGCATGTATCTTTTCAAATTATAGTGTTCTCCAGGGATATGCCCAGGAATGGATTGCAGGATCATATGGTAACTCTATTTTTAGCTTTTTAAGGCATCTCCAAGCTATTTTCCATAGTGGCTACACCAATTTTCATTCTCACCATCAGTGTAGGAGCCTTCCTTTTTCTCCACACCCTCTTCAGTATTTATTATTTCTAGACTTTTTAAATGAAGGCCACTTTGACTGATGTGAAGTAATACCTCATTGTAGTTTTAATTTGCATTTCTCTAATAATTAATGATGTTGAGCATCTTTTCATATGCTTCTTGGGCATCTGTATGTCTTTGGAGAAATGTCTATTTAGGTCTTATTGCCCGGTTTTTGATTGAGTTCCCTTCTGATATTAAGCTGTATGAGTTTTTTTTTTTATGTTTTAGAAATTAATCCCTTGTTGGTAGCATCATTTGCAAGTATTTTCGCTCAGTCCATTGGTTGTCTTTTGTTTTGTTTATGGTTTCCTTTGCTGTGCAAAAGCTTATAACAACCCATTTGTTTGTTTTATTCCTGATTTTATCCAGCTTCATCTCCCTTTGGCTTTAAGTCGTATTTGAGCATTTTTAAAATCCTAGCCCCTGTTGCCTGTATCCAGTCTCAAAGATACCCTTTTGGACTTGAATTCTAGCATGATGACTTCTGGCATGATTATTTCTCTCTTGTTTTTTGGCTTCCCTGTGTTAATGATATATGTTTTAAATTATTTATATTTTATCCAGCATTTCTCTGTCTTTGAATAGAAAATGAGTCTTTCTTTTCTTGCTTTTATTTTTTAGTGGACATATCTTTGTTTGCACCTCTTGAGGACATCAAGTAGTTGATTAGCAAAAAAATTTGTACTTTATAGTAAAATTATTATAGACATATACAGTATTTTATCTCTGTAATTCTCCAGGCAGTTCTCTTTTTCTCTTCTGTTATGGTATTTTTATAGGGTTTACATTGTTATTTTGTGAGAACTGCTGAGACTTAGTTTTGCCAACAGTTAGCATACATAAATTGTTCTTTCCCCCATTCTTGTTTTCTTGAATTCTTGAAGAAAGAACTGTCTTCTTGGAACTAAAGCTGCTGTTTGACAAATTGATGTGAATATCTCCAACCTGTTTCTACCAGTACTGTGGAATATTTGACTGAGGTCTGATCTTCTCTTGCTTGTGTGCCAAGTTTCCTTATTATGAGCAGGAAAATGTATGTTTTAAAGAAGCTGTGACATTTTATAGATCTTCCGTTAAAAGCAGTACATGAAAATTCACTACCCTCAGCATTCCATTGTTTTATATCCTGACAGAACAGGAAAATGTAGTGATAGGTAAGGTAAGGTTCTGCTTCCTAAGTTGTCAAATTGCACAGAAGTCACCTTATTTCAAAGTAGCTCCCCAGGGAGAGTCTTTCAGATTAAGAAGTATCATTACAGACTGTTCCTGGCCTATCACTATTTGTATTTTACTATTCTTTCTCTAGTCAGATTAATGCCTAGCTGAATCAGCAGTTCTCTAGAAATGGGAGTTTTATTTGAGGAAAAGGAAAAGAAGAATTTTGAAGATGGAGGGTTATTTTGAGAAGGTTGTCTATGGACTTTGGAACCCCAGATAGGTTCAGAAAAGGTGAATGAAAGCGGTCAAAGGTAAACTGGCTGTGCACAGCTGTGCCTGTCATCTTGGTGTGCTGGGAAGAGTTTCTTATAGCCTTGGTGCGTGTGTGCTCCTATGAATTGTTACAGCCCGAATTAATATTGCAAGATTAGTTGAAAAGCTGCCTACCTCAGCTGCTTTGGTTTAAGGTAGTTCCATGTTTTTAAATGCAGTCCAGTTTTTCTTGGTTAAAATTCTAGTCAGTTCCTCCCAAGAGAAGACAGAAAAGTGGAAGGAGTGGGAGATATGTGACCACCACAATAGGAAAACAGATCAGGCTATTACTCTAAAATGTTCTTTTCCTCTTTATTATCAGTTCCTGCTCCTCTCAGTCTTTTTTTTTCCTTAATATGTATATTTTATTGAAGTATAGTTGACTTCTAATGTTTCAGGTACACAGCAAGGTGATAAGATACACGTATTATTTTTGAGATTATTTTCCATTATCGGTTATTACAAGATACTAACTAGAGTTCCTGTGCCATACAATAAACCTTTGTTGCTTGTTGCAAAAGTGTCTTTTAAAATTAGAAATCTAGTATTCTATTCATATAAGTCAAACAAATGAAATCAAAATGTCATAAATTTTTTAGTTAGGCAAAAATTCTTAAGTTTTCCCAAATACCTATACATACTATTTATGTATATATATATATACAAAAGCCTTCCTGCTACACTTGATAAAGGCTTGAGAAAGAACACAACAAAAGAATAGATGGAGAAATTGCAAAACATAAACTAAATGAAATGGGAGCACTAAATATGAAATAGAAAATGTGAAACAACCTAGATGAAGTAAAAGGTCATCATATAAGTTCAGTTGCTTTTAATTATGGCTGCACATTAGAAACATATCTGGAGCTTTGGAGGAAAAAAGCAATACCTGGGCATTTGTATTTTTCAAAAAATTCCAAGATAATTCTGATATGCATCTGGATTTTTAACAAGTGATTATAAAAACCTATATAGATTTGGTGATATAGAATTCTATTATTTTTCTGTTGACCAATCATGATACAATGGTATTAAGTGAGTAATAATTACATAATCACAGTAGTAAAACATGTTTATTAGTTTTCACAATCAATAGCCAGACAAAAAATAAAATAATTATAGTGGTAATCCATAATGGGAACATTAACCTAACAGTGTAAAGTAATTACATTCAGTTTGTGGGGTCAAGCAGAGTGATGTGGTGAGTGGAAATGCATACATGTACATGTTTCCATCCACCCAGCCAGTCTGTGTCTTTTGGTTGGTGCATTTTAATCCATCTACATTTAAGGTAATTATCAACATGTATGATCTTATGGCCATTTTCTTAATTGTTTCGGGTTTATTTTTTGTAGGTCTTTCCCTTCTCTAGTGTTTCCTGAGTAGAGACATTTCTTTGGCATTTGTTGTAAAGTTGGTTTGCATGTGTGCTAAGAGTCGTGTCCAACTCTTTGCTATCCTATGGACCATAGCCCACCAGGCTCCTCTTTCCATGGGATTCTCCAGTCAGGAATACTGGGGTGAGTTGCCATGGCCTCCTTCAGGGGATCTTCCCAACCCAGGGATTGATCCCTTAGGGCTCCTGCATTGGTAGGTGGGGGGGTGTTTTTGTTTTTGTTTTTTTTGCCGCTAGTGCAACCTGGGAAGGCCAAAGCTGGTTTGGTGGTGCTGAATTCTCTTGACTTTTGCTTGTCTGGAAAGCCTTTGATTTCTCCATCAAATCTGAATGAGTCTTGCTTGGTAGAGTATTCTTGGTTGTATGTTCTTCCCTTTCATCACTTTAAATATATCATACTGTTCCCTTTTGGCTTGTAGAGTTTCTATTGAAAACCAGCTGATAACCTGACTGAAGTTCCCTTGTATATTATTTGTCACTTTTCCTTTGTTGCTTTTAATATTTTGTCTTTGTCTTTAGTTTTTGTCAGTTTGGTACTATGTGTCTTGGGGTGTTCCTCCTTGGGTTTATCCTGCCTAGGACTCTCTGCGCTTCCTGAACTTGGCTGACTATTTCCTTTCCCATGTTCAGGAAGTTTTCAGCTATTATTGCTTCAAATATTTTCTCAGGTCCTTTCTCTCTCTGTCCTCTCCTCCTGGGACCCCTATAATGCAAATGTTGGTGCATTTAATGTTGTCCCAGAGGTCTCTTAGGCTGTCTTCAGTTTTTTATTTTCCATTCTTTTTTCTGTATTCTGTCCTGGGGCAGTGATTTCCACCATTCTGTCCTCCGGGTCACTTGTCTGTTCTTCTGCCTCAGTTACTCTGCTATTGATTCCTTCTAGCGTATTGTTCATCTCTGTTTGTTTGTTCTTTAGTTCTTCTAGGTCTTTGGTAAACATTTCTTGCTCTTCTCCATTCTGTTTTCAAGATCGTGGATCATCTTCACTATCACTATTCTGAATTCTTTTTCTGAAAGATTGCTATCTCCACTTCATTTAGTTGTTTTTGGGGGTTTTATATTGTCCCTTCATCTGGGACATAACTCTCTGCATTTTCATCCTGATTGGCTTTCTGTAATGTGGTTTTTGTTTTAGCTGCTGTGGGATTGTCATTCTTCTTGATTCTGGTGGATGAGGCTAAGAGGCTTCTGTAAGCTTCTTGATGGGAGGGGCAAGGTGGGAAAAACTAGGTCTTGCTCTAGTGGGCAGCAAGCTTTAATCTAATTATCTGCTGATGAGTGGGGTTGTGCTCCCTCCCTGTTAGGTGTCTGGCCTGAGGTGACCCAGCCCTGGGGTCCGTGGGCTCTGTGGTAGGATTAATGCTGAACTCCAGGAGGGTTTATGCCAAGGGGGACCTTCTAGGAATGCTGCTGCCAGTACCGCATCCCTGTGTTGAGATGCTGCCAACCCACACTTCCACAGGAGACCCTCCAATTCTAGCAGAGAGTTTTGGTTCAGTCTCCCCTGGGGTCACTGCTCTCTTCCTCTGGTATTGGTGTGTGTAGGATTTTGTTTGTGCCCTGCAAGACTGGAGTCTCTGTTTTCCCCAGTCTGTGGAAGACCTACAATCAAATCCCACTGGCTTTCAAAGTCAGATTCCTTGGGGATTTCCAGTCTCTGTCAGATCCCCAGGCTGGGAAACCTGACGTGGGGCTCAGAACCTTCACACCAGTGGGAAAACTTCTTTAGTATTATTGTTCTCCAGTTTGCGGGTCCCCCACCTAAAGGTATGGGATTTGATTTTATCATGATTGTACCCATCCTACCATCTCACTGAAGTTTCTTTTTTGTCTTTAGATGTGGGGCATCTTTTTTTGGTGTGTTCCAAACCTGTGATCGTATTCCCATCTTTTTAAGAATTTTTCACAGTTTGTTGTGACCCACACAAAGGCTTTAGAATAGTCAATAAAGCAGATGTTTTTCTGGAATTCTCTTTCTTTTCCTATGACCCAGTGGATGTTGGCAGTTTGATCTCTAGTTCCTCTGCCTTTTCTAAATCCAGTTTATACATCTGGAAGTTCTCAACTCAGGTACTGTTGAAGCCTAGCTTGAAGAATTTTGAGCATTACCTTGATAGCATGGGAAATGAACACAACTGTATTTGAACATACTTTGGCATTGCCTTTCTTCCGCGTTGGAATGAAAACTTACCTTTTCCAGTCCTGTGGCCACTGCTGTTTTCCAAATTTGCTGGCAAATTGAGTGCAGCACTTAAACAGCATCATCTTTTCAGATTTGAAATAGGTTAGTTGGAATTCCATCACCTCTTCTAGCTTTGTTCATAGTAATGCTTCAAAAGGCCTACTTGATGTTGGACTCCAGGATGTCTGGCTCTAGGTGAGTGACCTCACCATCATGGTTTCCTGGGTCATTAGATCTTTTTTGTACAGTTCTTCTGTGTATTCTTGCCACCTCTTCTTAACCTCTTCTGCTGCTGTCAGATCCTTACCGTTTCTGTCCTTTATTATGCCCATCGTTCCATGAAGTGTTCCCTTGGTATCTCTTATTTTCTTCAAGAGATCGCTAGTCTTTCCCATTCTACTGTTTTCCTCTTTTTTTTTTTTTTTTGCATTTTCCACTTAAGAAGGCTTTCTTATCTCTCCTTGCTATTCTTTGAAACTCTGCATGCAATTGGGTATATCTTTCCCTTTCTCCTTTGCCTTTTTCTCCATTTACTATACCTTGGATTTATCAGTAAGTATATATGTAAGTAAACAATTTTTAATGGTAGCATAGTTTCCCACTAAATGGCTATGATATATTTTATGTAACTAATTTTCTATTTATAATGCGATTATTAATATCACTGTGATGATACTTTTATACATACATCCCTGTACACTTATTTTTTTAGGATAAAGTTCTAGAAATCAAATTGGTAGATACAGTTGATCCTTGAACAACATAGGTTTGAACTGCGTGGGTACACTTACATGAAGATTTCTTTTTAATAAATCTTGCAATACTGCATGATCTGATTGATTGAATGTGAGGATTAGAACTGTGGTTATGGAGATCTAACTATGAATTATAAATAGATTTTTTTACTGTACCAAGGATCAATCCACCAACCCCTGTGTTGTCCAAGAGAGGGTCAACATATTCTTAGGGCTTTTGATAATTCTCAAATTGTCCTCAGAAAAGTTCCAGGTTGTATTTCCACAATTTCACAATTTGTACAATAGAAATCATTGATTTTCTTTACAGATGTGTCAACAGTGACATCTTTTATGGTTTTAATTTGAATTTTTTAGGTTACTTATATTTTTATTTGTTAGGATTGTTCATAGTTACCTTGTGTATTTCCTAATAATATCCTTTTCTTGTTTTTTTCTCTCTGAATTCTAGCTTTTTATATGTAATAGCTATTAACTCTTTCTTTGTCATTTGTTGCAAATTTTATTATTTGTAACTTTTTAAAATCAAAATTTAGAATCTTTGTGTTACTAGAATTTTTAAGCCTTCATTTCTGAAATTCATTGTTTAAGCAGTATCTTTTTCCAGTACTTTTACAAGTTTTTTTTCTTGCTCATAAATAAAAATGATTGCCTATTTTTCTCCTGGGTAAATGTCACATGTTTCTCATTGACTGGAAACACCATCTTTATGATTGTGTTTTTGTGTGAAACTGTATATTTGTGTCTGTTCTAATATATTCTATATAATTCTGTTAATCTATTTGTTTTGTCACCAGTATCACATTCGCTTAACTTACATTAGCTTTGCAATATCTTTGATGCTCTGGAAGAACAATTTCTTTTTTAGAATTTTCCTGATTCTTTTTGTTTGTTTGTTTTCCAAAATGAATTTGAGATCATTTTATCAAGTTTAAATTAAGATTATACTCATTTTATTTGGGGAGAACTGATATGCTTACAACTCTGAATCTTCACATTCACAAATACAGTGTAACTTTCTGTTTATTTATACTTTCTTTTATGTTCCTCAGTATAGGCTTTTCATATAGGTCCCAGATACTTCTTGTTAAGTTTACTTGTGGTTTTATTTATTTTATTTTTGCTATTACAAATGGAATCCTTTCCTGTTTTTTTCTACTTGTTGTTGGTAGATAGAAAAAATACTAGTTTTTGGTATTTATTTTGTTACTAGCCTTTTTACTGAACTCTTCATTATTTCTAACAGTATCTTGAATTTACTAAGTATACAATAATTATATTCGCTTGAAGAAATGAGAAAGAGAGAGAACTGTGTGCCAGATTTTTGAATCATTATATCTGTTGTTCCTTTTCTTGATATGTTTCATTAATAAAAACTTCCAGAACAGACCTACATAGCCGTGGTCTTATCAGGCATCCTTATAATCCTTAGTGAAAAGAGGAGAGATGAGCCAAGACTTGACTGAGGTGAAGGAATGAACCGTGAGGAATCTGGAGAAAGAGATTTCTAGGTAGAGAATAGCCAGTGCAAAGGCCTTGAGGAGAGAGTGTGGCTGGATGTTTGGGGAATAACAAACAGACCAATGCGGCTAGAGAGAAGTGATTGAAGAAGAGACTGATGGAAGAAAAGATTATGGAGGGAATAAGGGAGTGCAATCATGTAAAGCCTTACAAGCAATTGTAAGGGCTAACATTTACTAACATTGAAACTTCTTTGCTTACTGTATTAGGATTACTGTGTCATAGTGAATTATTCTTTAAACATTGCATCTGTGGTTAAAAATTGTATTTATAAAAAAAAATGTGCTGTGTGTTCAGTTGCTTCAGTCGTGTCCGACTCTGCAACCCCATGAACTGTAGCTTGCTAGGCTCCTTTGTCCATGGGATTCTCTAGACAAAAGTACTGGATTGGGTTGCCATTTCTTCTATGAAAAAATAATAACCTTTGCAACAAATACAGTATTCATTGATATACTCTACTATTAAAATAGTTAAATAACTTTTTTCATAGTCAATACAAACACATTCTTACCCCAGTTACTATGATTATGAATGCAAAAACTTCTACCTAACTTTCATGATATTTTTGGTGTAATGTTGTCTATTTTACTCTTGGGCAGAGCATTTAATCAGCAAAATATCAGAACCTAAAATTTGAAATTATTTTAAACAACAGCATCCACAGCAAAGTGTAGATTATACTTTATACTTTGTTTCAGTTCAGTTCACTTCAGTTGCTCTGTCATGTCTGACTCTTTACAACACCATGGACTACAGCATGCTAGGCCTCCCTGTCCATCACCAACTCCCGGAGTTTACTCAAACTCATGTCCATTGACTCAGTAATGCCATCCAACCATCTTATTTTCTGTCGTCCCCTTCTCCTCCCACCTTCAGTCTTACCCAGCATCAGGGTCTTTTCAAATGAGTCCGCTCTTCACATCAGGTGGCCAAAGTATTGGAGTTTCAGCTTCAAAATCAGTCCTTCCAATGAACACTCAGGACTGATCTCCTTGAGGATGGATGGTTGGATCTCTTTGCAGTCCAAAGAACTCTCAAGAGTCTTCTCCAACACCACAGTTCAATAACATCATTTTTTCGGTGCTCAGCTTTCTTTATAGTCCAGCTCTCACATCCATACACGACTACTGGAAAAACCATAGCCTTCACTAGACAGACCTTTGTTGGCAAAGTAATATCTTTGCTTTTTAATATGCTGTCTAAGTTGGTCATAACTTTGCTTCCAAGGAGTAAGTGTCTTTCAATTTCATGGTTGCAGTCACCATCTTGGTGATTTTATAGCCCCCCCTCAAATAGTAGGTCATTGTTTCCTCATCTATTTGTCATGAAGTGATGAGACTGAATGCCATGATCTTAGTTTTCTGAATGTTGAGCTTTAAGCCAACTTTTTCACTCTCCTCTTTCACTTTCATCAAGAGGCTCTTTAGTTCTTCACTTTCTGCCATAAGGGTGCTATCATCTGCATATCTGAAGTTATTGGTACTTCTGGTAATCTAGATTCCAGCTGTGCTTCCTCCAGCCCAGCATTTCTCATGATGTACTCTGCATATAAGTTAAATAAGCAGGGTGACAATATCCAGCTTTGATGTACTCCTTTTCCTATTTGGAACCAGTCTGTTGTTCCATGTCCAGTTCTAACCGTTGCTTCCTGACCTGCATACAGATTTCTCAAGAGGCATGTCAGGTGGTCTGGTATTCCCATCTCTTTCAGATTTTTCTACAGTTTATTGTGATCCACACAGTCAAAGGCTTTGGCATAGTCAATAAAGTAGAAATAGATGTTTCTCTGGAACTCTCTTGCTTTTTCTATGATCCCATGGTTGCTGGCAATTTGATCTCTGATTCCTCTGCCTTTTCTAAGACCAGCTTGAACATCTGAAAGTTCATGGTTCATGTATTGTTGAAGCGTGACTTGGAGAATTTTGAGCATTACTCAGAATTCTTTGTTTAGTTGAACCCAAACAGTCATTCTCAATTTTCAAGTTATTTTGGTAGGAAAATACCTAAGAGTGTCCAAGTGGCATGAGTCAAAAATAATGGCTATGCTGAAAACTGACTTAGTTGACCAGATAAGTCAACTCACTGGGAAAACTGCAAGCTCTCTTGACAGGCCAAATATCCCAGGAGAAATAAGACAGGGGAAGAGACAAGCAAAATCTTTGTGGCTTAAAAGGCAAAATTAACCAGAGTGTTGGCACCATTATAAATTAAAAATGTTCAAAACAGCAATATTATCTGACAAAGCTTGGCTGTTTGATTCTAGAATATAACTTAACAGCTGCACACAAATATTTTCATTTTGTTTGTAGTCAGAGGAAGGAACAAGACAAGAAAGAGAAATTTGAACTTCCACCCCTTTCTTTTTATTGTTTGTAGCCCCTTGAGGTCCCTGGGTAATTTAGCAGATATAGCCAGTAGTTTAAATATTTTTGTTTGTTTGTTTGTTTTTATCATGGATGTCCAGGCTACTATGAGTGTAAGCTAGTGCCTCAATTCAAACCCGACTCAGAGATAAGTTCAAAAATATCTTTTTAAATTATAATTTTGCATCTCTTTTAGTATCTTTCCAATTCTGATTCCTACCCTACTTTTGCAACAAATGAAAGATGAGAAAAATCTCTAATGATAATTTATTCTGTGAGATGACCTCATCTTGTGACCCTATCAGTATTTTCAGGGTTATATTTGGACTATTTATACAGTATTAGATATGGTTTTTAAAAGTCAGAATGTGAAAAATAATTTAAGAAATGAGTTGTGATAACAGGAAGAACAAAAGGAACAGCGAGAAACACATTCCACAAATAGGTGGTTTTAAAAAGCTTTTTTAGTAGTCAGATTAATAACTTGGTAGATGGAACTGGATGGATCCTAAAGCGTTTGACCCCTTAGTTACAATAAAATAGAAGGTCTGATAATATTAGACCCCGTGTAGTTCCCACAGCCATAACTTATTGCCGTCCTCAGCTTATGAGTCAGCATATCATAGGCATCTGTTCTTTCTTAATCTTCCTTACTTGAGCTTCTCCAAAGTCCTGCTTCTTTCTTCTATTACTCTCTTTTTCCCTACTTGCCAATTCTATTATGCATTAAATGTTTTCATCACAGATCCTAAGTAAGTTTAAAAGTTAATGTTACTGTAATCTTTCTGTAGTAATTGATTCTCTGGGACTTTTTAGGTCTTAATCTTAAAAGAGGAAAATGTATGAGAAGATAGAGTGTAAAACAGAAAGTAAGAATGAAGAGTACACCAATAATGAGTTAAAACAAAGAAGTAAAAAGACCTCAAAATAGATAATTTACATAGAATTTTAGGGAAGAGAAAAATTTCAGCTATACCTTTCTTATAGATCTTTTAAATAGTTGTCTAATTTTCATTCAGTGTATTTAGATTTCATTTTTTCAGATTACAGTAAAACATTCCAATTACAGTAAAACATTCCAATTAATGATAGTATGCCTAGTATTTTAAGAAGATATGAGTTCAGTGATAATTTTAGGTCTTAGTGATAGCCGTAATAGAACACCTTAACTTCTGAGTCCTTAACATAAGGCTTTTCTGAATTTGAGTAATAAATTTGCTTGTCTTATTTTAAACTTCCTTAGTTTAATAAGTAATATTTTCTCCATTTTTGGTTTTCATTGCAGGTTTGACTATACAGATTGTGATAGAAACAGAATCAGAATTTAGGAATTTTGATTCTGAAAGGCATATTACATAAAATACCTAATTGGATTAACCCAAAATTTATCCAGCCTGATGTTTGGTCTCAGAGCATTTTTGTTGGCATTGATGGAAATTGTTCATAATTACAACTCTGAGAGTTAGGAATATACTACAAGCAACCTTTTCTCACTGAATTCTGATAGACCTAGTATTTGGTAATATTTCTGTCTCTTATACTTGTATACTTTCAACTTATACTGTTGTCAGAGACTGAAGTCCTGTTTTAATTCCAAAAGTATCTTTATATTACTGTGAAATAGTTCTAGTATTTCCATAATAGGATCATGATTTAAGAGCAGTAAAGTCAGAAGAACTGAATTTTAGTCCTGAGTTTTCCCCTAATTAATTATATAACCTTTGTTAAGGTATTAACTTCTTTGGAACTCATTTTACTCTCATTTATATTGTATATATTAAGCTTAGAAGTATTTTCTTATTTGAAATAAATGTGATAGAATTCATGATCATAGCTTTGCTCACCGTTGATACCAATTGGTATATGATTTTATAGATCAAGACATATGTTTTCTAATTTCTGTCTTCTCAGATAGTAAAATACTAACTGCCCCATTCTCCCCTCCCCCAATTTTGAAAGTATTTTCTGAATCCCTTTGGTCATGTAAGTTGTACCTTTCTAATCTTTCTTTATTGACAATAGAGTTGATGAAATCAGCACTAAGTGCTGAAGGTATGGGCAGATGTGCTGTGATATTATATAAATGTAAGATCATATTTTCTGTTTTATTTCAGCTGCTTTTTTTAATGCCAGTATTTGTAGGGCTTTTTAGCCATATCATTTCAAAATGTCTTTTAGGCCAACCCTTTGGGTCTGAACCAGACTATTCCTAAGCTCTTTACTATTCAATATCCGCTGGGACAGAGATTTCACAACCTGTCTCTCACCTTGAAGAAGCTCTTATAGCTAACATAAATCTTGCTTTCTGCAATTTAAGTTTGGATTTATTTCCTTTTTCTTTTCTCTGTGGAGATGGGAACAGCCCCAAACTTGAAGTGATGCTTTCTTATGAGGGCCAGTACTGAATGTAGTGGAAGGATTCTTTCCAGTCTGGCATCATTTTTAGCTTTTACATATTAAAGCTTCCTGACTTTCATTTCAATATTCATTGTCTCAAGAGATGCTATTCTTTATAGCCCAAATGAAATAACAGTTACATATCTAATATTAATGTTCATTATATATTTTGCTAGTTAGAACCAAATGAGGTACTAAAATAAAAAATGAGTTCTCAAAACCCATTTGAAAACTTGAACAGATTTGTGCTTTAACTATAATTATAGTCATGGGAGTGGATTTTTGCCTGTGGTTTGTAGATTTGATCTCGTTATTTTATTAGTCATATTGTGTACATGATTTCCTCGGAGAAGGCAATGGCAGCCCACTCCAGTACTCTTGCCTTGAAAATCCCATGGAAGGAGGAGCCTGGTAGGCTGCCGTCCATGGGGTCGCTAGGAGTCGGACACGACTGAGCAACTTTCCTTTCACTTTTCATTTTCACGCATTGGAGACGGAATGGCAACCCACTCCAGTGTTCTTGCCTGGAGAATCCCAGGGATGAGGAAGCCTGGTGGGCTGCCGTCTGTGGGGTCGCACAGATCGGACACTACTGAAACGACTTAGCAGCAGCAGCAGCATACATGATTTCTTTATCCATATTTTCTAGTAATAAGACTAAAAATTTGTTCTTTAAAACAAGCTGTCTTGTTTAAAACAAGCAAATTTCAGTGTGTGTCATCAAAATGCTTTAGTACCTAAGCTACCAAATGTACTAGATATCAGAAAAAACGCATTCTCTGCCCTTGATGCGCCTATAGTTTTATTAGGGAAAGAGATTATAAAAATTATAAAGCACTTATAAAATAATTTAAGGTAGAGCATATAATGTAAGATGTTTAATTTGAATTTTATTTTGCGTTTTAAAGGTTGATATAAAAAAGTTTATACTACATAGATCTTTTCTATTAACTAAGATACCCTGAAATGTCTAATTGTTTCATTCTGATTCCTTTTTTTTAAATTTTTGCTTCAAAGGTTCAGCAGTTTTCTGAAAAAGCCTTCCTCTTACAGCTTTTGAAAACGCATGAAAATGCCTTAGAAAGGCAGTGCGATGAAATTACGAACCAAAGGAATATGCTTCTTCAAACCTTTGTACGTCTCCAGCCACTTGGAAAAGTTTGTTTTACTAATTGTATCAAAAATTTGTGTAAAAATATGCTTAGATATATGTTTAGAAAAATTATCCATATGCATATTGGCAGGTAGTCCTGTTGAGATATGGAAAATTATTAAGTGCTATTTTAAACCAATTGGTAGAGTAATATAGTTTGAAAGAATTAAATTGTTAGGATGCAGTATAGAAATCATTTGCAATTGTAATAAGCATAAAGGAAACTTTAAAACTGAGTTGAATTGCTCAGGCTTCAAGATCTTGGTTTTAATGCTTTTGAAAGGCACAGAGGTTCAAACGTGTGGCAAATTAATGAATGTGGGAGCAAAGATAGATTTTGTTTATTTTTTTTTATCATAAATCACAGCAAACAGACTCAGTAGCTTTAAATGACAAGAACAACTTAAGAATATAATCTAGAATTAATTGACTCTTTGCAAAAATACATTTTAAACTGTTAAAAATATATATCCAGAGTCAGAATCAACAGAATCAACCACCAAATAGTTATGAATGACATTGGAGGTTTCCAGCTGTAGCTCTTAATTAGTTACGTTTCTTGGAAAAAAAATGGAAAAAACAGTAATGTTTAGGTTCTACCATTGTCAAAAAGTTTAGGTTCTAGCGTTATTTAAAGTTTCTGGAAATTCTTATTTCTCCTTCGTGTTGACGTTTTATGAAATTTAAACTGTTATTTAGAACTATATTTGAAATGACCATGTAATTTTATCTTGTCTACATTTTAAAAGATTTTCTTGGAATTTACACTCAAATGACAGTAATTCCTTTGAGTGTAGACCTGCATTTTCAAATTTGGTCATTTAATTCTTTTACTATCCAGTTGCAGCGTAATTCCTTTGAGTATAGATTTTAATTTACTAATTTTGCAGTGACAAAATGGCATATATGGCTGTAAGTTTAATACAAAACCAGACACATACATAATGATGGGTGGTAAAATTTCTACCTCAATAATTCTCCTAAAAGGTTGTTATCATGTAATAACCTCAGTTTTTAAATTAATATTGCTGGAAAAATATAGCATTTTAGTACCAGGAATATAATTTTCTGTTTCGTTCTCAATATATTTCCAAATGATTGAATTTTAATGATTAAAAGAAGAATATTGTTGCAATTAACACCTATATTTGGTCCTTTGTTTCCATTTTTCAGGAAGCTACAAAGAGGAGAGTTACAGAGGAGGAAGAAAAGTTTATTAAGGAAATTACAGACTTCAATAACGAATATGAATTAACAAAGAAACAAAAGCTTTTAATGAAAGAAAATGTCAAGATTCAAATATCTGACTTAGAAAACCAAGCAAACATTCTTAAAATGGGTATGAAAACATAGTACCACCTCATTTATCTGGCATTAATGAAGCTAACTTATTTTGAATTAATGAATTTTCCAGGAATTTTACATATTCGTAAGTAAATTGGGTTATTGCATTGCTGTTCTTTTACTTTTATCTTAATTATATATCTCTTTTACTGTGAGCTGTCTCAAGTTCTTTAGAAGTTGATGTGACATGACCATTGGTCATTTATTTAATAACCAAATTCTGTTTACTATCTGTTATATATATTAGGCACCCTTCTAGGTCCTGGTGGTATAAAACTAAAATGTAGGGGATGAAATACATAGGCAGATACTTATAATACATTGTGATAGAAACTATATAGGTGATATTGTTGCTGTGATCTTTATTTTACCATCAATACAGCTTAAATTAGGAAACACTGTTACACAGTGGGGTGGGGAGAATTCCATTTTATAAACACTAGTATGCAGGTAATTGCAGTCTATAATAAGATCCTGAACTAGAGAAGTTATCAGAGAGAGGCTCAGTGGTGAAGAATCCATCTGTCAATGTGAGAGACACGGGTTTGATCCTTGGTCAGGGAAAATCCCATATGCAGAAGAGCAGCTAGGCCCTTGTTCTGCAACTGTTGAGCCCATGTGCCGCAGCTACTGAAGCCCACATGACCTAGAGCTTGTACTGCGCAGAAGGAGAAGCCACCACAACGAGCAGCCTGCCCACAGCAACTAGAGAAAACCCTGCGCGACAGTGAAGACCCAGTACAGACGTAAAAAAATAAAATTATTAAAGAAAAAAATAGAAGTTACCAAAGAGAGGAGAAGACAGAGATTTTTAGGAAGAATGATAGATGTATCAATGACTTAACAAATATAACGAAAGTCAAGCATGAACCACAGTTTTCAAGCTTCAGAGGTTGGGTAGAATATGGTACCAGGAGGAAGAGCAGAGATGGAGGTGAACTACAGCCTTTTCTGGACAAAAATTAGGTTTTGTTTTGGTGTTTTTAGTTGGAAATGTCTATGGGATAAACATGTGGAAATGCCCAAGTAGCAGGTTAAAATTTGGTTGTGAAACTGATAGAAGAGATCAAGCTAGAACATTAGGTGTGGGACTCCAGGGAAGTTGCTACCATAATTCAAAGGGGACACGTAGAGAGAACAGAGAAGGGAGGCAAAGACCAAAGGCAGAACTTGGAAAAGCACAGCATTTAAGGAAAGGAAGAGAGTAATGAGACAGAGATATCAAAAAAGGCAAGAGGAGAACCAGCAGAGAGTAGTATGTGATTTGGGACAAGATGCTTAAGGTTTATTTGCTTCAGTTTCTTCATCTATGAAGATGGAGGATAATGATAATGACCTTAACAAGATTGTTGTAAGTACTCATGAAATAATATTTAATTACATGGAATGCTACCTGGATCATAATTAGACCTTAAAATATAAGGACTATACTTTTTAATTAGCTTAATTTCATAGATGAAGATCTCAGAGATAAGTTGCTTTGAGTAGAAAGTATAGGACGGAGATTCTTAAGGCATACATATAGGCATACATCTGGGAAGTTCTGATATGTGTGTGTGTGTGTGTGTGTGTGTGTGTGTATGTATATATATATATATAATGATCAGGAAGGAGCACAATACAAAAAACTAGAACTAGAGAAAAATGTATTAAAAACTGTTTTTAGATATTGAGGACAAGAGACTGTCCAAGATTATGATTCCTGAGAGAAGGAAAACACATGAGGCATGATTACTCTAAGCTTCTACCTGGTTGCAGTTTTTTGACAACAGGAGTGAGAGAGGGAACTTAACCAAAACACAGTGGCCTGATAGAGTCAAGGATACAAAGACTGGAGTTAGGGAGGCTGAGTTAGCTGAAAGCTTCAGGACAACATACTGAGAGGAAAGAACTGCACAGACAAAACCTCCAGAAATCTACATAAAGGTTGCTTTGAGTCTTTGACTAAATATTATTCTTTGCATACATAGGGGAAAATCCTCTAGACTGAATAAAGATTAAACTGCTGGGGAAATCATAAGGTCAACAATTCTCTGAGCTCACACAGGACTGGGAGACATTCATGTTCCATCCTTTCAGAATAGAAAGAGCTCATTAAACAGAAGAATCCTACCTTAATAGTAGGATTCAATTAGCCTTCAAATTAAGGCTATTCTGGACACACTCTAAATCTTAAAAGCAAGGTTTGAACCTAATTATGTTACCTAACTGCTAAATAGCAGGTATCAACATGCTTGAGGGGAAGAGAGCAAAATTCAAACATCAGCAAAACAGTAAACAAATTGTCTAGTGTATCCAACCAAAAATCACTGTAGCTGTGAAAAAGAAATTGTATCTCATACCAAAAAGGAAATTAGGTCAACAGAAACATCTCCAGAAATCATAGAGATAATGAAATTCACAGAGTAAGACTTTTAAAATTGGTATTATAAAAATATCCCAGACCATGAATATAATAAAGAGATAAATAAAAGATATAATAAAAATTCAAAAATTCATTTGGCAAGATCCAACACCTTTTCACAATAAACACAGTCAATAAACTAGACATAAGAGGGACCATTCTCAACCTGATGAAGAGTATCTATGAAAAACCATGGTGAGTGTTATTTATGATGTAAGAATGAGACTTTCTCATCTAAAATCAGGAAAAGATGAAGAGACTCATTCATTCCTAGTACTTGTACCCAGCATTTTACTAGAGATTTTAGCCTGGACAATCAGGCAAGAAAAAGAAATACGAGACATCTAGATTGGAAATGAAGTAGTGAAACTATCTCTATTTGAAGATAGCATGATAAGGAATCCATAGGAAAACTATTTGAGCTAATAAACAAGTTCAGCAAGGTGGCAGGTTATTAGATCAATATACACAAGCCAAATGGACGATTTGTAAATTAACATTCAATTTGAAATCAAAAAAGAATAAAACACGTTTAATAAAAGTTTAAGATTTGTATACAAAAACTACAAAAAACATTGTTGAAAGAAATTAAAGAAGACCTAAATAAATGGGAAGTCATCCCAAGCTGATGGATTGGAAGATCTAATATTGTTAAGCAGTACTCCCAAAAGTGTATGGACCATACATTGCTTACATTTTTACTACAAAAGAGAAAGTTAATCATTCTTGACAGACATTAGGCAAAGCCAAAAATAGTTAAAATATGTCCTTTTGGTTTTTTGCGTATTTATTTCTAGAAATGAAGTCAATGGAACATGGTAGTGACCTGTTAAATGAACTTCAAAAACAAAAGAGTGAATTAACACAAGAATTATTTACTTTGCAGAGAAAGCTTAAAGGTATTACGTATATGAGTTACTTTGCTGATGAATGTGGTGATATATCTATCATTTGTCGTTCAGTTGCTAAGTTGTTGAGTCCGACTCTTTGTGACCTCATGGACTGTAGCACACTAGGCCCTCCTGTCCTTCACCATCTCCTGCAGTCTGCTCAGTTCA
This sequence comes from Antilocapra americana, assembly GCA_007570785.1. Classification (NCBI taxonomy): domain Eukaryota; kingdom Metazoa; phylum Chordata; class Mammalia; order Artiodactyla; family Antilocapridae; genus Antilocapra; species Antilocapra americana. The sequence continues at coordinate 6,258,937 of ML660216.1, forward strand.
TGTTCATTGAGTCAGTGATGCTATCTATATATCTCATCCTCTGCTGCCCGCTTCTCCTTTTGCTTTCAGTCTTTCCCAGCATCGAGGTCTTTTCCAATGAGTCAGTTCACATCAGGTGGCCAAAGTATTGAAATCTCATCTTCAGCATCAGTCATTCCAGTGAATATTCAGGGTTGATTTCTTTTAGGATTGACTGATTTGATCTCCTTGCAGTCCAAGGGGCTCACAAGAGTCTTCTCTATTATAGGTTAAAATTATTCTTTCAAAATGTATTTATTCTTTGGGATATAGGTGATGTAAAAAGGGAATTTTATTGATGTGAAAAAGGGATAGGTAAAGCACTAAATTGATTAAGTGCTGAATCTGGTAATTTTAAGACCTTTTTTGTGTCTTTAATCGCTACATTAAAATAGAAAAATAAAAGTCATTAGTACATGTATTTTACATGAAACACCAAAATTTATAGCATTGTTCTTATGAATGAAGATAACCTTTATATTTAATTTTTTAAAGAGTATAAGAATTTTATTAATTGTTTAGGTTTTGAAGATAAAAAAAATGAAGCCATTTGTACTACTAAATACCTAGAGGCAGAAAAAATAAAAATCAATGAAAAACCTCAAAATGATGCTGAATGCTTAAGGTAAGAATTGCCTATTATACTTTGATAGAAAGTCTGGTAATTTTTCAAGTTGTCAAGTAGATTTCAGCATAAAGCCAAATGCATAATTATCTCAAAATTATTTAAGATGTTATTTCCTTTTATGTGTATTCTGAAATATGTTAATAAGCAAATGCTTTACTGGCTAAAAACACATGTTTTAATTTGTATCAGGTTGATAATATTGAAATCAGTCTTTTTCTATTCCTCAAGAACTCTTGAGTTATTCACATCCTAAGAGAGAAAATGTAGAATCATTTCCACAACTCTTTTTTCTATTATCACTAAGTTTTTGGAGTGAAATGACTGAAATTATCTTTTTTGGTCCTTCTAGATTTCAGGGGGGAAACCATCACAGTCTACTTACTTTACTTGAAATCTGTCCCTCTGGTTTTGTGCCTTAAGATTGAAAATGTATTTTCTCTATGGAATATTTAGATGTTTTCTGTGTATTTGGATAATGAAAGAATGGCTGAGATCTGAAATGACATAGTTATATACCAGAAGAAAACATCTCCCCTAGTTTATTAATTTCATTAAATAATTCAGCATTAACATTTGCTGGCTTAATTTTAAAGAGCTTCCTATACTTTCTAGGTTTCATGTAGGAAACAGAAACCTCATTACTGAATCTATGAAGAAGCAATCTATGAAGCCTTCTTTCACATAAATCATATAGGAAATATGTCCACTAGAGCTGAACAAATGCTGCATATTAGCAGTGTATTGCCTTGGGCCATAATTTTAGTAGATTGTGAGAAAATATTTGCAATTTAATTTTATGTTAAGTTTTATAAGCATGAAATATCAATCTCTTGGGTGATATGTTTGATACAGAATGAGTTTCTGTAATGACACTCTGCTCATTGATTTTTTTTACACTTTGAAAAATGGTCATGCCCACTGGTATCATTAGAGTTCATAGTGTAAAGCCTTCCAATATGAACTCCAGATTTGTGGGTTTATCCCTCAGTAATAAAAGTTTTCTCTGGGTTAAAATTAAACACTAAAGTCTATTAAGAGGGCCTTTTCCTTCAGAGATGGTGACAGAGGAAATTTGGATAGAAAGAAACATCAGTTAATATGCCTAGTCCATTCTTTGCATTTTAGCAGTTACTGAATGAAATGCCAGTATTCATCTTTTCGCACTTTAAGTTCTTTAAAATGTGTAGCTTAGTTTCCCTTCTGGTACGTTCCATAAAAATGATTTCAAGTGTGAAGAGCAGAATCAAAGTACTAAGTATAGAGATTTTGAAAAAGAATGCCATCAGTCTTATAAATAGCGAAATAACAAGGAGCTAATAATGGTAATCACGATGGTGTGATCACTCACCTAGAGCCAGACATCCCAGAATGTGAAGTCAAGTGGGCCTTAGGAAGTATCACTACAAACAAAGCTAATGGAGGTGACGGAATACCAGTTGAGCTAATTCAAATCCTGAAAGATGATGCTGTGAAAGTGCTGCAATAAATATGCCAGCAAATATGGAAAACTCAGCAGTCGCCACAGGATTGGAAAGGGTCTGTTCTCATTCCAATCCCAAAGAAAGGCAATGCCAAAGAATGCTCAAACTACCACACAACTGCACTCATCTCACACACTAGTAAATGCTTAAAATTCTCCAAGCCAGGCTTCAGCAGTACGTGAACCGTGAACTTTTAGATGTTAAAGCTGGATTTAGAAAAGGCAGAGGAATCACAGATCAAATTAGCAACATCTGATGGATCACTGAAAAAACAAGAGAGTTCCGGAGAAACATCTATTTTTGCTTTATTGCCTATGCCAAAGCCTTTGACTGTGTGGATCACAATAAACTGTGGAAAATTCTGAAGGAGATGGGAATACCAGACCACCTGACTTGCCTCTTGAGAAACCTGTATGCAGGTCAGGAAGCAACAGTTAGAACTGGACATGGAACAACAGACTGGTTCCAAATAGGAAAAGGAGTATGTCAAGGCTGGATATTGTCACTGTGCTCATTTAACTTATACGCAGAGTACATCATAAGAAACACTGGGCTGAAGGAAGCACAAGCTGGAATCAAGATTGCCCGGAGAAATATTAATAACCTCAGATATGCAGGTGACAGCACCCTTATGGCAGAAAGTGAAGAACTAAAGAGCCTCTTGATGAAAAGTGAAAGAGGAGAATGAAAAAGTTGGCTTAAAGCTCAACATTCAGAAAACTAAGATCATGGCATCCAGTCCCATCACTTCATGGGAAATAGATAGGGAAACAGTGGAAACAGTATCAGACTTTATTTTTCTGGGCTCCAAAATCACTGCAGATGGTGATTGCAGCCATGAAATTAAAAGATGCTTACTCCTTGGAAGTAAAGTTATGACCAACCTAGACAGCATATTAAAAAGCATAGACATTACTTTGCCAACAAAGGTCCATCTAGTCAAGGCTATGGTTTTTCCAATGGTCATGTATGAATTTGAGAGTTGGACTGTGAAGAAAGCTGAGCGCCAAAGAATTGATGCTTTTGAAGTATGGTGTTGGAGAAGACTCTTGAGAGTCCCTTGGACTGCAAGGAGATCCAACTAGTCCATCCTAACGGAGTTCAGTCCTGGGTGTTCATTGGAGAGACTGATGTTGAAGCTGAAACTCCAATACTTTGGCCACCTGATAGGAAGAGCTGCCTCATTTGAAAAGACCCTGATGCTGGGAAAGGTTGAGGGCAGGAGGAGAAGGGGACAATGGAGGATGAGATGGTTGGATGGCATCACTGACTCAATGGACATGGGTTTGAGTGGATTCTGGGAGTTGGTGATGGACAGGGAGGCCTGGCGTGCTGTGGTTCATGGAGTCTCAAAGAGTCAGACATGACTGAGTGACTGAACTGAACTGAATAATGGTAGCAAGAAAAGATAAGACATTAACTGAATATCATTAAGACCAAAATTAAGTTGATTCTACCCCTAAATTTTAGAATAGAATCTTCTTCATTTCTGTGTTCAAATGTGTACTGAATTCTATAATAATAACCTTCATCTTAAATTTTCCAATTTAGTACTGTTGGTATAGATACTGTTTTTATAGCAAGGTTTCTCAGACTTGGCACTGTTGAAATTTTGGGCCAGGGCATTCTGTTGTGGGAGAGCTGTCCCATGCAGTGTAAGGTGTTTATTAGCACTCATGGTCTCTACGAACTAAATGCCAGTAGCACTACCCACCCCCAGTTGCTACAAACCAAAAGTGTCTCCAGATATTACCAAAAGTTCCGTGGGCAGAGACAGGTGGGCACAATTGTCCCCAGTTCAGAACCAGTCTTATTTAAAGGTGTTTATCATTGTACTTCTACTTTTATTAAACTTTTACCAGTAAGAAAGCAATTGCAGAAAATTAATATTTCATTTCTATGAGCTTATTGTTTCTGCTTTTTATATTTAGAAAAATTTTGATACCTATTTTATTCTGTCTACATTGAAACTCTTTTATAATGATTATAAAGTTAAAGTTTTTTAAAGTTAATCTGCCATGTTCAGGTTCTTTGTTGGACTTGGCTTAATGTGATCCATTAATGAAGAGAATCAGTACTTTATATTCACAATATTTTAATGGTCTCTGCTTTAATTAATCTTTCCCTCTTTATAAGTTATAAGATATTTGTTTATTTAAAAGATTCTCTTGTGAAGAGTATGGGATCATTAATTAACACATGTTAAGGCAACTAACTTACAGAATATTGCTATGATTAACACCCAAACCGGAGATTGTATTAATTTCTAAGAAGCATCCCTGAGAACTTTATAACTGATCAAGCTAGTGTTTTTCACATAGTCTGGGGAGGACAGAAGTGATAAACTTAGGGTCTCGGGAGGCAGTAAGCATAGAGGTTAAAGGTTACAAACCCTTTGAATCCCAGCTTTGCTATTTACTAGGTTGGTGACCCCAGACAAGCAATTTAACATGTCTGTGACTCGTTCTCTACAGCTATCAAATGAAGTTAATAATGGCAACCACCCCACAAGATTATAATAAAAATTAAATGACTTAATATGTGTGTGTGTATATATATATATTATATATATATATATAAAGCCCTTAAAGCAGTGCTTAGTATACTATACATACTCTAAATTATAATACATAATTATAATTGTATAATTACTTATGATTTCATTTGTACTTCTTCTTATCCATAAGAATTTCATGCCTTTCAAGCTTCTTTCTCATTTTTTTTCTGTCCTTTTAATGCAAAGACTTCCTGAAAGTTACTTATTGATTGGATTCTTATTTTGTACTCTCCACGGCTTGTCTCATCTGGTCTAAAGTTTAGATAATTTTCAAATCCCTGTCACTAATCCCTCATTTCTAAGATCCAGCTGAATTCTCAACAATTTAATTATTGTTATTATTGTTCAGTTGCTAAGTCATGTCTGATTCTTTGCAAACCCATGGACTGTAGCATGCCAGGATCCTCTGTCCTCCACTGTCTCCCAGAGTTTGCTCAAATTCATTTCCATTGAGTTGGTGATACCATTCAACCATCTCATTCCTGTGTTACCCTTTTCTCCTCCTGCCCTCCATCTTTCCCATCATCAGAGTCTTTTTCATTGAGTTGACTCTTCACATCAGGTGGCCAAAGTATTGGAGCTTTCGCTTCAACAATAGTCCTTCTAATCAGTACTCAGGGTTGATTTCCTTTAGGATTAACTGGCTTGATCTCCTTTCAGTCCAAGAGACTCTCTAGAGTCTTCTCCAATATCACAATTAAAAGCAACAATTCTTTGGTGCTTAGCCTTCTTTATGGACCAACTTTCACATCCGTGCTTGACTGCTGGTAAAACTATAGCTTTGACTGCATGGACCTTTGTCTCTGTTCTTAATACTGTGTCTAGGTTTGTCTTAGCTTTCCTTCCAAGGAATAAGTGTCTTTTAATTTCATGGCTACAGTTACTGTCCACAGTAATTTTGGAGTCCATGAAAATAAAGTCTGTCACTGCCTCCACTTTTTTCCCTTCTATGTGCCACGACATAATGGGATTGGATGCCATGATCTTAAATTTTTGATGTTGAGTTTTAAGCCAGCTTTTTCACTTCCTTTTTGACCTTTTTCAATAGTGCAATATAATCAAACAAAAACAAAAGCATAACCTATGTTATCCCCCTGCATTTCTATTACATACTCTATTCTATTAGCTCATCAGAATACTATCTGTGCCTTTCCAAATAGGCCAGAAGACTTCACACCTCTGTATCTTTCTTTTTCTTTTCCATTAACTAAAATCTGAGTAAGTCCTCAAGGCATAGCTCACATAGCATTTTTCCTGGGTATTGCTCAAACCCAAAATGTGAAACTGAGAAGGACCCTGTGGGGCTCATGGGCACAAAAGTCTTTTATCCCCATTTTCTTTTAGGCAAGGCTCCAACCTCTGTGGCCTTCCCTGAGTTCCAAAGTACAGGTTTGAACAGTTGCTAATCAAGAGAGGAGTAGCCAAGAAACTACCTGAGGAAAGATTAAAGGGACCAGAGAAGCTCCTCAAGATTAGAAGACTCTAAATGAGTTAAAGAGTGCAAGCCCTGCATATACCTTAATTTTGTCAGCAAGCCCACCCTTGAACTCCTGACATAAAACTCCTTATCAAACCCTCCCAGACTGGGACACAGTTTTCAAGAGAAGGAGTCGGCTGCATCCCCCTCTACTTGGCAAAACAATAAATCTATTATTTTCTACTTTACCTAAAGCTCTTCTCTTCATGATTCAGTTTGGCACTGGTGCAGAGAGGCTGAGCTTTTGGCATGAAATGTAGCAGGTGTGTTTGATGTGTTCACAAATCTCATTATTTCCACCCTATCCCAACCCATCACCAAGTTTTGTTGCTTTTGCCTCCAAAACATCTCTTGAATCCTTCCACTTCTCTCTCCACAGCTAACATCCTAGTTTTAGCCACTTGTCTCTCTTTCCTGGATCCCAGTAACAATCTCTCTTCTGCTTTTCCCTCATCCACTCTTGCCACCGTTGCATTGTAAATTGAGTTACATAATTTCCCTTATTAAAATCATCTGTGGCTTCATAATGACCATAATACAGCCTAAAGCTCATGACTTGTCACAATATGATATATGACCACCTCCCAGATGTTGTTCCCTTTGTAACTATGGTTACCGACAAAGGTTCATCTGGTCAAAGCTATGGTTTTTCCAGTAGTCATGTGGATGTGAGAGTTGGACTATAAAGAAAGCTGAGCGCCGAAGAATTGATGCTTTTGAACTGTGGTGTTGGAGAAGACTCTTGAGAGTCCCTTGGACTGCAAGGAGATCCAACCAGTCAATCCTAAAGGAAATCAGTCCTGAATGTTCATTGGAAGGACTGATGCCGAAGCTGAAACTCCAATCCTTTGGCCAGCTGATGCAAAGAACTGACTCGTTGGAAAAGATTGAAGATAGGAGGAGAAGAGGACGACAGAGGATGAGATGGTTGGATGGCATTACAAGTGCGATGAACATGAGTTTGAGTAGGCTTGAGGGAATTGGTGATGGACAGGGAAGCCTGGCATGCTGCAACCCATGGGGTCACAAAGAGTCGGACACAACTGAGTGAACTGACCTACTGATGATTCCCTTCTCACTCTGCTCCCTCTAGCAATCCAGGCTTTCTTCCACCTAAGACCTTTATTTATGCCTTTCTTTCTCCTCAGGCTATCAGATTGCCCCTTGCTTTATGTCTCCTACCTGATGGGACATATCTTATCCTTTAGATCTCAATTGAACTATTTCCTCAGGGAAGGTTCCCTGTGATCTTTTTATAACATGTTATTTTTCCTAATAACACACTGTATTTTTTCTTTTATAACACAGAATCCATTTTGTAATTGCATATTTATGTGCTTTATTTTATTCATGTTTGTCTCATCACTCATCATATGCTCAATAAGGGGAAAGATCTTACCTACTTTGTTTACTATTGTGTATTCATGGTCTAATATTAATACCTTTGGACAGAGCATGGCCCAGAGTAGGTATTGAATAAATAAATGAAGGAATAAATGAGCATAATAAATTGTGAAAGCACCCCTCTACTGTTTTCTTCTCTGTGTTCATAGAGATTATAATTCCATTATATGACTGATCATATTCAGTGATAGCTGTGTGTATCAGTCTCTCCCACTGAACTGGGAACTCCCTCTACTTCTTGTTTGTTTTTCTGTCAGTGTCTGCATCTAACATAGTCAAGGGCACATCGTGTTTAATAAATATTTGTTCCAGTGAGTACATCTACATTTTAAAAAGCTTTTACTACAAAGAAGATAGAAGTTCCTCATGTATTTTCAATATGCTTTGCAAAGACATGGTATATATTAACCACTGGGATAGCCCCATAGAATTCTTCTTCCCGCTCCTGATTGTTTTCTTCTATGTAGAAAAATCTTTACTGGTTTAACTCTCCTAGCCATCCCCCCAGAACTCCTTCTTTCTTATTCTAAGGTGGAGAGGAGTGATTCAGTCTGATTGTTGAGTTTGGAAGGATAAACTGATTGGAGTCTGACCTGCTTCACAGTGTATGATCTACTCTGCTCCTCTGTCCCTTGAGTTTTACAATGGTAGGACGTCATGGGAGAAAGCTTTTGGCATCTGCCTTTAATGGTGTAAGTTAGGTTAGTCTAATTCTAGGTTCAGTATTAGTAGTAAATCCTTTGCATGTAGATATATGCCACATTCTCTAGTGTCTGCTGTATTAGTAGCAAACATGACATCTTGGCTTCCCTTCTGTCTTCCTCATTTCTCAGATGTGCAGAATTCAGGTAGCAAAGAACAGACCCCTTCAAACTTCCAACACCTATTATTTGTTATTATTAATCAACACCAAGATCACAAAAACACAATTCTTCATCATGAGTTTTTATTTGCTCCAAATAGTAACATACCAGACAACTTGAAACATTTCAGGCCTCTTTTTTACCCACAATACTTAGAATGGTTTTACATTTTTTATAATCAGTGTTTGTACTGGTTTAATACAACAGGAAGTTTGTTTCAGAAATGAAGCTGCAGAGTCAACAGCATGGATTTTCTTAGCATTTGAAGATAGTGTGGTTTTGTGAAGAGCATATTTGCAATGGAAACTGCACAAAAGTTAATATATACCTGCTACTGAGACTCTAAATGCATTTATATGAAGTAATAAATCAATGCTGTTGCCTCTTCAATGAAAACGTCATCCAGTTAAGTTAGTCATAGAGGTCACATTGATGGTCCTTAGATTTATAGGAACATAAAAGCACATGATGATGTTCGAATACTTCTAACCTCTCTGAAAGATACACAGATAAATATGTATATTTACATATTTGCATATTTTTAATTTTATCAAATATGAATAGATAGTTTTAAATTATGAGAGTAGACTATGTTGATTAAATAAAAAAAAGTTTAGACATTACAAAAACATAAAACATCGGTCTCTCTCATGTCTTGCTCTAGAAAACTTCAGTGCAACCACTGTTAAAAGTTTGACATGTATCCTGTCAGAGTTTATAGTCTGTGTGTGTATGTATGTATGTGTGTGTGTGCACGCACACGTGTGTTTAACATTGGTCTGTAGTTTGCTTTACTACTTAGAAAACATAGGTATTTCTTATTAATACATACTGATCAACTTGATTCTTTTTAATGCTGATGTATAAAGATGCCATATTTTGTAAGCTTCCTCCCATTGATGGATGGGAGGAAGTTCTTAAATATTCATAATTAGAAGCATGTTTATAAATGTATCCTTAAATACTTTTGGGAGTATTTCTGTAACATCATTTAGCAGAGTAATAAGACTTGTTATCTAGTCTGTATTGAGGAAATAATGCACATTTACGTTGCAGTACTCTGATTATTAACAGTAATAAACTCCAAGTAGACAAGTGTAACAAAATCTCAGTTCTAAAGTTTCTAGAAAATACTAGTCAAAAATTAGATATCTGTACCCAATCCCTATCATCTCTCTAGTTTTTAACATTTATAAATATGAAAATCCTCATTTAATTCCAGGATCATTCTTAGCTATGTATTTTGTTGAATATATCTGTTGACTCTGCATTTTTCTGGTAAAACTTCATCATTTATTCACTAACAGAAGTGCCTCTACAGCATTGATTATGTAGCCTTCAAGCTAATAGAAATCCCCTGTTTCGTGGATTCCTGGCACACACTGTAGTTATTGAAGCTTCGAGTAAATACAAGGGAAATTTTTATGATAGAAATCAGTTCATTATTTTAAATGTTATATTCTGATATAAATGTGCCTGTTTGTCAATGTCCCAAACTTTGAAATAATTTTGCTTGTTATATGAGCCATATATAACTAATCATTTCCAAAGTTCATTTGTCCCTTTGGTATCATAATGCACATTTTTTTTACTTTCACATGTTTATCTTTAGAAACAACCCCTTTTGGTTGTGGGGATGGGGAAGGTGATAGAAAATATGTGGTGAAAGTAGATGCCTAATCCACCCAAACCAGGCTTTGAAGTAATGGAGATGCTGGTAGCACCCCTCTCTCTTTTACTTCCTTCTCAGTAGATCTCATCATTCAGCGTTACCCACCTGTTAAGGTTCCTACCTGTCTGCTGATGGCCTGGACTGAAGGAATGCATAATTAGAAAACTGAAATTCTACTTTCATAGAATCAATTTTGAAACCCATGCTCATAAATAAATTATGTATGAGATAATATGACATATATATCTTTAAAATGGAGTATTTTGTGTTTAAATGGCACTGAAATGATTTTCATATAAATTACTATAGAAAAATGATATTAAGAATGTCACACCATGAAAAACTAGTGAAAAGTAGTAAGGATTGCTTATTAAACCTCTAGTGTGATTAAGGTAACCAAAAAGGATAAGATTCATAGACTTAACATGTTAGATCTAAAATTCCATGTGTCAGAAATGGCATCAACATGGACTGATAATCTGGGAGAAATTTGTAATACTTATGATGAACAAAGGGTAACAGTTTATCAAAAATTAACAGATAAAAAGTCAACAAGAAAACACTAAAAATCAGTAGTTTTTAATTTATGTATTTCTCCAACAAGCATGTATTAAACACTTGCTTTTCCCATACACTTTGCATATTATAGGGGTGCCAAAGTGAATAAAACAAAGTAATTCAGTTATACATCTTATCACAAAACTACTGAATATCAATTTTTTATCAAATTTTGAAAGATATACTTAGATAACCATACTGAAAATTGGCAACAGTATGGTACGGAGATAATTTACTCATTGCTGTGGCAGTATACATTGCTTGTATTTGGAATGCAATTTGATGTATATTGCTTGTATTTTGAATGCAGTTTGACGTATACAATTTATTGTAAGCATCTTTAAAATGTTTATACTATTTAAAGCAGTAATTTCACTTAGCTGTATCCCAAGGGAAATAATCCAAAGCACATAGGAAGCTTTATGAACAAAGGTGTTCATAGAAATTTATTTATGGTAGAAAAAAATAGGAAGAACTTAAATGCTGTACTATAAATGAATTATTACATTAACTGTGTTACAGCCATTTAAACTACTATATATTTATCTTAAATGGTATTAATTGGCAAATGTAATTAACTGGAGGGGAATATATATGACAGCATAAGGCAAAAGAAAGAACTAGAAGGCAAGATTACATCATCAATATCATGGAAGCAAAAGACCTGAGACAAAGCATACCTACATTTTAATCTCATTGAAGTTGTGTATTAGGACTTTGAGTGAAAATTGTCCTTCTTTCTAATTAAATAGTACTTGTTTATATTTCTGTAACTAAAAAGAGTGTTCTTTTAGTTAAGGCTTCTCCATGGCACTTAGAGGTAACTGAAAAAAATGGAATGGTGCAGGAAATTATAAAAAACATGGAACATACATTTTGCTGAACTTGCAATGTTGGCCCATCCTCATCAATATCTGATGATTCAGAGAAAGGAGACAGTAACCAGTGCAGACTGCCCTTAGTTACTGTGCAGTAGGTGAAGGAAGCTCTTCTTGACTCCTGTAGGCAATCAGTCTATGCACTGAAGCATGAGATCTGCTTACCATTATATAGCTCCAGCCTAGCTGCAAATGCATAAATATTCATACCGTTAGCATCCAGCCTCCTTTAAAGCTAGCAACAGTAATCTTTCCTTTAAGTGAGATCTAAATTCTACAACTTGGTTATATGCTGAATTGTGAAATGCTTCCTGTAATTCATCCTAAATGCCATCCTTAATTTCAGTAGTCTTTCTTCCTTCTTGTTAGCTAACTAAAATGGAAACCAGTCACCACCCAATTCTGATGGGCATGAGAAATCTTACCAAATCATTTAAACTGAAAAGGTGAAAAAGGGCAAGTATTGATGGCATAGTGGGAAGAATGATCCCTACCGTTGTATGTATTTGAAAAGATAATATATTAAAATGAACATTGTATAGTAGCATCTATGGTATATTGTTCCTCTCCATTTAACTTTCTACTTTTTAAAAATATTTATTGCAAGGGATTTTATGCTGTGTAAACATCTAATGCTCCAAATCATTAACTTTTTCCATCTTTCCAACTTGAGCATTCCTTCAGAATTTTTATTCACTATTAAATTCCTACAAGTTCAGAACACAGTGAACTTCATATATATTAGATATTGTTTCTCAATCCATTCTTATAACTATTATTTTTTTTCCCTAACTAGGTGTTAGTTCTCAAGTTCAATAATACAGTGAGGACCTGTGAACTAGGCTGGAACATTACCAGTATCTTGCTATGGGATTCTCCATTAACCCACACTCCTTTCCTTACCTCAGATGTAATTGCTGTCCTAGATTGTTTCATTTGTGTGTGTGTGTGTGGTATGACTTACTTAATTCATTCTTTGCTTATATATAATTTTCTTTGTTACTTTATGATTTACTAATTTATGTCATGTATTCATATATGTAATCTGCCTGTCATTTATTTGCCTGCCAAAACAATGTATTGGTTATTTTTGCTTATTTTTGAGTTATGTAAAAGGGGTATCATTCTGTCCGGGACTTGATTTTTATTCACTTGTTTTTAAAATTCATCCATGTTATTGAGTATAGATATGTGAATATGCTTTTTCTCTTTTTAATGCACATTTGAGTTTTCAGTTTTTGTTGTTGCAAACAGTGCTGTTTTGATCATCCTGGTGCACCCTGCAAGTTTCTGTAGGATATATGCCTGATGGAATTGCTGAGTATAAAGGCATATAAATGCTGAACTTTACAAGGTAGCAACAAGCTTTCTATCAAAGTCATTAAACCAATTTATACTTCCATTGGCACATTACCAAATTCCCCAGTGATCTATATTCTCTTAAATGCTATATTTTCAGACTTGTTTAATGTTAAAAATCTCTCTCCCAACTTAAGTTTTTTGTTTGTTTTTGGTATTCTTCATACTGTTGTGCTTGGGTACATTTCCTACTTTTACGATGGCTGAAATGATCAGTCATTTCTTTTTGTGGTTATCATTTTTGTGTCTGGTTTAAGAACTCTTTCCCTACCTTAGATCAGAAGGTTATTCTCCTGTATTTTCTTTCATAATTTTTAAGGTTTGTGTTTCACATTTAGGTCTTTAGTTTATTTGGAACTAAATTTTGCTTACATTCACAGTAAGATATAGCTTTAGTTTTCTCCACATGATAACCAGTTGTCTGAGAAGCATTTATTGAGTGGTTTCTCCTTTCTCTAGTGATCTGCACAACCGCATCTTTTATTTAAAAATAATAATCTGAATAAAATATGTGAATCTATTTTAAGATTCTGTTTTCTATTCTGTTTAATTGGTCAACATTCATTTCTTTCACAACTGTCTTAATTATTGTTAAATGCACACTATTAACTTTTAACTACTTAATTACTGTTACTTTATAATGAACCTTAATCTAAAGCAGAATGCTTCCCTTTATCCTTCTTTGTCTTCATCAAGAGTATCTTGGCTGTACCTGACCCTTTGCTTTTTTATGTACATTTCTGAATCAGCTTACATCCATGAAAATCTCTTATGATTCCACTCATCCTACAGTCTCTTTTGAGAGATTTTACATCTTTATTAAGCTGAGATTTCTCACCTGTAAACTTAGAATATACTGATTTTTGTATTAATCTTTTAATAAAAATCTTTTGTGAGTTTTATTTTTAGCTATCTTATAGTTTTAAATGTAAATATTTTAATGACATCAGTATTCTCTTTATTACTGGTACATGGAAATATAACAGATTTTTGTATGTTGATTTTTTGGCCAATAGCTTTGTTAAACTCAATTTTTTTTTTCAGTTGTGATACAATTCTTTTTTTTTTTTCCTTTACATTATCGTGTTGGTTTTGCCATACATTGACATGAATCTGCCATGAGTATACATGTGTTCCCCTTCCAGAACCCCCCTCCCACCTCCCTCCCGATTCTCTCTCTCTGGGTCATCCCGGTGCACCAGCCCTGAGCACCCTGTATTATGCATCAAACCTGGGCTGGCAATTCATTTCACATATGATAATTTACATGTTTCAATGCTGTTCTCCCATATCATCCCACCCTTGCCGTCTCCCAATAGAGTCCAAAAGACTGTTCTATACATCTGCGTCTCTTTTGCTGTCTCACATACAGGGTTATCGTTACCATCTTTCTAAATTCCATATATATATGCATTAGTATACTGTATTGTTGTTTTTGCTTCTGGCTTACTTCACTCTGTATAATAGGCTCCAGTTTCGTCCACCTGAGTAGAACTGATTCAAATGTATTCTTTTTAATGGCTGAATAATATTCCATTGTGTATATGTACCACAGCTTTCTTATCCATTCCTCTGCTGATGGACATCTAGGTTGCTTCCATGTCCTGGCTATCGTAAACAAAGCAACGACGAACATTGGGGTACACGTGTCTCTTTCAATTCTGGTTTCCTCGGTGTATATGCCCAGCAGTGGGATTGCTGGGTCATATGGCAGGTCTATTTCCAGTTTTTTAAGGAATCTCCACACTGTTCTCCATAGTTGCTGTACTAGTTTGCATTCCCACCAACAGTGTAAGAGGGTTCCCTTTTCTCCACATCCTCTCCAGCATTTATTGCTTGTAGACTTTTGGATGGCAGCCATTCTGACTGGTATAAAGTGGTACCTCATTGTGGTTTTGATTTGCATTTCTCTGATAATGAGTGATGTTTAGCATCTTTTCATGTGTTTGTTAGCCATTTGTATGTCTTCTTTGGAGAAATGTCTGTTTAGTTCTTTGGCCCACTTTTTGATTGGGTCGTTTGTTTTTCTGGAATGGAGCTGCTGGAGTTGCTTGTATATTTTTAAGATTAATTATTTGTTGCTTCGTTTGCTATTATTTTCTCCCATTCTGAAGGCTACCTTTTCACCTTGCTTTTAGTTTCTTTTGTTGTGCAGAAGTTTTTAATTTTAATTAGGTCCCATTTGTTTAATTTTACTTTTATTTCCAGTATTCTGGGAGGTGGGTCATAGAGGATCCTGCTTTGGTTTATGTTGGAGAGTGTTTTGCCTATGTTTTCGTCTAGGAGTTTTATAGTTTCTGGTCTTATGTTTAGATCTTTGATCCATTTTGAGTTTATTTTTGTGTATGGTGTTAGAAAGTGTTCCAGTCTCATTCTTTTACAAGTGGTTGTTCAGTTTTCCCAGCACCACTTGTTAAAGAGATTGTCTTTTCTCCATTGTATATTCTTGCCTCCTTTGTCAATGGTAAACTCTATTTTTTAAAGTTTTATTATAGAAGATTTAGAGCACATAGAAAAGTAAAATATAGTGAATCCTAGGTACTTATCACTTAACTTTTAGTTCAGTTCAGTTGCTCAGTTGTGTCCAAATTTTTGCGACCCCATGAAATGCAGCACGCTAGGCCTCCCTGTCCATCACCAACTCCCAGAATATACTCAGACTCATGTCTGTTGAGTCAGTGATGCCAACCAACTACCTCATCCTCTGTTGTTGTCCCCTTCTCCTCCTGCCTTCAGTCTTTCCCAGCATCAGGGTCTTTTCAAATTAGTCAGTTCTTTGTTTTGCCATCAGGTGGCCAAAGTATTGGAGTTTCAGCTTCAGCATCAGTCCTTCCAATGAATATTCAGGACTGATTTCCTTTAGGATGGACTGGTTTGATCTCCTTGCTGTCCAGGGGACTCTCAAGAGTCTTCTCCAGCACCACACTTCAAAAGCATCAATTTTTTGGTGCTCAGCTTTGTTCATAGTCCAACTGGAAAAACCATAGCCTTGGCTAGATGGATCTTTGTTGGCAAAGTAATATCTCTGCTTTTTAATATGCTGGCTAGGTTGCTCATAGCTTTTCTTCCAAGGAGCAAGCATCTTTTAATTTCTTGGCTGCAGTCACCAACTGCAGTGATTTTGGAGCCCCCAAAGATAAAGTCTGTCATTGTTTCCTCGTCTATTTGCCATGAAGTGATGGGACTGGATGCCATGATCTTAGTTTTCTGAATGTTGAGCTTTAAGCCAACTGTTTCACTCTCTCACTTTCATCAAGAGGCTCTTTAGTTCTTCTTCACTTTCTGCCATAAGGGTGGTATCATCTGCATATCTGAGGTTATTGATATTTCTCACGGCAGTCTTGATTCCAGCTTGTACTTCCTCCAGCCCAGCATTTCTCATGATGTACTCTACATATAAGTTAAATAAGCAGGGTGACAAAATACAGCCTTGACGTACTCCTTTCCCGATTTGGAACTAATCTGTTGTTCCATGTCCAGTTCTAACTGTTGTTTCTTGACCTGCATACACATTTCTCAGGAGGCAGGTCAGGTGGTCTAAACAGGTGGTCACTTTAAGAGTTATTAATTTATGGCCAGTATTGTTTAATCTATGTCTCTTCTCATTTTTTCTTGTATTACTTGAAACAAATCATACGTATTATTATCTTATTATGTCTCTGTAAAAAAGGACTTTAAAAATATAACTAAAATCCATTATTACATGTAAGGTAATTGACAACAAATAATGATTCATCAAATATCATCAATGTTCAAATTTCCAATTATTTATAAATGTCATTATTTTGTTTGTGTGAATTAAGTTCCAGATAAGGTCCATACATGACAAGCAGCTGATATTTTAAATCTCTTTTAATCTAAAAGTTTCCTCTACTTAAAAAAATTTTTTTGACATATAATTGATTAGTGATGTTGTACATCTTCTCATGTCCCTGTTAGCCATTCATATGTCTTCTTTGGAAAAAATGTCTGTTCAAATCCTCTGCCAATTTTTTAATCAAGTTGTTTATGAGTATAAGCCATTGTAGAATGTCCCTAAATTTAGACTCATTTGATTCAGTTCAGTTCAGTTGCTCAGTCATGTCCGAATTTTTGTGACCCCATGAACCGCAGCACACCAGGCCTCGCTGACCATCACCAACTGCTGGAGCCTACCCAAACCCATGTCCGTTGAATTGGTGATGCCATCCAACCATCTCATCCTCTGTAGTCCCCTTCTCCTCCTGCCCTCAATCTTTCCCAGCATCAGGGTCTTTTCAAATGAGTCAGCTCTTCGCATCAGGTGGCCAAGGTATTGGAGTGTCAGTTTCAACATCAGTCCTTCCAATGAACACCAGGACTGATCTCCTTTAGGATGGACTGGTTGGATCTCCTTGCAGTCCAAGGGACTCTCAAGAGTCTTAGATTCAGGTTAAATAATTTGGTACAAGAATAATATATAAGTAAGATTGTGTTCTCAGAACATTTCATCAGAAGGCATACAGTGCCAGTTTTCTTTCATTTTCAGTTACATTAGGCTTGATTGCTTCGGTAAGATTGTGTCTGCTAGGTTACTCCAATGAGAAAATAGTCTTTTCCATGGATATTTACTAAATGATATAGGGGATGACTCTGAGACCTTGTGCATAGCCTTTTTCCCAGTAACTTTTCATGCAGTCATTTTAGTGTCCACTAATGATGCTTCCCTGAGTCAGTTATTACATTGGTGGTTGGAAAGTGGCAACTTTGTAATAATGGAATTCCTCTTCATTTGTTAGCTAGTAAAATTCTGGGGAAAAAAGACCAAGTTCCTCTTCCTGTCACCCCATCCTTTTAATTTCTCCTTTTTAAGATTTTCTGTGGACTCATGAATTTCTTTTTATGTCATGTGTTATAAATACATTATTGTCATTATTTTTGATGCTCAAATTGTCCCAGATTTGGATATAGGCAGCCCCTTGAACTAAATTTATGTGTCTTTTGACATGTTTCCATCAGGTTTTGGTCGATTTCCTTCCTTCTTCTGCAACAAAATATTCTAGGCTCACCTTGAATATTACTTACCTCAGCCGTTGGACCAGTTACTGCAAGGAGTCCTGGCATCTTTTGTTGGTGCTGATTTAGAAACTAAGATTAGCATGGTAGATGTGTTCATTACTACTGGGTGTTGTTGCTTCTGAGTACTTTAAATGGACAGAAATAAAAATACCATTTTTTAAAAATCATTATTTTTTATACTAATTTCTTCCATTCAAATCCAAAATGAGGTTTTTTTCCTCCCTCCATTTTCTATGTACATCTTCCTTTTTCTAGTAAAAACTCTGGTTTGTAACAATGTCAATGTAATTATCCATTTCTTACAACTTTCTAAAATAATTTTAGAATAACTAACTGTGTACCCTCACTAACAACAAAAGTAGTAAAATTTAAGATTCCTTTGTAATTCTCACTGCCTTACAACATATCTCACTGAGGGTGTATAGACTACTATTTTTGAAAATTGTTTGAGTTCTTTTTAATTTTTATCTGTGATTATTTGAAAAACAGATTTTTATGTTCTGTTTGTGTTTAATTCAGCTGTCATTTTGTATTAAACTTTATGGTTCTTTTCCTCAACTTTATTTAATTTTATTTGTCAAGTATATAAATAATCATCATGGTTCAAGAGTCAAAGTATATAAAAAAAGAGACACACAGATGAGTTTCATTTTATTCCTTATTTATTCCACCCCATTTTCACTCACTGCTATAGGTGATCAACTTTGTTAGTTCCTGGTTCATCTCTCTGTGTTTCTTTTTATCTTTATCTTCATTTTTTATACTATATAATACTCCATTATATGGATGTGCTATGGTTTATTCAACCCATCTCTTAAGAATGGACACAGGTTGTTTACAATGTTTGATGATTACAAATAATAATGCAATAATAACTGTGCATATACTGTTTTGTACTTACAGTGTGTATTACTGGTGGTGAATGGTGAAGTCAAAGGAAAAATATACATGTAGTTTTGTTAGATAGTACCAAATTTTTCTCCTTTGAAGTTTAACCATGTTAAATTCCCCTATCAATGTTTGAGTACACCTGTTTACCCACAGCTTATGAAGAAAATGTATTATCAAGTTTTTGGAGTTTTACCAATATGATAGATGAGACATGATATCCCTGTGTAGTAAATTTTCAAGTCTTTATTATGAGTAATATTGAGCACTTTTCATATGTTTAGGGATGATTTTTATACTTTTTCTGTGAACTCACTTTTCATGACTTATCAATTTTTTAATCTGTGTTTTGGTCTTTTTTCCCCTTGATTATAAATTTCTTTTACATATTAGAGAGATAAGACTTTTATCAGTGATACATGTGGCAAGTATTTTCTTTAAGATTGTCATTCATCTTTCTACTCTACTCATGTGTTTTGTTGTGCAGGTTTTAAAATTAAATTGAATACTCTTATATTTCATTTATATTTTAAATCATAGTGAGAAAGTTGTTGAACACTGTCAACTTACCAAAGAATTTCCCTATTCTTTCACTTTGTCCTTACATAGTTTTATTATTTTTGCACTTAAATCTTTGATCTGGTTAGAGTGTATTTTGGTATGTGCTGTGAGATAAAGAGGCAATTTTAGCTTTGACAGTCCATTTATTGTCACACAGCAGATAGCTCTCTAGTTATTCTAACACAACTCATTAAAAACTCCATCTTCTTTTCTTTTTACAGTGATTTTAGGTGGCTCTTTTAGCATATGTTAAATGTCCGTTTGTTTCTTAAGCTCTTTCTATCTTCTGTGCCCCACTGCTCTATTTATGTGTCAGTACTGCACTCTTTTAATTATGAAGGATTAATGGTGTGATCTAGGGTCTTACATGGCTAGTTATCCTTCTTTGTTTTCTCTTTTTTTTTTAGAACTTTCTTGAAAAAAAAATTCAAGATTTTTTCTAGACAGTTCTCTTCTTTGAGTATATGAACTTTAGAATCAGTGCACCCAGCACCAGAGAAAAAACTATTAGTATTTTTTCTTAGGATCTAATTAGATTTTATGTAACTGGGGATAGTACCATTTTTCTGATGTCCTATTCATGAAGGAGAAAATGGCAACCCACTCCAGGATTCTTATCTGAAAAACTCCCACAGACAGAGGAGCCTGGTGGGCTACAGTCCAAAGGGTTGCAAAGTCAGATACAACTGAGCAACTAAGCAACTAAGCAGCTAATCCATAAGAAATTCAAGTTAGTTAGATGACTGGTGACAATGAAGGCTACTTATTTTTGGTTGCTAATTTTACATCTTGTCACCCTGCTGAATTGTTCTATTATTTGAGTTGGTTTTAACACTGATTCTTGGGTTTTCGAAGTATGTTTTTAAATCACCCGAAAACTAGGTGGCTTTATTTCTTCTTTCCTCTTTCAAATTCTTATTCCTTTAATTATTTTTGCTAGACTAATTTTAATGGCTAGAATTATAGAGGATTAAAATCTCTTTCCAGATTCTTTAATGTTAACTTAAAATTGTGATGATAGAAGCTACAAATCTGCCACTATTCATTTAATAAAGAACTATTATAAAAGTTTATTGCTGACCTAATTACTCTAGTGAATTTTTCCTTTAAAACAGACTTAAAAAAGAATTAGAACTTTATAAGGAAGATGACATGCAAAGTGTTTGTGATGCTCTTCAAACAGAAATAGAATTTTTGGAGTTGGTAAGCCATCACTGATTGTTTAACTTTTGTTTAGCTTTTTTTTTTTTTTTACCTACTGATAAGAATGTTTTTACTGGAATACATTTCATTAAATTAGTGTTCTGCCCTTCACATGGGTTTGCACTAGATACAAAAAACAAAACAGCAACAAGCAAAACTTAAACTAAAAATATGAACCTGTGAAATGTTTTGAGTCTTGGAGAATTGATGCTACATAAGGCAAGTTATATTTAAAGAGAATATAAATTTAAAAAAATTTAAACCTAACCTCACAACATCCCCGTGACTGAAACTGTCGTTAGAGGATTAATGCACTGAAGAAGTTTAACTATCATAATGCTTAAAAGCTTTTTGTTTTTGTTAGGAATAAATTATACTTCTATTATATTTGACCCTAAAACTTTCTTATTACAGATTTTTATGATTTCAAGAATTTTTGGATTCAATTATTGGAAACCCATTTTCAGATTGTGTGGGAACACTTCAAATTGCTTTTAACCTCTTTGGTTGTTTATAAAATGAACAAGTATTTGTCATGCTCTATTTTAATAGAGGACATATATAGCTAGCTTTAAAGCACATTAAAATATAGTTTTAATTTAATACACTTTGTTTTCGTTCATATTTATTTTCCAGAAACATTTTCTTGTTCAGAATTTTCCAATAGATTGTGTTAGGAGTTATATTTTATAGGATTTATATCTTTATTAAAACTTTAAGTAGTAAAGTTTAGAAATGCCCAGTTGTGCTAAATTTACATGAATTTTATATAATTCTTTTATTAAGAATTTCATTTGTCTCATGAAAAATTGTATGTTTTTGTTTCAGACATTGGCACAGAAAGATCATCAGGAAACAAATAACTTGTAAAGAATTGACCAACTATCTGAGATTTGGTCAAAGCATCTTATTATCAGATCTTTCTTTGTGGTAGATATATGAGTGATACCCATTACAACAGATTCTTGTGGAAAACTTGAGGTTAAAAGGTTTAGAGTTGTTTGATATCTAGAATTGATATATTAGAACTCTAAAATCGAAGTTTTGGTCTTGTTACCTACTGAAACTTAAGGGTTTTATGTGGTTTGATTTGTTTCTAAAGGAATTAAAAAGGAGAAACAGATATTGTGTTCAGATTTTTTATTCACCCTGACCCTTAAGCTGATTTGTACTTTCTGATGTTATTCATTCTTTGTTGCAGCTTACCCTGGATCAAATCAAACACATATAGGTGGAAAAACTCAGATTATAGACCCAATTTTTGTCAGTGCCATTTGCACCAGCGAAGATGTTTACTTTGATTTTAATCCTTTGTAATCACAAGGTGATGTCTTTTGAGAGGCCTTCTGAGGCCTTGTGTCTTGAGTAGCCAGCCTTCTCCAGTTTTCTCTAAATATAACTATAGATTTGAGTTTGGGGTACCTGCAGCCACTTCCCAGCACTTTGTCCTGCCAGTTCTTCCTAATGCCAGTGTTGGTTAGAATGAAATAAGTTGTTTACTTGGAGAGGTGCATAGTCTACTTTAGGCCGTCGGGATTCACTTTGCTGGTGTCTTCAGATATTGAAACTGAGAACAGTGTACTTATGTTTGGATCAACCTTGGTATTGTCACTAAATTTCCAACATCAGATATCTGTCTGCTGTTGGAAGTCCTAACTAGGAAGAAAGGTATGTTTTCATCAGTTTCTTTAAAATTTTTTAAAAATTTTGGAGTATAGTTGATTTACTGTTTTGTGTTAGTTTCAGGTGCACAATAAAGTGACTCAGTTAAATATACACACATGTTCGTTATATCAGATTATTTTCTTGTATAGTCTGTCACGGAATATTGAGTAGCATTCCATGTGCTATACAGTAGATCCTTGATGGTTATCTCTTTTGTATATAGTAGTGTGTGTTTGTTAATCCCAAGCTCCTAATTTATCCCTTCCCTCCATGTTTCCCATTATGTAACCATAGTTTGTTTTTGATATTTGTATGTATTTTCATTTATAACTCAAGACTATATTTGTGGTGGGAAGAAGGAAGCAGGAATAAACAAAGAGGAAGAAATAAAAGGATATTTATTACATTCTCTGTATTTTCCTAGTTGGAACTATCAGAATTGGAAGTCATATATCATAAGTACAAATTACAAATACTATATACGCTTCTACAATTCTGCCTGTGGTTATCATTCACTATATCAATCTACATATAGCAATATAATCATGACACCAAAAAACAGTATACTGAAATTGGTCAACAAGGCCCTAAATTGTGGTCGGTGGGGAGGGGAACAAAAGCTATTTAAGGATATATCTCAAAATACTGAATGCAAATGTTTTGTGATTGTAGTTGAATTAGTTTGATATCAAATATGAAATGTTTACAGATGTCTTAGATATATTGATATTAAGGTAGTCTTGTTTCAAATCAAGTCTTATTTGGGCATAACTTTTTGTATAGGTTGCTTTACATCCTTATTTTTTTAAAGTAGCAAAGTTAAAACTCTCCTTTGAGATGTATAGCAGTTACCATATGTTTAAGTAGTTTGCATTTTTAGAAGTTATTTTTATTTTGATTCTTTAAATATTTAATAGTAAATTACTTTTGCTTAAGAAGGAAATAAGTAATGGTACCAGGGAATTGCAGGCTATTTTATATGCAAATATAGAGTGGGAAGTGGTTACTGGGATTAGTCATAACTTCAGTTCTGTCTTATTTTAGCCTGTTTATCTAACCACATTCTAAGTTCTGAGTCTTGTGAATATTTATTATTAAATGTGTATCATATCATTAATATGCAGGGTATGTTTACATGTAAAGCCTTTTTTGCAGTGATTTTTGTTCATTATTGATTTTGTAGCTAAAATATTAATGTGCAGTAGAGATCTGCCTATTATTTATATAACTAACACAGAATGGCATATATGCAGAATAAACTTACTGATGTAAAAATCATGAATGTGCATATAGACTATCTATATTGAATATTCACTAATGGAGTCAGAATTCATATAACTGAATTTGAGAAAAATGGAAGGCTCAGAACATATTTTCATTATTTCAGAATGTTTAAATCAATATTTTAAGATTTAAACTAATTTTCAAGCAGTCAAATGATTGTTTTAGGATTGTATGGTAGAATACACTAAATCAAGTAATACCAAACAGAGTAACTGGGACTGTTAGAATCAGTGTAGTCAAAGGAAGAATTTCACTGAAAAAAGGAAATACAACAATCAGTAGAAATTGCGGTGTACAAAACTACACTGTCAAACTACACTGTTAATATATTAGATGTCTGTTCTTAATTTTTTTAAGAATTAGTAATTCATTAAACTCTTAAGTAGTAAAAAATAACTGAAATTACCTAAGTAAAAATATGTCTCAGACTGAGTTTAATTACTCTCTAGAAGACGGCATTGGCTATCCAAAAAGGCAGTTTTCAAATGAATGCTCATTCATTAAATGAATTTACTAAATTTTCCCTATACTTAGTTATAACTAAAGCCTACCTAACCCAGAGTAACACTGCCACAGCGCTGAGGTTCCTGACTTGCTACCATAGTTCCTTCCTGTCATGGAAGCTTTCAGAAGGAACTTACTAATTCTCAGCCCTCCACTGGATATAATACTGAGATGTATAGATAGTTTGCTGCATGTTTTTCCTGCTGATATTAATGGAGCTATTTGGCTAGGGGAAAAACAGCAACAAAATTATAGGACGTAGAGCGTAACCACTGGACTAGAAATTCCTTTCTTTATTCCCTGGCCTAATTATTGAAATGGGAGGAAAAAGCAAAGAAAGGGAAAAGCTTTAAGGCCTGTACAATCAGAAAGATTCCTAAGCTACTCATTGTTTGATCAATAGTAGTGTTTTCTTCTGTAAAAGAAACAAAAATTGAGGATTGTCTGCCTATCCTTTTTCTCTTAAAACTTGATAAATCATGATGAGATTCTTAAAAGTCCAAGATAAGGGTGAAGTAATTGTATGGTAGGAAATTGGAATCTAGAAATGACTCTAAAACAGAGTCAATTGAGATTTGGTAATTTATTATAGAGTAGATATTATGCTGAGAAAAGTCTATTGAGTCTTTTACCAGAAGGGCAGTCAGTAATTCAGCTGGCTAACTGCAGATGGACAGACACCATGCACTGGACAGGCCCTGTTCTAATCTCTGACGAGGACAAAGTCCCTTTCTATTTCATAACAATCAATCATACATAACTGTGTCACATTATTATGAATAAGTCATTTATTTGCAGTCCAGAAAACAGTAGCAGTTCAGTGACATGATTAGAAATAAATTTGATATGCTTTTAAATCCTGAGTGTAGAAGGCTAAGGTGTTCTGTCATTCAAATATTTATTTATAGTGTACAATTTGATACTTAAAGTTGTTAAGTATGCTAAAAAATATTTTAATGTATCTGAAGCAGATATATTTTAATTCAACTTTTATGTTTCTTCCTGACTTCTCTCCTTTGTCATCCTGAAAAACTTAGATGAAGGAAATATACTTGCCTTTCAGAGTCTTGTTCAGAGCATTTTCTGTCAAGGGAATTTTTTCCAAGACGTGAACTAAAAATGAAAAATATTTTTTGTCATTAGCCTGAAGCAGGGATTAGGTCTCAGAGTTTTGTGGCCCTTTTATCTTAAGACATCATTTTTTTTTTTAATGAAAGAACGGGAAGAATGAAGTTATCTTTGAAAATGTTGGAGGTAGGAATGTATAATTAGTTGCATTTATGCTTTCTAAACATCTAAACCTTGTATTTTCAAATTTAAATAAACTTTTGCTTGGTCTGGTAATAATTAAATCATCCTACCAGAGAAGAACCTTTATTTTCTTCCTAACTTTACTGACGTTTGACAAAGGAATGATACTGAAATAGGATCAACTAATACATGAATGAAATAATACAATAACTCTGTCTCTGAGGGAAAATTGGGATATCATTGGTTTGTTGTTACAGCGTACTAAGGGTCACATTCATTAAACATGAAGAAAATTTTGCAGGGTAATGCTGGTTGTAAAAGCATATTTACTTTGATTGGAAAGAAAGTATAATGAGGAAAGCCATGGCTGATGGTAAAACACTGTCCTAGCTGCTCCTATGGAAAGTATCAAGAGCAAAGCTGACAATACCAAATGCTTATTTAAACAACTGCTTTTGATAGATAGCGAATTCATCTTAAAAAGACCTTTGGGAAATTGGCAGCAGCAGAATTCAAATGTCTGGGAAAATAAAGAGTAAGTAAAAATGTGAAATTAATAACAATGACTGATATTAGTAGTTGTGGGAAATGAGGCCCATAGAGTGGGAGAGAAATTGTTTTCTTTTTTTCTTGCAACCAGAAAATCTGTACTGTTCTGTTAATTCTAAGTTAATTGTCATACTGGTAATAAATTGTCATTCTAATTAGTTGGTAAATAAAATCTTGTTAAAATAAAATCCTCTTAATCTACATTTAATAGATGCAAATACAATTACTAATGAATATTTCTGGGCAGGGCTTTGTGATTGCTGAAAGTGTTTGTAAATTGAAACCACCAAAGTACATGATGTTGAGGGCTTTTGTAGCATTTAGACAAAGAAACTCCTGGTTGGGAACGGGTGACATGAATGCAATCATAGTAATCAGTGTAATGTCAGCTCTAAAATATGGTGCCAATTAAAATCTGTAAAATAAAGGTTATATTTGTAAAAATAGTTTGATCCAGTAAAATCAAAGCTGTTTATTGAGATTCTAGTTGGAGGCCTAACATATATTGCAGTTTTTACAGGAAAAGCTGAGATTTTGATTGATGTCTGATACATATGAGATCTGAGAAGGCAGTGGGTCTCTTTATTTACTGTTTAATTGCTTGGACTTCAACAATCTTAAAAATACATTGTTTTTGAAAATGTGCTTATAATAAAATCTGAACAGGTAAATATTAGAAGATAATAGAAATTTAAGGATCATTTAAACCACTCTTTTGCTTCCAGAAAACATTGACTAATCAGAATCAGTGAATGTGAATCTTTAATTAACCGAGAATATCCTTTAGGCTCCATGAGAAATAACAAAACAGACTCAAATCAAGTATTATTGAAAATTCACCTTCTGGGTATCTCTTGAAATTACTACCTATTCATCCCACTTTTTTACATTTTCTGCAGATTCTTTTCAGTGCTACCCTTTAGTCATTGATAATTTAAGGTGATAACCTGAAGAATGGCATCTTCTTAAACTTGTACATAGTGAGTTATATTCCTTTCTTCAGTACCTGCTAAGGCAGGAATATGGACTAACGGAGAACTGCCAGAAAGATCAGCATGTAAAAACATCTTTGAGTAACCTAAAATCAGCACTTTTCATATTTCTTTGTTTTCCCTTTCTCTTGTTCCTTCCATCCATTCTTTCATCCATTTGCCCTGGCTCCTAGCTACCTCTTAGAACTCAATTCATACCCTCTCCTCCTTGCAGATTCCTCTCCAGCCACACTGCCATTCTTTCTGTTCTTTCTGCTCCCCGAAGAGGCCTGACTCACTCTGGCCTTGGGTTCATTTTGTAGCTGTGTTCCCTCTGCCTGGGATGCTCCTCCTCCTGGTCTTTGTATGGCCATCTATTCTGTAGTCCAGATGTCAGCTGAAATGTCACCTCCTGGGAGAAGCCTTCCTCTAAATAGTCTAAAGTAGTCACATGGTCACATCAACCATCTAGTTTAATTCTCTTCATATTATTGTGATTTCTGAAATCATTTTTATCTGTTTCTGTTTATAAAACCACAAGTTCCATGAGCAGGGCTATTATGTGTCTTATGCACCACTTTTTTCTCAGAGCCTAGAGCAGTGTCAGCATATGGGAAGTATTAAATAAAGGTGTGTTGAAGTATGCTTGAATAAACTTATCCATTAAACCCATATTTATTTATTGAGGATTTCTTGGTTATCCAGTTCTTAAACTGGGTTCATTTATTGTTTATTTTCTTTCTTAGTTGAATTACCATATCCAAAATGGCAACCCACTCTAGTACTCTTGCCTAGAAAATTCCATGGATGGAGGAGCCTGGTGGGCTACAGTCCATGGAGTCACAAAGAGTCAGACATGACTGAACGACTTCACTTTCTTTCTTTCTAATTTTCTTACTCTTTCTGAGCCTCTGTTTACTTAGCTGAAAATAGTAGTAATAATGTTTCCTAATTTCAGAACCCATCTATATAGAACAACCAATAAAAGCATGAAAGAGAAAGTGGAAGAAAGTAATGATCCCATATGCCATCGTGAGAAATGTTTGTGAGTCTCTCCGTGGTCACTTACAGCCTTCTATTATCAAGCTTTTGATTGGCAGGTAATGATTATGAATACTTACTTTCTATCAGCTGCTAGAATAGGAAGTGAAAATTGTAAGTTGCTTGCAAGCTATGAATGTGCGTTAAAGCAGCTTAAAAGCATTATTTCTCCACGATAATAGAAAATTTTCAAATGTGTTTGCTTCCAACTATGATTTATTTGGTCTTTGTGGCCTGAAATACAAAGTTTAAACAATTCTGTTTTTAATTCAGCGTCCCATTTAGAAAAATGTATGAGTGCCACCTGCTGGATTTCTCTGGTACAGCCTTGAATAAGATCTTGTCATGAAATGGGAGGAAGTTTAGGAATAACAAATGCTTGCAAGAGTGACGCTTCTTCCCTCCCTCCCTTCCTTCCTTGTCCTCTTTCTTCCTTCCTTCTGTCTCCATTTATGTGGATACAAATTTTAAATTTCTCTTTATATACATTTTCCAGTTGTTCCATATATAATTTTCAATACTATGTATTTGATACTTACTTTCAAATTAGTTTCACATGTACCCTAGAGAAACTGTAAAGTTTAAGGAACATAAAAGTGAAATTTCAGTAGCATTACAGTACTGTTTTTACTTTTGCTAAACTGAAAAGAGCCTTATTGGTTTAATCAGTACATTTTATTTTTTAATTTAAAAATACAGCCTTTCACCCTGAGACCACATGAAAAGTTGATGTTAAGTTGTTGATTATTTAAAGAACTTCTGTGTGTGTTAATCTTGATTACTTAGTATTTTTCTTTAGTCTTCAAAGATTTATCGTGAATTATTGGTCCATCAAATAACGTGAAGGCATTCTATTTAGGATCCTTGGTAATTGACCTGTCAATCAGCTTTATCACCAGAGATGTGTTTCCTTTAAAGCTTTACTTTAAAATTCCTTTCTCCTTGTCATTTAACATATACGAAATTCATGATAACAGAATTTTTGTTGTTTCATGAGTTATGTGATTGGAGTATCTCCTAGGGCAGTGCTGTTGATGAAAGGAAATTGGGCGAAATATCTATTGACTCCAACAATATCTCAACAGTTGAATATTTGACAGTACTTCATTTGTCAAATCCATCAGCAAATTTTGTTTGTACCTTCAAAATAGAGGCAGAATCTGGAACCTCTCCTTTCCACACCAGGACTACTCCCGTGATGCAGGCTTCCTGGTACTTCCTATCTTTTCTTTTCTGCTTTGTCTCTCAACACTTATCTGATATATTTTACTTTTTTATGAACTCTGTCACATTCACTGCCTGTCATTTAGACTAGTATGCAGGCAATTTTTGTTTCTTGTTTGCCGCTCTCTCCCCAGTGCATTAAACAGTGCCTGACACATAGTATGTACTCATATAGCTTATTTTGTATACAAATGGATTTGTTTTATTTTCTTCTTCCTCAAAGTATTTTAAAAAGTGTATTAGTAAGGACATATTCTTGGTGCTTTTGTCAACTCTAAATTAAAATGTCCAAATAAATATAACCTTAGTATTATTCACATATACTCAGTACAACAAATTCCCATCTGTCATTCATGGTAGCACCTTGATAGTGTTTAAAGGGAAAGGGGGAATAGTCCCTAGTAGGGGAGCATTTTTATTTATTTATTTATTTATTTTTTATTTTATTTTATTTTATTTTTTTTATTATTGTTTTTGCCATACATTGTCATGATATCACCATGGGTTTACATATGCTTCCCCTCCGGGTCCCCCCTCCCTCCTCCCTCCCCCCCGGGAAATCTCGCTGCACCAGTCCCGAGCATCAATCCTGGGCTGGCGATTGATTAGACACATGACAATTAACATGCTTCAATGCCCTTCTCCCATCTCATCCCACCCTTACCCTCATCCACAAAGTCCACAAGTCTATTCTATACATCTGCGTTCCTTTTGTTGTCTCCCATGTTGGGTTCTCATTACTGTCTTTCTAAATTCCATATATATGTGTTAATATACTGTATTGTTGTTTTTGCTTCTGGCTTACTTCACTCTGGATAATGGGCTCCAGTTTCGTCCATCTGAGTAGAATTGCTTCAAATGAATTTTTTTTTAATGCTGAGTAATATTCCATTGTGTATATATACCACAGCTTTCTTATCCATTCGTCAGTTGATGGGCATCTAGGTTGCTTCCATGTCCTGGCTATTGTAAACAATGCAGCGATGAACATTGGGGTGCACGTGGCTCTTTCAATTCTGGTTTCCTCGGTGTATATGCCCAGCAGTGGGATTGCCGGGTCATATGGCAGGTCTATTTGCAGGTTTTTAAGGAACCTCCACACTGTTTTCCATAGTGGCTGTACTAGTTTGCATTCCCACCAACAGTGTAAGAGGGTTCCCTTTTCTCCACATCCTCTCCAGCATTTATTGCTTGTAGACTTTTGGATGGCAGCCATTCTGACTGGTGTAAAGTGGTACCTCATTGTGGTTTTGATTTGCATTTCTCTGATAATGAGTGATGTTGAGCATCTTTTCATGTGTTTGTTAGCCATTTTTATATCTTCCTTGGAGAAATGTCTGTTAAGTTCTTTGGCCCACTTTTTAATTGGGTTGTTTATTTTTCTAGAATGGAGCTGCAGGAGTTGTTTGTAAATTTTTGAGATTAATTGTTTGTCTGTTGCTTCATTGGCTATTATTTTCTCCCATTCTGAAGGCTGTCTTTTCACCTTGCTTATAGTTTCCTTTGTTGTGCAAAAGCTTTTAATTTTAATTAGGTCCCATTTGTTTATTCGTGTTTTTATTTCCAATATTCTGGGAGGTGGGTCATGGAGTATCCCGCTTTGGATTATAGCAGAGAGTGTTTTGCCTATGTTATCCTCTAGGGGAGCATTTTTAAAGGAATGGAGGAAGCATCTTAAAGAACATCTGATGACAGACTGATGTAGTTAAAAAAAAGTAATATGTACATACAGACCAGTGGAAGTTCTTCTCGGGAAAGGATGTTTTGGTTAACTCCATCCTGCAAGTGTGGAAAGACGCAGACAGACTTGGCTGAACCGAATGAGTATTATGCAGTGACGATGTTGTGTTAAACGGGCTACGTGTAATTGTTTAATTCAGTTCTATTTTCTGTTTTCATAAAACATCATTAATTAGGTTTAACTGGAAATATAACTGGGCTTTCCCTGAGAGCTCAGTTGGTAAAGAACCTGCCTGCAATGCAAGAGACTTCCTGGGTCAGGAAGATCCCCTGGAGAAGGGATAGGCTACCCACTCCAGTACGGAAATGTAATTATTTAAAATAGTGAGAAATAGAGTCAGTTTTTGTTAACAAAAAAGTGATGATTTTATTTTTACTTTGCATGCTCAGTTAAGTGAGCGTCTGTTAGCTTGCTTCAGAGAGTGAGACTAACAGTGAGTTTACATATACTGACCGGTCAATCCTATTAGTTTCCTGTTGACCCTCTACACGTTACTTCAGTGGCTTAAGACAGCAACTGTTATCTTACAGTTCTACAGATCAGATGTGAGTCTCTGGACTAAATGAAAAGTGTTATCAGGGCTGCGCTTTGGCAGGAAGCTCAGCTGATCAGCAAACTTAATTCCATTTGCAGCCTGAGTTCCTCTTTGCTCTATAACTGAACATATTCATAGATTTTGAAGCTTAGGGTATGGACATCTTTGGAGGGGGCATTAATGCACAGACCAATAAAGTATTTGTCTTTTCCAGATGGATTAAGCTGTCTTCTAAATTGGGCAACACATTTTGTGTTAGTTTTCCTAACAAGTCCTTTTAAATTGAGTGAACATTTCAATATTAGTTAATGACATTTTACTTTGTATGACTCTGTGACAAATCTTTTGGCCTGACATAACATAAAAACGTGTAGCTGAGTAATATTTTTCCCCTTCCCAGGAAACAGGATCCTGAAACAAAGACATTTATTTCATGGGCAGTTGTGAGCACATTTTTTCCTACTTTTCCATCTCTTCCTCCTCCTAATTGTTAACATCTCTGCTTTTCCTTTCAGAGCTTCTCCCAAACAAGCTTAAAAAATATTTTTTCTTTTATTTTTCACATTTCCTCCTGTTGCCCACACTTGTTTATCTGTCTTACTGAATTGCTTCCACTCTGGGGTAGTAAGTGAAGCTGTGTTTCTTTATTTTTTATATTTTAAAACTTGATTGCTCTCTAGCTGAATCTCCCTTTTCTGATTAAATTCTTAATTTAGAAGTCTCCCTAGAGGACATAAAACTTTGGAATGACCTATATAAACTAAAGCAAAAATATCCACCCTGAGAGTATCCTTTGGGAAAACCACCTTGTTGGTTCAAATGCTTAGAATCTGTTTTTGCTTAAAAAAAAACAAAAAAAAACCCAGAAGATAGTGCAAAGTAATACTAACAAGCTCTGTGTCTCTCTGAAGACTTTTCTGTCCTGTTCTTTTGGCAGAAATTCATCTTGTAACATAGCATTTATATTTATAATAATCATAAATGAACTGATTCTTGTGCATTACTCATAGAACTATTAAATTATAAGTCTTCAATTTAATGATAATTTGCTCTATTGGGTGCTGAATGGATCACACACCTACACAAAATAAGATGTGGTCCAAAACTGTAAAAAACTTGAATTCAAATGTGCCGTGTTACATAACAAAATCAGCTTGGTTTATTACAAAAACAAAATTTATTTTATGTTCAAAATAAATGTTTTTATTTGCTTCTCAGTTCAGTTCAGTTGCTCAGTCATGTCCGACTCTTTGCGACCCCATGAACCGCAGCACTCCAGGCCTCACTGTCCATCACCAACTCCCGGAGTCTACCCAAACCCATGTCGATCAACTCGGTGATGCTATCCAGCCATCTCATCCTCTGTCGTCCCCTTCTCCTCCTGCCCCCAATCCTTACCAGCATCAGGGTCTTTTCCAATGAGTCAGCTCTTTGCATGAGGTGGCCAAAGTATTGGAGTTTCAGCTTCAATATCAGTCCTTCCAATGAACACCCAGGACTGATCTTTAGGATTGACTTTTTGGATCTCCTTGCAGTCCAAGGGACTCTCAAGAGTCTTCTCCAATACCACACTTCAAAAGCATCAATTCTTTGGCATTCAGCCTTTATTATTGTCCAACTCTCATATCCATACAGACTACTGGAAAAACCATAGCCTTGACTAGATGGACCTTTGTTGGCAAAGTAATGTCTCTGCTTTTCAATATGCTATCCAGGTTGGCCATAACTTTCCTTCCAAGGAGTAAGCATCTTTTGATTTCACGGCTGCAATCACCATCTACGGTGATTTTGGAGCCCCAAAAAATAAAGTCTGACACTGTGTCCACTGTTTCCCCATCTGTTTCCCATGAAGTGATGGGACCAGATGCCATGATCTTAGTTTTCCGAATGTTGAGCCTTAAGCCAACTTTTTCATTCTCCTCTTTCACTTTCATCAAGAGGCTTTTTAGTTCCTCTTCACTTTCTGTCATAAGGGTGGTGTTGTCTGCATATCTGAGGCTATATTTCTCCTGGCAATCTTGATTCCAGCTTGTGCTTCTTCCAGCCCAGCGTTTCTCAAGATGTGCGCTGCATATAAGTTAAATAAGCAGGGTGACAATATACAGCCTTGATGTACTTTTTTTCCTATTTGGAACCAGTCTGTTGCTCCATGTCCAGTTCTAACTGTTGCTTCCTGACCTGCATACAAGTTTCTCAAGAGACAGGTCAGATGATCTGGTATTCCCATCTCTCATAATTTTCCACAGTTTACTGTGATCCACACAGTCAAAGGCTTTGGCATAGTCAATAAAGCAAAAGTAGATGTTTTTCTGGAACTCTCTTGTTTTTTTGATAATCCAGCAGATGTTGGCAGTTTGATCTCTGGTTCCTCTGCCTTTTCTAAAACCAGCTTGAACATCTGGAAATTCACGGTTCATGTATTGCTGAAGCCTGGCTTGGAGAATTTTGAACATTACTTTACTAGCGTGTGAGATGAGTGCAATTGTGCGGTAGTTTGAGCATTCTTTGGCATTGCCTTTCTTTGGGATAGGAATGTAAACTGACCTTTTCCAGTCCTGTGACCATTGCTGAGTTTTCCAAATTTTGCTTTTAACTTATTTTATACCAAAATGATTATGTTGGGGCCTTAGAATAAGATAAGCCTACAGTTCTATTCTGGCTCTGCCCTTCCTGTGTGGCCTTTGACTGATTTCTTACCTTTCTAGATATCAGTTTCCTAACTGGTATTAAAATATTAAAATACATAATGCCCATCTTAGCAGATTGTGTAAAGATTTGATGATACAGATCACATAAAGGAGCCACCATAATTCTGACATTGGATATTTGTTCAGTAAGTTATAAGTTTAATTGTTTTTAGGCAGAAGATAATATAAAAAAGATAAGAATATCTTAGCATGGTGTTAATGATTTTACTGTTGCTCTTTATATGCAAAGATAAATTATCTGGTTCACATCCTTTGATTTCTTGCTTTGAGTCACCAGAATTTCATATATGTAGCTTGTATTACAGACCTGTGGCACACTGGCTTTGGGATAGTTACAGTCTAACACTGTGAAACAGATTTTTCCCTATACAAACATAGTTGATTTCTTTTTCCAAGTCTGAAACAAATAAAACAGACCAGCCTAGTGTAACTTTTGAGGATGGTTCAATTTGCTTTGAGTATGTCCTGTTTGTTTTACATTCTGAGATATAATCAGTCTAGGAACATGGTTCCTGTGTTCACTCTTCTAAATTCCAGATGAAGTTAGCAGATTGAACACAACCTTTACCTCTATTTCTGTCCCAAACTCCACTGATATGATAGTAAAATTATTTTCTTTTAAAGTCCTAATGGATAAAGAGAAGATGATGTAGAGACTTGATAGCAATATGATTTCAGAATTTGGGAAACAGATGGATGAATGGGAAATGACTCAGAAAATTTGATCAAGTAGAGCCTAAACTGGCAAAAAGATGAAAACCACCTTGACTTGCCCTAAAAGAATCCTCAGAACACTTGGAAATTGGCAGTACTATGTACTTCTGGAATGTAAGAGAAAGCGGGATTGAAAACAAAGGGATTGATTGAATATATGCTTAAGAAACACTGAGAAGCTCAGTCCTATTTCCCATCCCAGTTAGGGAACATCCCTTCCCAAACTCTGGCAGAATATTTAAGCCTTATTTTATGGAGACCATAAAACAGAGGATCTCTGGACAGAGAGCACTGTGGGCGCTGTAGAGGACAGTATAGTTATTGGAAACAGAAGGATTTTTAAACTTTACATTCTGAAGACTGTAATCCCAATACTTTAACTGAGGTCTTGTTTTGGCCAATCCAGGCCAGCCAGTGTTCTCAAAGTATGTTCCCAGGACCTGCAGCATTAGTATTATCTATGAACTTGTTAGAAATGCAAATTCTAAGTCCCTATCCCAGACCTATGAATCAGAATCTCTATAGGTGGAGCCCAATGTTTTAACAAATCCTCGTAGCTGATTCTATGGGCTTCCTTGGTGGCACAGTGGTAAAGGATGTGCTGTGCTGTGCTTAGTTGCTCAATCATGTCCAACTCTTTGTGACCCTATGGACTGTAGCCCACCAGGCTCCTCTATCCATGGGGATTCTCCAGGCAAGAATACTGGAATGGGTTATCATTTCCTCCTCCAGGGGATCTTCTCGTCCCAGGGATCGAACCTGCATCTCCTGAGTCTCCTGCATTGGCAGGTGGATTCTTAACAATTGGGCTTCCCTGGTGGCTCAGATGGTAAAGAATCCACCTGCATTGTGGGAGATCTGGGTTCAATCCTTGGGTTGGGAAGATCCCCTGGAGGAGGGCATGGCAATCCACTCCAGTATTCTTGCCTGGAGAATCCCCATGGACAGAGGAGCCTGGTGGGCTGCAGTCCATTGGATCACAAAGAATTGGATATGACTGAGCATGCACAAGCACTAGCTGATTCTGATGCACACTAACATTAGAACCATACTGCTCCAAGCAAAAGATTGAAATATTTTAATCTGAAGAATTTTACAAGCTCAAAAGGAAAGACTTAAGGAAAGAAATTTTTCAATGGAGCAGTTCAGCCAGATAATCCCAGAGTGAAACTCACAGTTGACAAGTACCACCTATGTATCTAGAGCTTTAGTTACCCTTTTACAATTTCACTCTTGAATAGAGACAGTCCATATTCACACAACATGCCTTTCATATAAAGAGGACCTGTCCAAATAGAGAAGAAATCAAATTGCATTAATATCCTCAGAGAGAGATCTGCCATTAGAGCATACAAATAAATGAAATTTAAAATGTGTTAGCAGAAGTTTTCAAAAAGTAATGAAAGAGTTAAAAGACCTAAAGAAAGTTGAGGAAATCTTTCAGAAAGTACTGCAGAAAAACAAGAAAAATGGGAAATATTAGAGAAGCTCATTTTTCTCAACATCTGAATAACAAATTTAGAAGGGGCAGAAAAAAACAGAAGAGAACATTTTCAATAATTAAAGGATATGAGTTTTTAGATTGAAAGAGCCACTTAAAGGCCCAGTGGAATCAATGCAAAACCTGCTCCGAGTGACAGGTTTTGAAATCATTACAAAATTTCAGAATATAAAGTGAAAAATGAGTCATCTGTTAGGGATCAAGAGTCAGAATGCTTTGGAGTTCTCAACAGCAGTACTTAAAGAACAGTCCAACAGTACTTAAATCAACAGTCCAATTGATTTAACAGTTTGCAAGGGAGGTGATGAGAATTTCACAGATAGGGGGAAGGTAAATTCCAGAATGATAACTGTGTACCACCCTGGAGAGCAGTCAATCCAAATGACAGCAGCCTCCAGAGACATGTTTCCCAGAAGAGTAAACTGCTGAAATACCTGATATGTTTAAACTATTGAGAGAAATTTTAGATAATTGGGATAGAATTTTTGGTATAAATCAGTGATAAGTATGTAGAAAACAAGGCAAATTAAAAAGGCATAGAAATACCAGTAACTCCAGAGAAAACAAAAAGTTGTGCAAGGAAGAAAAAGTAATACTAATCATAATACTAGACAGCCCGGCTGCGAACATTTTCATAACCATGTTAGTGTAAACACTGAATATTGATCTAACTATAAGTATAACACAATGTTGGAAGCATAGGAGTGGTGTGAAATGTGGTTTTGATGGTGGCAGGTGTTCTGTGGAAAAGAAGACTAAATTCATATTTTCCACAGCGGAACATAGTCAATAATGTCAAAACCAAAATAAGTAGCAACATGAGCATGTCATGAGTGACATGAAGACACATCCAAAATTAAACAGACAAAAGATCTGAATTCATTGTTTACGAGTAGTGGTAATAGGATTAAAAGGGGAGCAGGGAAGGAGGTATTGATAGTCTCCATTAATACAAATAATCTGTGTAGAACTAGATCTTGGAATGTTTATTGACCACAACTCTAGACATGACATGCAATGCAGATCTTTATTTTAATATAAATAAATCACAAATCCAGTTGTGTGCTGATAAATTAGTTCTTGTTTGAGAGTTGGTTTGGGGAGACCTGACTTCTAATGTGTTGTAAAGACTTCTGCCATGGGTGATTTTGAGCTAACAATAGTCTTAACAGCTGGCTTGCAAAGTTCTTAAAATTTTAACAATCAGCACTTGCAAGGCAGTGTAAATCAACTTACAAAGACTTGAATAAATGTACATGTGTTTTCTGAGTAAGAAAATCCTCTCTGACCTGCATAAAAAACTGTGTTGCTATGCAAAATATCATTCTGTATTTTTCTTTGCTGTTTTTTTCTTCAAATTTTAATCTATTTTTGAAATGTAAATCACATACAATAAAATGCATAAATTTTAAGTGGACAGTTTGATGAGTTTTGACAAAGGTTAACCCCTTTGTAACCACCAAAACTGAGGCATAAAACAATTTCATCACTCCTGAGAATTTTCCATGTCTCCTTGCAGTCAGTTCTTACTCCCACCCCTCAGGTAACCACTGTTTTATGTGTTTTTAAAAATCTTTATTTATTTATTTGGCTGCACTGGGTCTTAGTTGTGGCATGTGGGATCTAGTTCCCTAACCAGGGATTGAACCCAGGCCTCCTGCATTGGGTGTATGGAGTCGTAGCCACGGAACCACCAAGGAAGTCTCCGTAACCACTGTTTTGATTACTACTATTTTTTTTTTTACTATAGATTAGTTTTTTCCTGTACTTGAACTTTATATAATGAATTATACAGTGTATATGCACTTAAATCGGGCTTCATACAGTGTCTATTAGATTCACCTGTGTTGTTGCATATAACAACGTGTCAATCATTCAGTTTACCAAGTATTTCATTATATGTATACACCTCAGTGTTTATGATTTTATGCTGGATACTGTGGGTGATAACACCGTGATGAATTTTGATTATGACATCTTCCTTTAAAGAGTATTTCATTTTTATCTCAGCGTTTAGTAGATTACTTGGAAAATCTTTTGATCCTGTTAGTCTTGTTTTTATTGTTTGGGCAGCTCTGTTTTCATTATGAACTTAGTTTAGGGTGGGGCCCTTACTCTAGGGTGTGCCCTCTATACTGTGTGGCTTTCCTGATGTCTTAACCCCATGCCTACTTCTTACCCTGCACCCCCTACTCAGGCCTCTTTACTCCCACTTTGTTGGGTAACAGCCTCCTCTTTTGTAGCCTGCCCCCCAAATTAGAGGCTGCTTCAGCTGCCTGGAACTTGTGTAGGTCTGTACTTTCTCACTCAGGAAAACTGCCTATCTCACCTGTCTTGCTAGGGGCTTATGTTTCTGTGCAACAGAAGCAAAATTGCCCCAGGTTTACCGCTACTTGTCATTCCTATCCCAGAGGTTGTGATTCTGATCTTCCTGTCCTCAGTGCCTGAAAAAATTGTCTCATATATTTTGTCCCATTTTCTCCTTGTTTTCAGTGGGATTGCAAGTCCAGGGAGAGTCCCTTGGACTGCAAGGAGATCAAACCAGTCAGTCCTAAAGGAAATCAACTGTGAATATTCATTGGAAGGACTGTTGCTGAAGCTGAAGCTCCAATAGTTTGGCCAACTGATGGAAAGAGCCGACTCACTAGAAAATACCCCGATGCTGGGAAAGATTGAAGGCAAAAGGAGAAGGGGATGGCAGAGGATGAGATGGTTAGATAGCTTCACTGACTCAATGGACATAATTTGAGCAAACTCCAGGAGACAGTGAAGGACCGAGGAGACTGGCATGCTGCAGTCCATAGGGTTCCAACATGAGCTAGCGACTGAACAATAACAATAACTGTCATGACAAAAAGCAGAGATGTATAGAGGAATTTGACTTCCTAAGTTATAACTTGGATAAAACTAAAAACAGCAAAAACAACTGACTTCTTTTCGTTCCCTTTTGAGAAGAATCTTCTAGAGCTTCTGAGCTCCTAGTGAGAGAAATGGTGCCTCACCCACTGTTTGCATCGTTCATATTCCAAGGCGGAGCACTGGACCCAGCACTGTCAGCTGTCAGTGCCGATTACGTAGGTGAATAATGAACAGATCACTCGGTGACTAAATATGCAGCCATGCTAAAGACCTTGAAAAATATTAAAGCACAATATATTGGTCCTTTGATCTCCTCTGCCCAACTCCATAGGATAAATGAAGATAATGGGCTCGTTAGTTTAGTTGGAGGCTAGGTGTAACTGATGATAGGTGGTGAGGGGGCTAGTCTAGGGATCGTTTACTTGTTAGAACAGGATGAAGATGGAAGGTTTTTCTTTTTTTATTTCTTTAAGTTTTTAATAGAGCAGTTGCCACCTATGGCCCTGAAATTCTTGTTTGTATTTGGCCTCTGTAGCAACACCTTGAAATTTGTCTCTTATCAAAGAACAGTGAGTATGTCAAATGAATCTTCTTGGAGGAGGATGCCACCAGTGTAATTTCATACCGGTGCTCCTGGAGGAAGGTGGATGTGGTTAAGACCTTGTACTGTGGCAAAACTACAGAAGTACCCCTCAGTTCAGTTCAGTTCAGTCACTCAGTCGTGTCTGACTCTTTGCGACCCCATGAACCACAGCACACTAGGCCTCCCTGTCCATCACCAACTCCCGGAGTCCACCCAAACCCATTTCCATCAAGTCAGTGATGCCATCCAACCATCTCCTCCTCTGTTGTCCCCTGCTCCTCCCACCTTCAATCTTTCCCAGCATCAGGGTCCTTTCCAATGAATCAGCTGTTCGCATCAGGTGGCCAAAGTATAGGAATTTCAGCTTCAACATCAGTCCCTCCAGTGAATACCCAGGACTGATCTTTAGGATGGAGTGGTTGGATCTCCTTGTTGCAGCCCAAGGGGCTCTCAAGAGTCTTCTCCAACACCACACTTCAAAAGCAAAAATTCTTCGGCGCTCAGCTTTCTTTATTGTCCAACTCTCATATCCATACATGACCACTGAAAAAACCATAGCCTTAACTAGACCAACATTTGTTGACAAAGTAATGTCTCTGCTTTTTAATATTCTGTCTAGGTTGGTCATAACTTTGCTTCCAAGGAGTAAGCATCTTTTAATTTCATGGCTGCAATCACCATCTGCAGTGATTTTGGAGCCCAGAAAAATAAAGTCTGACACTGTTTCCCCATCTGTTCGCCGTGAAGTGATGGGACCAGATGCCATGATCTTAGTTTTCTGAATGTTGAGCTTTAAGCCAGCTTTTTCACTCTCCTCTTTCACTTTCATCAAGAGGCTCTTTAGTTTTTCTTCACTTTCTGCCATAAGGGTGCTGTCACCTGCATATCTGAGGCTATTGATATTTCTCCTGGCAATCTTGATTCCAGCTTATGCTTCCTCCAGCCCAGCATTTCTCATGATTTACTCTGCATATAAG
Organism: Antilocapra americana; assembly: GCA_007570785.1. NCBI lineage: Eukaryota > Metazoa > Chordata > Mammalia > Artiodactyla > Antilocapridae > Antilocapra > Antilocapra americana. The sequence continues at coordinate 6,299,628 of ML660216.1, forward strand.
TTAAATAAGCAGGGTGATAATATCCAGCCTTGACGTACTCCTTTTCTTATTTGGAAGCAGTCTGTTGTTCCATGTCCAGTTCTAACTGTTGCTTCCTGACCTGCATACAGGTTTCTCAAGAGGCAGGTCAGGTGGTCTGGTATTCCCATCTCCTTCAGAATTTTCCACAGTTTACTGTGATCCACACAGTCAAAGGCTTTGGCATAGTCAATAAAGTAGAAATAGATGTTTCTCTGGAACTCTCTTGCTTTTTCGAGAGGCATCCCACAGGTAGCCTGGAGAAGTCACGATGTCCCTTTGGAGGCAAAGGCAAACCACAGCTGAGACTCTGTAGAAGTAGGTACTGAATAGAACATGTTAGCCAAATCTATAAGAGCAAAATATTTATAGCTGTTGACCAAAGTCAGTAAATTTAATAATATTGAGTATTGATATTGGGCCATAATGGATAGGGCACCAGTGTTAAATATTATCGGCTCCAAGGTGGTGTTAGTGGTAAAGAATCAACGTGCCAATGCAGGAAACAAGAGGCACAGGTTCGATCCTTGGGTTGAGACAATCCCCTGGAGGAGAGCATGGCAGTGCACCCCAGTTTTCTTGCCTGGAGAATTCCACGGACAGAGGAGACTGGTAGGCTATAGTCCATAGGGTTGCAAAGAGTCAGACACGACTGAAGTGACTTCACACGCACATGCACGTCAAATATTATAGTAATCCACCTTGCAATCCACCTTTTTTTCAAGGTTTAATACCAAGTGAATTTGGTCTGTTAAATGGAGAAGTTGTGAGAACGGTCACCCCTTTGTAATTAGGTTATATGTAATACATTTTTACCCTTGAAGGCTCTGTTTTAATTTGCATTGGGCCATATTTACTATTTTAACTAAAAGTCCATAAGGTCTCACTTATCAAGCTACTTCATAAGTAAAAAGTTCAGTTTTCATTTGTTATTCACTGTGTTGGAGCATTTATATCCAATATGGGATATTTTAGGGCAGTGGGTACAATGACTGTGGAAAATTTAGGCAAGGCTACAGTTGAAATGAGACATATCTATTTTAAAAATTTTACATTTGGATAGCTTTTATAAGCATATTGTTTAAATTTAGTGGGATCTTCAGGTATAACTAAAATTTGAGCACTAGTATTGATTAAGCCTGTGAACCTCTGTCAGTGCATTTTAGCAACTGCTTAAGTTAGTAATTTATGAGTTTGAGCAAGCTCCGGGAGTTGGTGATAGACAGGGAAGCCTGGCGTACTGCAGTCCATGGGGTCACAAAGAGTCAGACACTACTGAGCAACTGAACTGAAAGTTAATTTAGAACCAGAGTTTAAGAGTTACCAAAGCCAATTGATGGCCCTTTTCATTTATTGTTATATAAATTCTTTAGTATATAAATTTTGGATTTCCAGTTTTAAAAAAGAGATGGGTGTGCTATAAATAAGATTGTCAAAGATAGACTGTGTTTGAATTATGTTAAGAAACAGAAATAAAGTTTTGTGTGTATGGAAAAGTTGCAACATCGAAATTACACAAGATGAATCTAGAAGATATAATTTCAATACATGTGTAATTTGATAATGCAGAAGAAGTAGTGAAATCATGCCCTCATGAACTGGCAGTGCTCTAGTCATAATGCATGTTGTTTGAATATGACACAGGTTATGCAAATCTTTTGGCTATAAATTAGGAATTGTTCCCTGGTGCTTGTCAAGAAGAAGTGACATCATAATAGTTGGTGTAAGGGTTGATTCTAATAGTTTAATATAGATATAATGAATAAGTTCTGTAACCTTGCCTTGAATCTTTCTGTTCAGAGCATGAACAAAATGCATAGCCTTCTTTGAACAAAGCCTAACAAATCATTTCTTTGTAGTGTACCATGATTCTTATGTATGACAGTTTGAGGGATGAAGAAGGAACCTTAAGACAGGTGCTTTAAGAGATATCAAAAATCTTGCATCTGTGGGGTGCTGAGAACAGAAATGTACATATGTTATCCTCCGTTTTTAAATCACGGTGAGATCAAGCTGTCCAAAACTTAACTTCCTTTTTTGCTTATGCTGTTTATTTCTTTGACCTACAGTCTTGTCTCAAGTTTTCTGCCCAATAACCTGGTATACTTTCTAATAGGTATTTATTGAGCACTGAATAAGCTGGGACATTTTGCTTGCAAAAGACCAGATATTCAACTCAAACTAGCTTTAAACAACAAAACAGGAGTGTGTTGTCTGAGGAGATGGATGAAATGGCCTGGGGAAAGTGAGCAGACTTAGAAGGCCTATGACAGTCTCTGGAAGAGCTACGAAAATTTAAGAGTCAAAGAGAAGAGGAGTCAGCAAAGAACAACAGGAACTGACCTAAGAGATAGGAGCAAAAAGCAGGGGAGTTTGAGGGGCAAACATTGAGGAAGACTTCACCGAGAGATGGAATCAGGAGGGATGTGGGAGGGGGGTTCTGGAAGGGGAACACATCTATACCCATGGCAGATTCATGTCAATGTAAGGCAAAACCAACACGATAATGTAAAGAAAAATAAATAATTAATTAATAAAAAAAAGAAGAAAGAAAGGGACAACTATTTCAACTTCTGTCAAGAAAAGTAAGGATTAGAACTTGTCCATACCATCCATCACCTAACTTTTTTCATTCTTTCATCTGTCAAATGTTTATTAACAACAATCGTGTCAGGCTCAGTGCTACCTACTAAGAATACAAGACTAGCAAAAACTTGTTGTTGTTCAGTTGCTCAGTTGTGTCTGACTCTTTGTGACCCCATGGACTGTAACACACCAAGCTTCCCTGTCCTTCACTATTTCCTGGTCAAACTCCTGTCCACTGAGTAGATGTTGCCATCTGAAAATCTCATCCTCTGCTACTCCCTTTTCCTCCTGCCCTCAACCTTTCCCAGCATCAGGGTCTTCTCCAGTGAGTCAGCTCTTACCATCAGGTGGCCAAAGGATTGGAGCTTAAGCTTCAGGATCAGTCCTTCCAATGAATATTCAGGGTTGATTTCCTTTAGGATTGATAAAAAACTTTTAGTAAGTGGTTAATAGATACCTGTTGAATAAATGAATAATTGAGCTGTTTTTGTTAAAATTTAGGTGAGGCTGCTTGAAGACAGGATAAAACATGTAAAAATACACATCATTGTATGACTAATATTCACCCAACTTTCTGCCTCTCCCAGTGGCTGAACAATTTCAGTGACATAAAACTGTTTGGGGCTTAATTAATCTGGGCCAAAGAAAGGTGTCATTGGTAGACAGAAGGCTTATTAGGAGAGTACACAGGAGCAGTGAATGTCTCTCTCTTAAAAGATCTGTTTGCAAGTGTAGTCAACTGTCAGATCTCACACTCTCCTAATTCCTTATGGGAACTCTACCACGTTTTCATCTAGGTTCACATAGAACCTATGATTCTTTTTTAAAAATTTCCTATCTTATCTAATAGCACCTGCAGAATTCTTTGTATCATTGAATCAAACCAAGTAAAATAGTTAACCAGCTTCTTTTCCTGTGGCAGAAGATGCAAAACGAATACAGTGAATACCACCAACATTCTTCATTTCTTGTCTAGGCTACATTATTTTTCATCCCAGGAGCATGAGACAGTGACTACAAGGCCAACCAACATAGATTACACCTGTGTTCCATTGTCTAAGGACATTTTGTTCTCAAGGATGAGTCATAAGAATTTAAATTATTTTCTGATGCTTGTCATGAAAGATGGTATAAATGTCTTAGTGTGAGTTGGATTGAATTACTTAAATTCAATTTCCTGGAGTTTAAATTTAGCTGAATTTGTTATTCAATTTAAATTTAGCTGGTTTGTTAGCACAATGTGGCAATAAGAAAGCAGTATTCTCCATGACTGGTTGGGGAGAGGAGTCTCACCAAAGTCAGAAATGTATAGAAAATGAAGCATTAGCTTCCTAAAGGACTTTAGAGTACTACAGACTCATTGTGTTAGCCATTGCCAGGATCAGTTCAGTTCAGCCACTCAGTTGTGTCCAGCTCTTTGTGACCCCGTGAACCACAGCAAGCCAGGCCTCCCTGTCCATGACCAGCTGCTGGAGTCCACCCAAACCCATGGCTATCGAGTCGATGATGACATCCAACCATCTCATCCTCTGTCGTCCCCTTCTCCTCCTGCCCTTAATCTTTCCCAGCATCAGGGTCTTTTCCAGTGAGTCAGCTCTTCCCATCAGGTGGCCAAAGTATTGGAGTTTCAGCTTCAATATCAGTCCTTCCAATGAACACCTATGACTGAACTCCTTTAGGATGGAGTGGTTGGATCTCCTTGCAGTCCAGGGGAACTCTTCTCCAACACCACACTTCAAAAGCATCAATTCTCCGACACTCAGCTTTCTTTATAGTTCCAACTCTCACATCCATACATGACAACTGGAAAAACCATAGCCTTGACTAGATGGACCTTTGTTGGCAAAGTAATAGCTCTGCTTTTTAATATGCTGTCTAGGTTGGTCATAACTTTCCTTCCAAGGAGTAAGTGTCTTTTCATTTCATGCTGCCATCACCATCTACAGTGACGTTGGAGCCCAGAAAAATAAAGTCTGACACTGTTTCCACTGTTTCCCCATCTATTTGCCATGAAGTGATGGAACTGGATGCCATGATCTTAGTTTTCTGAATGTTAAGCTTTAAGTCAGCTTTTTTACTCTTCTCTTTCACTTTCATCAAGAGGCTCTTTAGTTCTTCTTCACTTTCTGCCATAAGGGTGGTGTCATCTGCATATCTGACGTTATTGATATTTCTCCCGGCAATCTTGATTCCAGCTTATGCTTCTTCCAGCCAGCATTTCTCATGATGTACTCTGCATATAAGTTAAATAAGCAGGGTGACAATATACAACCTTGATGTACTTCTTTTCCTATTTGGAACCAGTCTGTTTTTCCTTGTCCAGTTCTAACTGTTGCTTCCTGACCTGCATACAGGTTTCTGAAGAAGCAGGTCAGGTGGTCTGGTATTCCCATCTCCTTCAGAATTTTCCAGGCTTATTGTGATCCACACAGGCTTTGGCGTAGTCAATAAAGCAGAAATAGATATTTCTCTGGAACTCTCTTGCTTTTTCAGTGATCCAGCTGATGTTGCTAATTTGATCTCTGATTCCTCTGCCATTTCTAAATCCAGCTTTAACATCTGGATGTTCACGGTTCACATATTGCTGAAGCCTGGCTTGGAGAATTTTAAGCATTACTTCACTAGTGTGTGAGATGAGTGCAGTTGTGTGGTAGTTTGAGCATTCTTTGGCATTGCCTTTATTTGGGTGAGTTTTCCATATTTTCTGGCATATTTATTGCAGCACTTTCACAGCATCAACTTTCAGAATTTGAAATAGCTCAACTGGAATTCCATCACCTCCATTAGCTTTGTTTGTAGTGATACTTCCTAATGCCCACTTGACTTCACATTCTTGTATGTCTGGCTCTAGGTGAGTGATCACACCATCGTGATTATCTGGGTCATGAAGATCTTTTTTATACAATTCTTCTATGTATTCTTGCCACCTCTTCTTAATGTCTTCTGTTTCTGTTAGGTCCCTACCATTTCTGTCCTTTATTGAGCCCATCTTTGCATGAAATGTTCCCCTGGTATCTCTAATTTTCTTGAAGAGATTTCTAGTCTTTCCCATTCTGTTGTTTTCCTCTCTTTCTTTGCATTGAAGGCTTTCTTATCTCTCCTAGCTATTCTTTAGAACTCTGCATTCAAATGGATATATATTTCCTTATCTCCTTTACTTTTGGCTTCCTTTCTTTTCACAGCTATTTGTAAGGCCTCCTCAGGTAACCATTTTGCTTTTTTTTGCATTTCTTTTTCTTGGAGATAGGATTAATAATAACAGTTTCACGAACTGAGTGCTTATTAAACACTGGATATTATGCCAGAATATTTATAAACATTTATCTAATTCTAATAGTTCAAAGTATCAATAATAGAGAAAGAAATGACTGCAAGGAGATGTGATAAGCTTCCTGAAGTGATATTATTTTATTCCTCAGTTTGGGTGACAGTTACATGGGTGTTTACCTTTGTAAGAAGTCATCAAACTGCTCCCTTAAAATCTATGCATTTTGTTGTATGTGAATTATGTTTCAAATAATGACTTAACAAAAAACATCCAACACACAAACACATATGCACACCCAAAACTTGGAAAACAATATTTGCAACAAGTGATAAGTGAAGAGTTAACATGAATAATACAGAGAGAACTTCAAAAAGTTCCAAAAAGGTAGCATTAGAAAAAAGGGCAAGGGATATCAATAATTAAGAGAAAAAGATACAAAGGTTAATATTTATATGAAAAGATGCTCATTTATAATTAAAGAAAAGCAAATAAAAACGATGCAATATTTCCTGTAAACTGGAAAAAATTAAGAAGATTATGCCAGTATTGGTGAAATTAGAGGGAGAGGGCATGAATATTTTTGGAGAATCTTTATCATCCTTTTGATTTTATAATTTATAATTTAGCTGGTACTGCAAGGGACCAATATGGGTTGTGTGAATGTTTGTGAACAAGAATAAAGCGTTATTTGCAGTTTGAAAAAATTTGGAACTGGCCTAAATATGGACTCAAAGGAATACTATGCAAGTTTAAAAATTGAGGCATATCTGTATTATCTGTTTTGGAATATATCCATGATATATTGCTAAGTACAAAAAAAAGCAATTTAGAAGGTACAGGACAATAACATTTTAAAACCTGTAATGGAAATTGCATGTGTGTGTTGATACTATAAATAAGAAAAAATTTAAAAATCTCAAAAATTGATCCTTTGAAAGATTAATAAAATTGATAGACCTCAATAAGCCTGATCAAGAAAGAGAGGAAATACAAATTACCAATGTCTGGAATGGCATTGGTTCAATGAACTATTTGGTACCCTAAATGAATGAGCTGCTGTTATATACCACAGGTGAGGTTCATAGGTTCATAGGCATTGTATGAAGCCAGATTCAAATGAGTATATACTGTATAATTGATTTATATAAAGTTCAAGTCCAGGTGAAACTAGTCCACAGTAAAAAATAATAATAATAATAATAAAAACAATGGTTACCTGAGGCATAGGCAGGAGTGGGAGTAAGAAACATAACAAAAAACTCAGCAACACGGAAGCAAACAACCCAATTAAAAATGAACCAAAAATGAACTTAATAGACACCTCCAAAGAAGATGCTCAGATAGCAAGTGAACATAAGAACAATGCTCCACATTGTAGGGGAGTTAATGTTTAGTGGGTACAGTTTCAGTCTGGGTTCTGAAGAAGTTCTGGAGATGGATGATAGTCATGGCTGCACCACAATGTGAGTGTACTTAATGCCGTTGAACTGTACTTTAAAATGGTTAAAACGATAGATTTTATGTTACCTATAATTCACCACAGTTTTGTAAAAACTCATTGATGTGAACACTTAAGGTACATACATTTTATGGGATACTAACTATACCTCAACTTAAAATATTTTTAAAAGGGAGAAAATGCTGAATAAACAGAGCAAATGAAAACCAATGCCAAGGCTTTAATGCTCCCTGAGTAATTCAGCTACACTGAATATTCAGTTAAGTCTGAGAAACTCTTTAATGTTTCTGGTATTATGTGGTTCCCTGGGGGAAACATATTCCAGTGGGCATTTCAGAGTTGGATTCTTCAGCACCCATGGCAGGAGATGACCCTGGTAATTAGAGTTTTTTGCAAAGATCTACTTGTTGAGAAAAAAGCAAAAAAGGTGGAACAGCCTTAATGATTGCCTGTGAATTCTCAGTTTGCTTAGAGACAGCTGACACCGAGCAAGACACCATCTACGTGTCTTCATTGGACAGACTGATTTTTAATATAGGACAAGTGATACTGGAGTAATGAGAAACCCAGTGCGTCTTAATGGTAATTTTCTTCAAAGTGAGAATCCTTGTTACCTGCATCATCCATTCTGCTTGACTGAACTGCTGGTAGCAAACGTGAGGACAGTTCAAATAATCCCTTAGTTCACGACTTCCCAATATCAACACAGACAAACTGACTCGCACATTCTGACTCTGAATCAGAAACCATCTGACCTAGTGATCTGTCAGTTGGAAGTAACACTACAACTATGATTGTGTCATGAAAGCCCATTTTGTTGCTGGTGGCTAAGAGCCAAAGGTAATTATCTTGTTTTTACTACCTCTGAGTTGCACTCCTCTGAAGGGTATTGTAGAAACTGGGGACATTTGGATTATACTGATTTATCTACATATCTCTGTCTCTCAGTTTTTGTGGTATTGTTTTTTTCCCCCTGTAAATCTGCAATGCTTAGTTCTCTTGCCTCTTCCTGGCCTACTTTCTGTTCGGAGAATAAAATCACTGGACACTGTCCTGGCTACTAGGGGACTTATTCCTGAACCTGGACATTCTCTTCAGCATACCTCCTCTTTGCCCAGACTCTGACACCAGACTGCATGTGAGTAAGGCTGGCATTCACCTTGCTCTTCCTGTCGGAAAGTTCGGGTCCAGTTTATCCAACCACCCATTTCCTCCTCCCACTGGGCTTAACTATTTACACTAAGACTCTTAAAATGGCTTCTCTCTGTCCACTAGTTCAAAACATATGCTGCATCCTTGTAGCCCAGAAAGCAACTTGTGATCAACATAAATTATATAGACATAGTTCTAGAACGCCTTAGCTCTGAAGTTGGATCGAGGGCTTCCTTTATTTGGTTCCATTTTGAAGATGACATTGTCCTTTAAGAAGAGTGTTTACTCCCTCAGCACCGTCTGATTTCCTAATATGAAGCAGAAGTGATTGTGGCTTGTGTTTGTAATGTTCTGGCACAAATTCAAGACTCAGCACCTGCTTGATATTCCAGAAAGCATCTCTGTGCTGGTGAATTTAATATCATGGAACATTTTTCTAGTGGGCTATAAAACAATTCAGCAGTAGTTCACATTTATTGACCAAAAATACAGTAAAAAACTGAGTAGCTTGAAAGCACTAAATATAGGTGCTTAAGTTCTTATTTGGTGGATCACTGGTGGTCTGTCAACATGTTCCTGTAGTTCTATGTTTGGGATCTTTCTGAAAGGACATGGTGCAGTCTACTGGGGTGGTCCCACTAGTCTGAGGCCCTCTTTTTTCATTAACTTAAGTGATGTTCAGTTTTTACACCTTTAGAACAAAAGATACATATTTTAGTTTTCAAATAAACTGGTGTAATATCTGAATCCAGTTGGATTATACAGGTTTCTTTTTATAGGTTCCCAGTTTGGTGGATTATGCTTTAGGAATTTGTGAGTCCCTTCTTTCCCAGACATTTTAGTAAGCTGTTCCCCTGCCTGAGTTGCTGTTGCCCTTCTTTGCACTCTTTTTAGCTCCACCAGACACTGAGCTTATCTGTGCAACAGACCACGTGGGCAAGTCATCACTGTTGATTGACTTCCAAAACCTGCAGTCGACATTGCCAAGTCATGGCGATTTCAAGGGCTATTGCTAATGTTTCCCTGCCTTACGGTCTATGCCCTAGTGTAGACACCCTGAGTAAAAGCCTTTTACAGCTGAGATCATATGAATATTTATATCCAGTCATGAAATTTATTATACTATTGCTAAAGTCTTCATCCTAATCATGGGTTCATTCAAAGTCGCACTTCCTGAGAAAACATACATACTGTATCCTTGAATTTATAAGTGAAGTTTTAGATACCACAGAGCCAAAAGCCATATTGGGCTTGTCTCCTGGTAGTCTGATGCATGCACTTCATGTGTTCTGCTGACTCTGTGGTCAGCAGCTTTCTCCTTGTATAATATGGACAACATTAGTATTAAGATATGTTTCTTTAGTTATTGTGATGCTTGGTCATGTGGTCTCACCAGCTGGGGAATTTACTCAGGCTAAGGTCAGTCAGAAAGTATTTGGAGTGGGTTTTATTGTTAATTCCATGTTAGATTTTTGTCCTTTGTTATCTAAGAAATGAAAAAAAAAAAGCCAACTGAAATGTTGAGAAAGATGTATGGATCTTTCACCTAAACAACTTAGTTCTTGATTCCATGTATAAAGGGGTAACCCTGGTGTCTCAGACAGTAAAGTATCTGCCTGCAATGCAAGAGACCCAGGTTTGATCCCTGGGTTGAGACGATCCCATGGAGAAGGAAATGACAACCCACTCCAGTATTCTTGCCTGGGGAATTCCATGGACAGAGGAGCCTGCTGGGCTACAGTCCATGGGGTCACAGAATCAGACACAGCTGAGTAACTTAGCAGCACAGCTTTTGAGAAATGCCTGGTGTTAGGCTCTGATGATCAGTGCTACTACTATAGGAGAAGCAGTAGTGATGGAAAACCTTATCAAAATACTTAAGCAGATTCCATAAACTGCTCAGAGACATCTGGGGTTTTTTGTGTGCAGAGGATAGCCATCAAAGAGATCCTGGGACATATGCTGGTCAACATCAAACTCATCAGTGTGTCCCAGTGTGTTCATTTTAAAACAAAGGATCTACCTGAGTACCAGGTTGGAGATAAGGAATGAGAATTGAGTTGATTATACCTGTCTTTGTCCAGTTGTCTTTTCAACAGTTTTCTTCTATGTCTCCATAAAATAGAAGATAAAACAGTTCTTCCAAGTAACTTTTTATTGGGTAGAAAGCAATTCTAATCTTATCTTGTTCTAAAATATTGCCATATGCGACACAGGAATTAAAAGGAACAAAGAATTCTAAGAGTTGATCAAAATGGTCCTTGACATGCAAAATGTTTGTTTAGTTTCTAATCCAATGATATTTCTTTCATCCATAGCCTGCAGTCAATCAGAAACCAATCCAAACTTTTAGATCTCAAGAGATGAATGCAAATTTTTGAGTGATTTTCACTAATTATTTTTAATATTTAAAATCAATAATAATGATTACTCTAATTCTTTGGGGCTTACCCTGAAATCCTAGTTAATGAGATGTTGTCATTTATCTTCTAAAATGACTTATGGCCATGACTACAAATAGGATCTCAACTATTGGTCTTTCACCCACTTATTAATTCCTTCAACATTCAGACTAAACTCTTCCCAGTTCTCTTGCACTGTGCTATGTGTTGGAGGCAAAATGATGAATAAAACAGGGCCCTGCCCTTGAGGAACTCACAGTGTAATGTGGTAGTTAGACTTGTGCACAACTTTAGTTCCTGTCAGTTAGGAGATTACAACTGAGAGGTGGCAAGAATACATTATCTTTTATTTTTTAAAAATTGACCGGACATGCTTTAATTTCCTGCATTCCCCTATTGCCTTCTACCCACACCATCCCCTAAATTTAAAAAAAAAAAAAAAAGCAAGAGTGAACTCTTCTTTGGTAAAAGTTCCTCATAGTCAGCTATGGAGAATGATACTACATTCTAGAGTAATAGAGTAGGGGAAAAATATTCCCCTTTAGGTCCACACTTGAATTCGTAGAGCCAGGGAGAGATAACCAGTGAGAGCTATTAGTATTATTTAGACTTAAAGTAATCAAGTATTTTCATCCTGTATGTCTTAAATGATGGAGTCACCTTTGCTTAGCATTAAGTATTTCATACTTGTATATTTCATGTGTGCCAAATTGCCTCAGTCGTGTCTGACTCTGTGCAATCCCGTGGACTGTAGCCTGCCAGGCTCCTCTGTCCATGGGGTTCTCCAGGCAGGAATACCAAGTGGGTAGCCATGCCCTCCTCTGGGGGATTTCTTCCTGACCCAGGGATCGCACCTGCGTCTCTTAGGATGACATGGTCTGTAAATCCAAACTTTTTTCATTTGTGAGAATTTACAGTTTGAAACATAATGCAAACATTTAAAACAATTAACTTATAACCACTTCTATGTGTGATTCTTTATTTAAAACAAAGATATATCTCTGTAGATTTTTAGTTTTAGGTAGCTATAACAGCAGATGTCAAGACAGAAAAAGAAGAGCCCATAGGTAGTATGACACATTATTCTTTTTCAAAAAAGAAAAAGAAAAACTCTTAGCAACAGTAGCTAAGCAACACATTTAAGATGAGTTTGAGGAAAAGAGACCTGGTCATTGTTGTATGAAAGACTAAAAATTTTTATAATACTATTGCCGAAGATTTCTGTGTTATGTATTGATAATACATTGTATTATTCAGTTTTTACTAATTTTAACCTAAAATGTAAGTTTATCCTCCAGGTTAATGGAAGAGAAAAATATTTCATTAGAATTAGAAAAAATATAGTATGAAAATTATCCCAGTCATAGCTGTTTTTTTTTTCCGAGAAAGCCTTTGAACTAGTTTGTTTTTAAGATGAGAAATTTCATTAAAATTACTATTTTTAAAAAAAATCAAAGTAAATCTAAGCAGACTGGATCACATTCTTTGTACACATTGATTATTGTGAATATGGCTAACATTTTTATTAATTACTAAATGTTTGGATGAATTTTAGAAGCTTATGTATATATTCCACTACATATATATATATATATATATATGAATGAATATATTCTATATATTCAGTAATTCATTTGAAGCTTTAAAGAGAATATATGAGGTTGGTTCAACAGGTGATTCTCTCCATTTTACGTGTGAATAAAATGAACATTTAAATGTGTTTCCTGACACCAGTGACCTACTGAGAGTGTCACTATTGGAACTGGGAAGGCTGGTCATCTCATATGGGGTAGATCCCTGTGTTCATCTGAATACCTTGAATGATTTTGATATGAAAGTTTGAGGATGAAGTTGTAAAGAGAAAAAATTAATATGTATAACGGAAGGCGAAAAACTTGGAGTTTCCTGGGCCTGATCAGGAGCAATTGTTTGTTGTAAAGAGATTAGAGAAAAACAAAGAAGAGTCTAGAGAACGGTAGAAGCATGGCCTTCCTCAGTTTCCTTAAATCTTTCATAGTTTTACTGATTTTCTAAAATACTTGATATGGCTGTATGATTTGGAAAACTAAACTTTCTATAATACTGATTTTCCTTGAGCATTCACCTGTCTTTTCAGTAATTACTGATAAACTGCTGTTGGTAAGCCCTGCTTCTGGTGCTGTGGACACAATGAAAATCAGACTCACTGCTCACTGTTGTGAAAATTATCATCTGCTTCCAAGTCAGCAGTCTATAGCCTGAAGGCCAAATGTGGCTTACACACTTAAAGTGATTCTTAAGTGGTTGAAAAAGAATCGAAAAGAAGAGTAATATTTTATGGCACGTGAAAATTATGTGAAATTCAACTTCCAGTGCCATTATTGTAACATGGCCACATTCATTTGCTTATGTATTGTCTATGACTGATTTCATACTAAAATGCATAGATGAGTTAGTTGTGACAGTCCATCTGGCCCAAAATGTCTAAAATGTTTACTATCTGGCCCTTTACAGAAAAATTTTTCAAATCTGGGCTTCCTTCATAGCTCAGTTGTAAAGAATCTGCCTGCGATGCAGGTGGCTCCAGTTTGATTCCCTAGGTCGGGAAGATTTGCTGGAGAAGAGATAGGCTACCCACTCTAGTATTCTTGGGCTTGTGTGGTGGCTCAGTGGGTGAAGAATCCGCTTGCAATGCAAGAGACCTGGGCTCGATCCCCGGGTTAGGAATATCCCCTGGAGAAGGGAAAGGCTACCCACTCCAGTGTTCTGGCCTGGAGAAGTCCTTAGGTTGCAAAGAGTCAGACACAACTGAGTGACTTTCACTTTCACTTTTCCAAATCTTACATATAGTAGATGCTAAATAAGAGGTTATGATTAAGCATAGTAAATTACAGTGAGAGAATTCAGGCCCATATGGCCTGTCAAACAACCCAGACATAACTGGTAATATGAGTTATCTGTACTAGTCAGATAGAAAGTCAGGACTCTGCTTGTCATAGAGACTCATCCTAAACCAGCCTAAGCCAGAAAGAGAATACATTGGCTTATGTAACCAGAAAGACCAAGGAAAATCCTGGCTTCAGAAATGGCTGAATTCAGCAATTCAAATGATATTATACAATTTGTCTCTTTTCTTCCAGTACTTTTTTTTTCTTGGCTTTGATATCTTCCTCCCTGTTGGCATGACTTGAAGTAGACTCATCCAACAAAGTGACAGAAATGACCACAAGCAATTTTAGACTTCATTGTACTTTCAGGTAGTGAGCCCTAAGGAAAGAGAGTATCTCAGTTGTCTAAACGAAAACCTGGGATGGATTCTGACCGGGCTGCCTTGAGTCACATCAGTTCAGTTCAGTCACTCAATTGTGTCTGACTCTTTGCAACTCCATGGACTGCAGGACACCAGGCTTCCTTGTCCATTACCAACTCTTGGAGCTTACTCAAACTCATGTCCATCAAGTCGCTGATGCCATTCAGCCATCTCATCCTCTGTCTTCCCCTTCTCCTCTGCCTTCAATCTTTCCCAGCGTCAGGGTTTTTTCCAGTGAGTTAGCTCTTCAAATCAGGTGGCCACATTATTGGAGTTTCAGCTTCAGCATCATTCCTTCTAATGAATATTCAGGACTGATTTCCTTTAGGATTGACTGATTTGATCTCCTTGCAGTCCAAGGGACTCTCAAGAGTCTTCTCCAACTCCATAGTTCAAAAGCATCGATTCTTTGCCACTCAGCTTTCTTTATATAGTCCAACTCTCACATCCATACATGACTACTGGAAAAACCATAGCCTTGACTAGACAGACCTTTGTTGGTGATGTTAATGTCTCTACTTTTTAATATTCTGTCTAGGTTGGTCATAGCTTTCCTTACAAATAGCAAGCATCTTTTAATTTCATGGCTGCAGTCACCATGTTGGTGATTTTGGAGCCCCCCAAAATTAAGTCTGTCACTGTTTCAATTGTTTCCCCATGTATTTGCCATGAAGTGATGGGATGCCATGATCTTCATTTCTTGAATGTTGAGTTTTAAGCCAACTTTTCACTCTCCTCTTTCACCTTCATCAAGAGGCTCTTTAGTTCTTCTTCACTTTCTGCCATAAGGGTGGTGTCACCTGCATATCTGAGGCTATTGATATTTCTCCTGGCAGTCTTGATTCCAGCTTGTGCTTCCTCCAGCTCAGCGTTTCTCATGAGGTACTCTGCATATAAGTTAAATAAGCAGGGTGACAATATATAGTCTTGATGTACTCCTTTTCCTATTTGGAACCAGTCTGTTGTTCCATGTCCAGTTCTAACTGTTGCTTCCTGACCTGCATACAGGTTTCTGAAGAGGCAGGTCAGGTGGTCTGGTATTCCCATTCTTTCAGAATTTTCCACAGTTTACTGTGATCCACACAGTCAAAGGCTTTGGCATAGTCAATAAAGTAGAAATAGATGTTTTTCTGGAACTCTCTTATTTTTTTGATGATCCATCAGATGTTGGCAATTTGTTCTTTGTTCCTCTGCCTTTTCAAAATCCAGCTTGAACGTTTGGAAGTTCATGGTTCACATACTGTTGAAGCCTGGCTTGGAGAATTTTGAGCATTACTTTGCTAGCATGTAGATGAATGCAATTGTGTGGTAGTTTGAACACTTTTGGTGGTGGTAGTTTAGTTGCCAAGTCGTGTCCAGCTCTTGTGACCTCATGGACTGTAGTCTGCCAGTCTCCTCCTCTGTCCACTGGATTCTCCAAGCAAGAATACTGGAGTGGGTTGCCATTTTCTTCTCCAGGGGATCTTCCCAACCCAAGGATCGAACCCCTGTCTCCTATGTTACAGGCAGATTCTTTACCGACTGAGCTACATCTCCCCCTACCTCATTCTTTGGCATTGCCTTTCTTTGGGATTGAAATGAAAGCTGACCGTTTCCAGTCCCATGGCCACTGATGAGTTTTCCAAATTTGCTGGCATATTGAGTGCAGCACTTTCACAGCATCAGCTTTTAGGATTTGAAATTGCTCAACTGGAATTCCATCACCTCCACTGACTTTGTTTGTAGTGATGTTTCCTAAGGCCCACTTGACTTTGCATTCCAGGATGTCTGGCTCTAGGTGAGTGATCATGCCATTGTGGTTTTCTGGGTCATGAAGATCTTTTTTGTACAGTTCTTCTGTGTATTCTTGCCACTGGGATCACATGCCCATCCATAAATCTCAGAACTGTGGGTAGCCTGCGGCACATAACATCTTCTCTATGATGGTAGATGCAGTACATCCACCTAGTAGGGACATTCCCACCAGAAGAAAGAACTTGTTGGGATAACAAAAATAAGAGATACACACTATAAACTCACATCTATAAAATTTTTTGCAAATGTTTGAAGAGTTGGAGAATATATAGCACTCCAATCATGGTAGTCAAAGTAGTCTCAAAAAAGTAAAATTTTATGAAAATATCTAACCGTTTAATACAGAGATTTCATACTGGACTGTTTTGGCTTGCTAAACTATTTTGTCCAGCCTGTTGACTTGTAGTGCTTTGTTGTTGTTTTTCTTCCTGTTTAATTGAGCTAGTCATTTTCAGGTTCTCTTTTCACAAGTTGATTTTGGCAATACTAGACTTGCGTTTCTGCATGAAAATTACCAGCCACATCTTTTTATGTAGAGCAGCAATGGTTATTCGCTTAGATGGAACATTTGCTCTTTCCTTAGCCACAATCACTATGACTCCTTATTGTATCTCTAACACTGGAGCTGACTTTAGTTGCCACTTCCACTTGTTTCTCCTGGAAAAGAAAAAGAGTTTCTCTAAACCCTGTCTCCTGGGTAAGAGTGAAGGACAGAGGAGCCTGACACGACTCAGCAACTGAACAATAACAACAATACCCTATCTCCCCTGAATGTAGGAAAAGGATGCTTGATTCAGGCACAATGGAAGATAGCATCTTTTTCTGATGAAGTGGACAATTTTATAAAATAATATCTATTATGTATTCTACATGGAGGCAAGCATTTGTAAATTTAAGTCTTACTGGAAATACTGTTAACCAACAAACTGAAGCACTTCTTGAAAAGTTTTTTGAATTATGTTAAATTGACTGTAGCATATTCTATTCCATAAAAATAGAATGAGTGATGAGAGCATGGATATAAATGACATCACATAGTCAGCTATATTAAATTGGTAGATATTGACAAAAAAAATTTGTATCAGAAAATGAGGCTTTGACTAGAATTTAGAAAATGACTTCTCTTTGTCTGTAAAAAATTTTGAAAAATGTAATATAATTGGTCAAGATGAGTAAGTGTGATTCAACTTCTGAAACGGACATAGTTACTGTGAAAACTTAAACTCGAAAAGTAACATTTTCCAAAAGACATAGAATTTAAGTCTCCTGATTTATATCATTTTCCAGGAATGGCTTTGTGCTAAAAAAATTTTAAATGCACTATACTTGGATGTACAAGTAATTTAACAGTGTAAACTGGATGAAATCCCACAGCATGAAATCCAGGTACTCTAGGCCTTTTTATGAATCAGATGTCTGCTGTGGTGGCCTGTTATAGCACATGGATTTATGTGACTGAGTGTTGAAAGATATTTTTAGACACTGTTATGGTATTGAAGAGGAAAATCCTTACTCAATATTTAAAAGTAAAAATTGAACTTCAATCTTGGCCTCTTAGTTGTTGTTAGAACCTATCAACTTTGAATAGTTCTCTGCAAAGGCTTTCACAAACACTACACAAATGTACAATTCAATTATCTCTCTTGAAATGAAATTATACCTTTAAGAAACTAATTTGGCAAGGAATAACCTCACCTGTTACCCTACACTGAAATCGTTTTCCTGAAATGAAAGTCGTGGCTTAAACAACATTACAAAAGCTATAGACTTGAAACTCCAAAAAGAGTCTCTGATTTTAAATGTTATGAAAATAAACTAACATTGAAACATTAGAAAGTCTACCTTTATAATTTTTTATTGATAATATGAAAAGAGAACTACAAATTGAAGTTGTTCACCTGCAAAACAGTAAGTGACTGAAAATCAAATAGTGATGTTAGAATGTCATAACACTAGACCAAAAATCACCTTCATATAAAGAGAATCTGTACATAGTAGCACTGATGTTTGTAAATTCCATATTGCATATGAAAATGAGTAAATCATACTATTGCACCCAGGTGAGGGATTTGTGGTTTAGGTTTATATGGTCATACTAGATTCAATAACAATTGAAGAAATAATAAATTATGCAAAAAGATTTATGTAATGAAATACTTATATTTTTTCAATGTTATTTTTTATTTTAAAATTGTATATGTTTCTAAAAATCCCATACATACCCGTTTATACTGAATTCAGACAATAAAAAGGAAATTTGGTTGTTTTTCTGACACTTGATTTTTCTCACTTCACATCTCTTCACTTATTTCTATAACTGACTGGCCCTTTTAGGCATTTGAATGAGTAAGCCCTGCCTTGACCTAAGCCTCTATATGGTGTGTAATCATTCTTTGATGAAAGATTATATTAAAAAGAATAACCTGTATGATGTCTATAAACAGAGATTCGGAAAGCAAGAATTTGTCAGAGTGTCTCCCGCACTGTCTAGGGGAAAAATATACCTGACCAATGGCCTCAGGGATATTGTTACTGTGGAGATAGATGCACCAGTCTCTTCCTAGGTGGATAACAGTGGCCATAAAAATCATCCATCTAGCTATCCTTGATCAGATGCTATGCTCACCAAGCAACAGGAACATTATTGATCTGGCCTAAGGAAGAGACCATAATTATCAGATACCAGGGTATCTTTTCTCCTAAAAAGTGATTTTTTTTTCTTCCACATTAATAAGTTTTCTTTCCAGTTTCCATAGCAGCCTCTTGACAGTTTGGGTGGCTGAATCAGTTGCTAGAGCCTTAACACCCTTAGGTATAAGAACAGAGTAGGTATCTCAACCCATGAACAATGGACCTGCTACTTATTGATAACTGAGTGTTCTAAAAATGATTAGACCATACCCACTACTGTTCAATTGAATTTATAATAATGTATGACTAGTTAGGAGCAACAGTGTAGGCTCCCCTACCACAATAATTTAGAAATAAAAATAATCTTGAAAAGCCCATGTGAAATAGATGAGCTTAGGCATTGATGAAGACTTTTGGAGATTTTTGGGAACTGTTTAAAATGCTAATCAAAGTTGTTAGTGAGAAGTTCCAAGAAAACATACTTACATTAATGCTTTTGTTTTGTTTTGTTTTAATCTAATCCAGTGACTTTACATTTTGAAAAATGTACCTGTGAATTTACTGTTACACAGAAGTCACACTAAAGAAGATTGTAGGCTGAGCCTACAGGGCTCCCAACCACAGCCTGCAGCTGCCAGAACTTCACTAGATAAGGCACAGGCCAAGTGGGCAATGGCCCTGGTAGGCTTTTCCTCAGTAAATTAATTAACATGGGTTTACATTCTTCTCAGAGAGAATCAGCGTTCTCTGTCATGCACCCATTAATATCAGACAAAGTATTTTAATTACAGAATCACACCACTTAAGACTTTATCACTTGTACCAAGACTGTCAATACTGGAGTTAATCAAAGTTGAGTGACTGTGAAATAAGATTCTGAACAATTAATCTCAAAGCTTAGATAGTATGAAGAGTGAATGGAAATTATAGATGTATGTAAGTATATTATATTAGTCTCATTTCTCTGGTTTGTATTATATAAAATAATTAAGTTTTCCTTTAAAAAAATCCATCATGATTATATTGGAAAGTATGTTGGTACCTTTCTTTTTAGACATAGTTTTAAATATGCTTTATTGATTTTTTAAACTGATTGAATTCTCAGACATGTTTTAAGTAAATTAATTAAGAATATTTGTTTTAAGACCTTATGTTGGAAAAATAATTTCTTACATTTAGGCAAGAAGAGAATATCTAACTAGCTGTGAGTGGGACAGAAAATCAGACAATCCTGTTTCTTTTTTAATTCCTTATTAAAGTGATAGTTTTAATAAAACCACAAAGCATTTGTTGAAAAGGACTTTGAAGGTCATGTAGTTGTATAAATCTCCCTTACGTCATGCCAAATAGTCAGGCAACCTCTCCTTGAACAGTGTCACCACCACTGGATTTATTACTTTTCTGCTCCGTTCATAAATTTTACCTTTTGTCTGGTTTTACAGTTCTTTATGTATATGTTGTATGACTTCTACTAGACTGTAGTCTCTTTGAGGGCAGATTCAATATTTAAATCCCTAATATCCTCTTTATAGTAAGAGTTTTCCTTATAACGACATTCTCAAATGTATTACTGAAGTAATTAATAGGTTCCAATTTGAGAACATGCAGATGGTGACTGCAGCCATGAAACTGAAAAACGCTTGCTCCTTGAAAGAAAAGTTATGATCAACCTAGGCAGCATATTAAAAAGCAGAGACATTACTTTGCCAACAAAGGTCTGTCTAGTCAAAGCTATGGTTTTTCCAGTAGTCATGTATGGATGGGAGAGTTGGACCATAAAGAAAGCTGAATGCTGAAGAATTGATGCTTTTGAAGTGTGGTGTTGGAGAAGACTCTTGAGAGTCCCTTGGACTGCAAGGAGATCAAACCAGTCAATCCTAAAGGAAATCAGTCCTGGGTATTCATTAGAAGTACTGATGCTGAAGCTGAAACTCCAATCCTTTGTCCACCAGATGCGAAGAACTGACTCACTGGAAAAGACCCTGATGCTGGGAAAGGTTGAATGCGGGAAGAGAAGGGGATGACAGAGGATGAAATGGTTGGATGGCATCACGGACTCAATGGACATGAGTTTGAGTAAACTCCAGGAGTTGGTGATGGACAGGGAGACTGCGTACTGCAGTCCATGGGGTCGCAAAGAGTCGGACATGACTGAACAACTGAACTGAATTTATTATAAAATTACTCCTTAAATTGAACTTTTCAACTTATGTCATCTGGTCCTATCCTTTCTGAAGAGCCTCCTAGCCCAAGGGTGAGGTTTCATCTTTAACGTAAAGCAGCTCCTTATCGTTGCTTCCTTGTTACTCCCTTCCACATTGGGGGAAAGAAGCTGGTCCCAGTTTATGGGTTTCAAAGTGATACTCATTTTCTTCATTTTCCTTGCCACTGCAAGGTCTCAGATGTTTTTTGTTGTTGTTCAGTTGCTCGTTTGTGTCAGACTCTTTGCGACACCATGGACTGTGGTACTCCAGGCTCCTCTGTCCTCCACTGTCTCCTGGAGTTTGCTCAAGTTATGTCTATTGAGTCAATGATACCTTCTACCCATCTCATTTTCTGTTGCTCCCTTCTCCTCCAGCCTACAGTCTTTCCCAGCATCAGGGTCATTTCCAATGAATTGGCTCTTTGCATCGAGTGGTATTGGAGTTTCAGCTTCAGCTTTGATCCTTCCAATGAATACTGAGAGTTGATTTCCTTTAGTATTGATTGGTTTGATCGTCTTACTGTCCAAGGGACTCTCAAGAGTCCTCTCCAGCACCACAATTCGAAAGCATCAATTCTTTGGCATTCAGCCTTCTTTCTGGTCCAGCTCTCACATCCACACATGACTACTGGAAAAACCATAGCTTTGCCTCTATGGACCG
Source organism: Antilocapra americana (assembly GCA_007570785.1). NCBI lineage: Eukaryota > Metazoa > Chordata > Mammalia > Artiodactyla > Antilocapridae > Antilocapra > Antilocapra americana. Next base: position 6,321,091 of record ML660216.1, read on the forward strand.
TTGTTGGCAAAACAGTGTCTTTTCTTTTTGATATGCTTTCTAGGTTTGTCGTAGCTTTCCTTTCAAAGAGCAGGCATCCTTTAATATTATGGCTGCAGTCCCCATTTTGCAGTGATTTTTGGAGCCGAAGAAAACAAAAATCTGTCTCTCCTTCCACTTTTCCCCTTTCTGTTTGCCACAATTTAACTTGGATTTGACTGAACCTAAATCAACCCCTTTACTCGCCAAAGCACACTGGCTCTTCAAGTTTCTTTTTTTTAAAATTGCAATCCTATTTGTTTTCATTCTTAAAATGACTTCATGATATCCTGCCTTAGGAGAAGAGCTCCTTTCTGGGTGGTGCCAAGATTCACCACTGGGCTATGATAAACACTGACTCAGTATAGATGGTAAGAAATAATGACACTTTAGATGGTTTTATGGTTATAGCACCAGAATTATTGTGAAAGAGTTCCCCTTTCCCCTCAGGAGAAGAGCTTACTCAAATATCTATGAATATGACCCTTAAAATTTAAAGTATAGACTGTTCTACAACCACAAAGGGCATTATATGACAGAGTTCAACTTCCTCGTTTTATAGACCAGGGAGTCACACTCAGAATGTGTTTTCCTCGGTTAGCTAGTGGTGGTGGTATGAGAAGTAGAGACCAGAACCCTTTATTTATGTTATCTCTCTGTGGCCAGAGTGCTTTCTCATACAACTTTCTTCAGTTATCGTGTACTGTCACATAAAATTTAAATATAAAATCTGCCAGAGGGAAACAAGTTCTTTGGTTAAAATGTGTTTTGTGATTTATCAAGTAAGGAGCTTAAGGATATGTATTCAATAAACCTCAAATAGTAGTATGTCATTCTGTCTATAACAGCCCAAATATTGGCTCTCTTGTGAAAAAAGAAAACCCAGTTGTCTTTAAGTTACCCTTAGGTCATCTTTTTCTCAGAAAATTTAAGTTCATCAAGATAGTAACTAGACATTATGGAAATATGGAAGCACAAATTAATAAAATTGAACTAGTTAATGGATAATCCAGTATTTACCCTGATTAGAAGTAAATGTTCATCCATAATAAAATTGAATTCATGGTATTATTTGTTGTAGGAACACACATATTTGTTATATTAGGATATGTATATCACTTTTATCATCTCAGTGAGAACAATACATAATAGTGATCCTTGGATTTCAGAGACTAGGAACCAGACCTGAAGTTGATTTAACTGCCTACCTATACTAGAATATGTGAAGAATGGAATGAAGAAACATATAGGATTGCTTCCTTCTCTATAAATCATTGAAAATTACAATTATAGGAATATAGGCCATAGACAAGAATTTTACTTTTTGATTTATTTAAACCAAACCAATTGGAGTTCATTTAATATTTATTTAGATAGTTTCTTTCCTTTCTTTGTTCAGTTTTTCATTTGCTCATTTATTTATAAAGGTCTGTTAGAAAGCACTGGGTGTCCACCAAGTGACAGGCCCATTTTTGTGTGGCTATGAGAAAAATAGCCATGAGACATTGATTTCCTTAACCTCAAGATGGCAATCAGCTGGCACAGTCTGTGTGCAACTAGCTATAATGTAATAATAGCATCAGAGTTGGAGATATCTCTGGGTAAGTGTGGAGGATCCTAGAATGAGTGATAATTTCCAGTTTTGGGGTTAGGGGTGATTTCACGTAGTAGATAATACTCGAGCTGAATCTGGATGAAGGATTAGGAATTTACTCAGTAGAGGTGTGGGGGAGAAAATGGTGTAGAAATAGCAAAGATGAAGGCACAGAGGCTTAGGACATAGAGAGTATGTTTGCAGAGCTCTAAGTGCTTCCGCTTGATGTGTGCTTAGAGTGAGAAACAGTGGGAGAAGCACAAGGGAGAAGTTTCAGGAAGGCCATACATTACATGCTGAAGAGTTTGAACTTTATCTCAGACAAAGCAGGGGAATGGAATGATCAGATGTGTTCTAGGAAAAAATAAAAACTGTACTAATCAGGTATCACAACAAGCATACAATTCCATAGTCTTGGCTTTCAAGTTTACAGTTTATTAATGGAGATGAAAAAAGTAACATGAATTTTTTTTACAGTTATGGGAAGGATAAAAGGTAATTACATGCATTATTTACAATAGCAAAACAACCTGTGTCCACTGATGGATGAGTGGATAAAGAAACTGTGGTATTTATATACAGTGGAATATTTTTCAGTCATAAAAAAGAAAGAAACCTTGCCATTTGCGACAACATAGAGGGACCGCAAAGGCATTATGCTGAGTGAAATAAGTCAGACAGAGAAAGATGAGTAACATATGATTTCTTTTTTATGTGGAATCTAAAACAAAACAAACTAAATCAAAACCAACCTCATAGATACAAGGAACAGATTGGTGGTTGCCAGAAGAGGGGGGCAGGGGGTGGGAGAAATGGGTGAAAGGGGTCAAAGATAAAAAGGGGAAAAAATCAATGAAATTCCTTGGAAATTGTCCAGTATTAAAAATGAAATGATAAAAAATGTAATAAGTAGGATAAAAATAATACAAGATGCAGTGGATATCCATAGGCTGCAGAGATCATATATGACTAAGAGGAATCAGAAAAAATCTTCATCAAAGGTATTGTCATACTTGAACCCATTCTCAAATTATGAGGATGATTTTGCACATCGAGAAGGGTGAGGAAGAACTATTAAAGTTGAAGAACCAGCATGAGCAAAACCTCTGCAGATGCACTGGGTGTGAAGGGGTGTGGACTTAAAAGCTCAGAAGCTAGACTGAGGAGAGGACGGGAGGCTCAGTATGTTATTTCTTTAACGTATGTAACTTCAACTTCCTTATCTGAATAAAAAGTGAAACATATCAGGGTCATTGTGAGAACAAAATGGGCTAATGTAAATGTAACATCTGATATAGAACCTGATTAGTAAAGGCTTATTACTCACATCATGAGTCTTTCTGGAAAGAGCAGGGTAGGATCCCATGCTGGTCTAAAAATGGCTGGAGAGGGGAGAGAAAGGAAAATGACTTGGGACTTTTTGGTGGTGAGGAGGTGAGGCTGGGACAAGGGTTTCCATTCCCATGTGCAGGGGCTCCCATGGTTTGGACTTCCCATTCATGCTGAAAGAGGCGTTCTTAGCCCATTCAGGCTTTCTTAACCTGCCTAGTTGTGGGGCAGAAAGGACAAAGGTAAGGGTGACTCTTAAAAGTTGTCAGCAGTCAAACATCAAAAAATGGAGTCAGTCTCTTACAAAGAATCGCTCAGTCGTGTCCAACTCTTTGCAACCCCATAGCCAACCAGGCTGCTCTGTTGATGGGATTTCTCAAACAAGAATAATGGAGTGGGTTGCCATTTCTTTCTCCAGGATGTCTTCCAAATGCAGGGATTGAACCTGGATCTCCTGTGTTGCAGGCATATTCTTTACCACCTAAGCCACCAGGGAAGCCTTTCTTTCTTACAAAGTGTTTCCCCAAATCTCCCTTAGCTGGACCCCAGAAATACCCACTGCTACTATAGTACCACCCTAAAAAGAAGTATGATGGAAGGAAAGCCAGAGTGGAAAGAGACTTAAAAGTCTTAAACGATTGCAGTCAAAGTATCTTAGCAAGTAAAACATTGCCAAGGCTTGTTCCAGGGCCTTGAAAGCACCAATGCTAGAGAATAGCCTTGAAATCCTTTTATGGATGAGCATTTCAATTATTTTAAAATGTGTTTGGCTGGATTTTCTCTACTTTACTTATGCTCTTGTTGTCCTTGTGATGGGTGGAAGAATGTGACAGAACTACTAGCGAAAGGTAGAAATGCTGTTGGTCATGGAACAAGAAGTGTGTGGGACAGAAGTTTAATTCACACTGAAACAAATCATCACTCTCTCATTTCTTACCTATAAGTCACCTTCTTGTCCTTGGACCTACTTTTCTTGTTCTTCTTCCTGAAATCCCTGCCCGTCAACTAACCCTTTGCTCAACCATATCTACCTGCCTCATCATACTTCTTCCTGAGCCAGTCTTCTATGCTTCTCCCTGTGGTTCATTTCTGTTGGGTCCACATTCCCTCTTAATTGCATAAGCCATTTACATCCAGACTTCCCTATTGTTATTTCACTTTCTCAGAACACCTACCCATTGATGATCCTCTCTTCCAGTCCTGCCTTTGTCTTAGGCTTGTTTGGATAAGTACTTAGCCTTTGTCAATGACATTCACTGAATACCTCCACACATTAACAGGAGCCTGGATTGGACCTAAAAATAATTATTAGAGCTCCTAATTATAGAATGCTTACTGTTTGCCTTGTGCTAAGCTAAGCCCAATATGAGCATAACCTCATTTTATCTTGACAGTAATACTCTATGGTATATAACTCCATATCACTCAGTCATGGTGATCATTTCATGATTTATGGGTATATCAAATCATCACACTGTATACTTTAAATATATACAATTTTACTTTTCAGTTACACTGAATATAGCTAAAGGAAAATGAGAAATGAATAGTTGGATTAAGGATAAAAGGCAAACAGTAATATTCAAAATAAAATTAGTGCAGGCATGATATTGAGACATATACTTACTACTTAACATACAGACGGACTCTGACGCTCAGAAAAATTATCTAAGTTGTCAAAGATAGTGCTGCTAAAGAAGTCCTGCCTGAAAAAAAAAAAAAAAAAGAAGTCCTGCCTGGCTTGAACCCAGATCCAATTCTAAAGTCCAGGCTTCACATCACCATTTCTTCCAGGAGAACCTGCTTGTAGAAGTGAAGCCTTTTCAAACTATATTGAAACCCCACACATGATTTGCCAATTCTTAATGCAGGTATAAATCCTCCTAACCTCTCCTTTCTTTACAATTGCCTCTTCGATGGTGACATTTTTCTTTATTATATTATTCTGACTTTGCTGAATATGAAAGAATTTAACTTTCCAAAGTATAATTTTAATATGCCACATTCTAGTATGGCAAAGTACTATTATGAAAAGTGTGCTACTTGGAAACTTCAAGTAGCCTTCTAGAGTAACTTGTAATTATAATGAATTGTGTTGATGTTATGTGCATTTTTATTGTATATAATTTAACAACTATGTGATGACTATCTAATTATAGTCTATAGTTCACAAAGTAATAGTTTACAACAATATTTCCTCAGTAGAAGTTATACTTCCACATGAGGTTCTTGTTTTATGTCTGCATACACGTGGTGTATTACTACGAAATGTGCATACAAATAAAGCCTTACCAACAAAAAGAAAAAACTTTAGAAGCATAATCTGTTTTAGAAACATATTTTCCAAAATTTGCAGAAAAAATTACATCCCTTAAACCAATCAAAGTAAACAATTCATTAAAATATTTTTGTCCTGTCAAGCATTGTAAGAAATATCCTGGCCATAATTATGAGAGAAAAATACATTATTCAAGAATAAATCAGAAAAAAAAAAAAGTAAATTTTTCTACCTCTGCAAGATGCACTGGGTATGCGCCTCAATCATTACATCCCTTAAGCACTAAATCAAAGAACAGAGGCAACAACAAAGGAAATCTTACTGACTTTATCTTCAAACTACATCCTGAGCCCCTCCACTTCTCACCACCTCCATCGGTACCTTCCTTTCCAAACCACCATCATCTTCACCCGGATCACTGAAGTAGCTTCCCAACTGGTCATCTGGCTTCTTCCTTCCCTCTCCTACAGTCTGTTGCCAACAGAGCAGCCAGAAAGACCCTGTTATAACCCAAGTCAAGTCGAATTCCTTCTCTGTTCAGAGGCTGCCACTGGCTTTCTTTTCTCTGAGAAGAAAAGCTGAAGTTGTTACGATGACCAACAAGGCCTTACCCGCTCTGGCTTCCAGGCAGCTCTCTGATCTTGTCCTCTGTTATCCCCTCCTTCTCCCTGTGCCCCTGACACACTGGCCTTTCTGCTTTTCCTCAAAAATATGAGGCAGATTCCTGCCTTTTGACCTGGGCTTACCTCTCCTTTTTCCTGAAGTGTTACTTAGTCACTCTCTTTTGCTCATATGTCACCTTTTCAGTGAAGCCACCCTGGACCACCAAAAATTAATAGCAATCTACTCTGCCAATCAATTCCCAAATGCCCCAATCTCCTTTACTCTGCTTTATTTATTTCTCCATAGTTTAAGCCACCTTTTCACATACTTTAGAATTTACTGGTTTGCTGTGTTTATTTGGCCGCCCCCAGTAGCTCAGTTGGTAAAGAATCCTCCTGCAGGACAGGAGACCTGGGTTCAATTCCTGGGTTAGATCCCCCATAGGAGGGCATGGCAACCCACTCCAGCATTCTTGCCTGGAGAATTCCATGGACAGCGGAGCCTAGCAGGCTACAGTCCATGTATTCGCAAAGAGTTGGACGGCTGAGTGGCTTGCAGTTTCACTTTCCTCACTATAATATTCAAGAGGGCAGGGTCTTTGTTTGTTCATTGGTGTGTCACTAGAAACCAGAAGAGTGGCTGGCACATAGCAGCCACTCAGATATTTGAATGAATGCTAAGATTACTCAGGCACATGCCTTTGTATTTCACTCTTTCTTTGCTTCCCCAAAATAGCCATGATGCCAGCCTCACTGAAATCTTGGATAATTCAAAGAGCTGTGCATTAACAAATAGTCTAAAAAGTTATTTAAGAAATTATAGCCATGTTATTCAGGGTTCTGACATTAATATTGAAATATTCATCATGACACATTGAAAGGTTCTCTGCCTTACTAAATTTTCAAACTAATTTATCATGCCAGGGACAGAATTAATTGAATTATTTTCTACTCTTGAATCAAGAATTCAACTGATTTGCTGTTTTTCCTCATTTTTGGTGTGCTGTCATATGTAAGCACAGACCTGATTCTGTGATGAGCTTTTAAAAGCTATTGTTAACTCCTCTATGTGACGTTTTTCAGGCAGAACTGCCACAATTCCTGTGAGCAAATAGGATTCACCAGTATCTGATCCTCGTTAAACATAATTGTTAAAGTATAATGAGTCTTTAACTCTCAACGTGATAATCTCTCTAGAGGAAAATTTCCTTGAATGATATGAGATCAATGAAATCTAAGACTGCATTTTTTTTCTCAGCAAAGGTTGACCATATGTCTACTATGATATAATTATTGCTAGATGCTGGAGCCCAAAGATGAACAAAAACCAGTCTTTGTCCCAGAATGATTTAGCCTGGGGAAGGAGACTAATAGGTAATTGCCTAATAAGCCTGAGATATGCTAAGTGCTATAGCATTTTCATTGAAAAGTTCTGTGAAAACATCAAAAAGATAATTTTTTTTTCATTTAAAATGTTTATTAACCACCTCCAGCACTGTGGTGCTGGAGAAGACTCTTGAGAGTCCCTTGGACAGCAAGGAAATCAAACTAATCAATCCTAAAGGAAATCAACCCTGAATGTTTTGGAAGGACTGAGGCTGAAGTTGAAGCTCGAATACTTTCTTGGCCACCTGATGTGAAGCTGACACATTGGAAAAGACCCTGATGCTGGGAAAGATTGAGAGCAGGAAGAGAGGGAGCTGACCAAGGATGAGATGGTTGGATGGCATCACTGACTCAATGAATATGAGTTTGAGCAAACTCTGGGGAAGATAGGGAAGGATAGGGAAGCCTGATGTACTGCAGTCCATGGGGTCACAAAGAGTTGGACACAACTTAGCGACTGAACAACAGTATTAATCACCTGTTCATGTTGACATGAATAAGATGCAGTCTTCTGAGTGATATTGATTATGTTATTCATGCTGATCCCACACGTGTGACTGAAAACATTGATTCTTGAAATGCCACTTGGGAAAAATGCCCAGTTATAACTGGTGAAACTTTTAGAGCATACCTTTTTTGTGTGGTGTAATTACTGGACTCAGTGTGCCAGGCACTTAGCTTGGTGCTGCTGCATGGCTCAGGCTCTGATCACTACATGTCTGCATGCCAGGGTGGACTGGCTACCATGAGTGCCAGGAAATATTTCAACTGAAAAAGCACCCGAGACTTGTAACTAGTCTTATTCAAAATCTCTCCTTTGTCTGATTCTTGCACAGTGTTACAAGGTTTATATAAAAAGGCTGAATGCTTCATAAATAGTTTAAAATTTTAGTGCTGTTAGGGTGAGAGTAAAAAATTAAGAAACACTAAGAAATACTTTCAGCCATCTTCCATGAACATTTAAAAATTGAGAAACTGACCAAGGGATATCTGTGAGTTGACTTTGTTCATCACTTAATGAAGTAGCCAAAAAGACAAATTTGTATTACATTCAAATATATGAATCCTATTATGTACAATGATGTATACTAAGTGTACAAGGGTATGCTTAGCTATATGTGAACATAAACTTGCTCTTATAACTATTAACATACTTGAAAATGACAGTAATAAAAATTACACAATATAGTACTTACTATATATTAGGTACTATTCATATAGTAAGTAATTCAGTCATCTAAATGACCATATTAGGAACCAGGCTTATCCCTGGTTTTTTTACAGAGGAAAGCACAGTGAGCTTACTAGCCCAAAGTCATTGCTAGTAAGTGGCACAGCCAGAATTTGAACCCAGGTGATCAGGCTCCAATCACCAGGTAAATTCTATGCTATATTGCCACACAGGTAAGACAGCCAAATAAGCCATGTTCATTATTTAATTCATAGCATATTCTAACAGGGTCTATTTGTATTAAGTGGATTTTTGCACTCAGAAATGTGTTAGATAATATTCCATTTTCCCATTCTTTATCTATTCATCCGTCAGCGGACATTCAAGTTGCTTCCATGTCCTGGCTACTGTAAATAGTGCTTCAGTGAATGCTGGAGTGCAGGTATGCTTTTGAATTATGTTTTTCTCTGGCATAAAAAAGAATGAAATAATGCAATTTACAGCAACATGAATGGACCTAGAGATTGTCACCCTAAGTCACACAAAGAAAGACAAAAATTATGTGAAATTGCTCATATGTGGAATATAAAAAAATTGGTAGAAATTAATTTATTTATAAAGCAGAAATAGAGTCACAGATGTAGAAAACAAATTTATGGTTGCTAAGGAGGAAAATTGGAGGTGAGGGATAAATTGAAGGATTGGAACTAACATAAGCACACTACCACATATAAAATATATAACTAATGAGAACCTACTGTATTATATAGGGACCACTTCTCAATGCTCTGTAATGACCTATATGGGAAAAGAATCTAAAAAAGAGTGAATATAAGTGTTTGTATAACCAATTCACTTTGCTGTACAGCAGAAGCCAACATAACATTGTAAATTAACAATTAAATTTTAAAAATTAATAATAAAAATTTAAACAAAAATTAAAATAAATCTGTTAGGGAAAAATACACAAAATGTATAATCCTAGTTTGGAAAATTTTTGCTTTTTTAAATATTTCTTAACTATAATACCATCCCAAAGTACTAAAATAATTTTTAAGAGTGACTCAGTTTATGCCTAACCAAAATATTGCTAATGATGAAACAACACCTCAGAGGTTTTCATCACCCATCATATAACACAAGGCACACCCTGCTAATTATATCTCTTAACTTGAAATTAGAAGTCCAGATGATGACACATTTACTTTGCAAGGCAGAAGAACTAAAGGTAGTGTGAGTCCCATGCTCTTCTGGACCTAGAACTTAAATACTAATTGATACTCTTCTGAAGAAAACTGTTTGATATTTTTATAGTGCAGTGACTTTACAAGCAAAAATTTTCAAGAAGATTTTGTGTGATTTTTTAAAAATCAGCTGAGATGTTTGGAATTTGGATTGCTGCACTTTTATTCTTTGGCGAATCACCAGGTAAGACTCATAATTTATAATTTCTTTGAAACAGAGTACATTGACATCTTAAATGTAATTGACATGGACTTTGAAACATTGGCTCTGTTTATACTTTATTCTTCATAAAATTATCTAAAGGAGAAACACCAGTTTCATAATAATGAATCTGACGAGCATATGAAAGGCATCTATTTCCAATAAAATAAAAGTCACTAGGCAGTCTTGTACTGGGCCTCCAGCTTCATCATTTAGAAGCCTTATGGCCTTGGACAAATAATTTATCCATTGATGTCTCAATTTCTTCCCTTCTAAGATGAGTATGCAGCAGTAAATAAAGACATACATATTTCTATTTTCAGTACCTGATTCACAGTAGATGCTCAATAAATGAATGAATGAATGAATGATTAATGCTGATTGGAAACTCCACATTGATTTTTTCCATTTGTGTCATGATCTTACACATTATTTAAATATTTATTGACTTCTGAACTTTATACTGTAGACTCCTTATGTATTAACATTACCTCTGTAGTGGTGTTGGTTTCTTTTATTCTTACCAGCCACAATAAAAGTTAAAAAGTTAAAAGTAAACACAATAAAAGTTAGTTGATGCATTTTAGCCAAAATAGAATCAAAGGATTTCAGTGTGTTTTAGTCCCTGCTCTCCAGCTTTCCCTATGGAATAAAAACATAAAGGTTTGGAACCCTAGTTAGCTTTAGTATATGCCGGGAACTGTGCTCTATTTTCCATGATCTTCCTACCCCAGGACAGTTCCAGTTGAATGCTGAAAGCAGATTAATGAGTTACAGAGCAGAATTAAGAAGTGAGTCAAGTATGCCCTGGTCTGTTTTCTTGTATTGTCGCCTCTCTTCTCAGTGGTTATCTCCTCCTTCTAGAGTTCAGAGGCCTTCTTGCTATCTCTACTCCCAGCCCACCCCTCAAAATCCTCTCTGAACAAGAATCCAAATACATTTTTCTTTTAAATCATCAAATATAATCGCCTACTATGTGCCAAGTACTGAGTTAAACTCTGGAGACCCAGTTTAATTCCCTATCCATCTGAAATATGTGTTTTTCAAATATTTGCTTTTCAGTAGGGAGTGACTTCTGTTTAGAAGCTCACTGAATTAAGCACAAAGTATAAAATGGCAAGTACCAAAAGACTGAGTATAAATAGAGGCTATTAGAAATTGAATAAATGTGATCTAGTTTACAAAACAAATGTGATATGGACTCAATTTTTAAATTATGGCAGCTAAGATATGTGTGTGTAGTAGAAATATATATAACCTAAATTTTATATAACTATTTTTAAAAAGCATTTTATCTGGCAGCTAACCCTCTCCTCAGTCCCCTCCTTACCCAGTGTCAATGTGCTGATCAGTCATGCCCATTCCTCGGTGTGCACACTGGACTTCCCTGCTGCTCTTGATTCACTTGGCTCAGCCATGACCCTGATTAAATCTGACACTTTGCCGTGTTGTGCAGTCGCACTTGTACAGCTGAATGTGCCTGGAGAAAAACCCATACTGTGCTGACTGTCTCACTGTGAAATCATGGTTACGAAACTAAAGTGGAGCGTGAATCTGCCAGGCCATCATATTCGGCTTCCCTGGTGGGTTCGTCTTCCCAGGCTCCTGGGTTACTTCATTCCTCTCCATTCTTCTCCCCTCTACTCAAACCTCCAGTGCCTTCCTGTCCACTAATACTCTTGGCTGAGGGGCTTGTTTCCTATTTCAAAAATTAAAATAGAAATAAAAAGAAGAATCCCTTCATAAATCCCCAGTACCACACTTATCCAGTTACCTGCATGTATTTCTATAGTAAAATCTATGTATTCACATTAAGTGGAATAAAGAATATATATATATATGGCTTTAGACCCATTTTTTTCTGCCAAATGAGTTTGCTGAAAACTAAAAGACAGAGGAAAAAATAAAAACCTCACCTTTTTCCTCAAAGACTTTTAGATTTTGAATTTGCAGACTAAGGTGCCGTGGACCTGCCTCTCCCCACACCCCCTAGTTTGTTTCTTCAGTTCCATTCAGGATAGCCTCCTCGTAATTCTTCACCATACCAGATGTGCTTGTACTTCCTCTTCCCTCTGCCTGGAGTGCCTCCCAGGAAATCCATAAAGGTTACTTCTCACCTCCTCCAGGAATGGGTTCAAATGCCACTTTTCTTAGCTAGGTCTTCCCTGGCCACTCTATTTGAACTGTAACCCCTCCTGACATAAACACACATGCACCTTCACCCCTGTCATGTTTTACGTTTCTCCCAGCACTTGCCACACTTAAACATATACCATATTTTATTTATTCTTATTCATTGCCTGTCTTCTAGATTGCATACTCCATGAGTGCCTGAACTGCTTTTTCCACTGCTGAGTCCTCAGTGCTGAGAACCACCCCTGGCACATAATAGGCACTCAGATAAATATTTCTTGAATAAATTAATGAGCCTATTTTCCAGCTTTTCTGTGTCAGTGAAAAAGGCTGTACACGGTTCCATAAAGAAAAGACTCATTTAGAAAGTGGAAATTAGGGAATCTGGTCTCATCTCTTCATGGCAAATAGATGGGGAAACAATGGAAACAGTGACAGACTTTATTTTCTTGGGCTCCAAAATCACTGCAGATGGTGATTGTAGCCAAGAAATTAAAAGATGCTTCCTCCTTGGAATGAAAGCTATGACCAACCTAGACAGCATATTAAAAAGCATAGACATTGCTTTGCCGACAAAGATCCGTCTAGTCAAAGTTATGGTTTTTCCAGTAGTCATGTATGGATGTGAGAGTTGGACCATAAAGAAAGCTGAGCACCAAAGAATTGATGCTTTTGAACTATGGTGGTGGAAAAGACTCATGAGAGTCCCTTGGACTGCAAGAAGATCAAACCAGCCAATCCTAAAGGAAACCAGTCTTAATATTCATTAGAAGGACTGATACTGAAGCTGAAACTCCAGTACTTTGGCTTCCTGATGGGAAGAACTGACTCACTGGAGAAGACCCTGATATTGGGAAAGATTAAAGGCAGAAGAAGAAGGGGAAGACAGAGGATGAGACGGTTGGATGGCATCACCGACTCCATGGACATGAGTTTGAGCAAGCTCCGGGAGTTGGTGATGGACAGGGAAGCCTGGCGTAGTGCAGTCCATGGATTCACGATTCACAAAGAGTCGGACCCAACTGAGCAACCAAACTGAACAGAGGTGGCTCAGCAGGTAAAGAATCTGCCTGCAATGCAGGAGACAAAGGAGACATGAGTTCCATCCCTTGAGTGGGGAAGATCCCCTGGAGGAAATGGCAATCCACCCCAGTATTCTTGCCTCAGAAATCCCATGGACAGAGGAGCCTGGTGGACTACAGTCCATGGGGTTGCAAAGAGTCAGACATGGCTTAGCAACTGAGCATGCACGCCAGTTTATGATTTCTTAGCCAATTAAGCTAGTTTCACATAATGTGCTTTACAGATGCTCCTGTAAAGAACTTCTAGGTCAAAGAGGAAACAAAACATTTCAACTGAAAAATATAGCAAAATATGACTCGAGAATAGAAGGAGCTATAAAAGAACAATTAATATTGAAAGAAAAATTTAATTAATAGAGGTTAATGCATTAGAAAAACAGGAAGAAAACAATATAATTGACAAATTTACATGGTGGTTGCTTCATAAAAGTGAAAAAAAATATGAAGCCATGATAGCAGTTTTAAATAAACAAAAGGAAATAACCATGAATGTGAAAGACATTTAAATGATTACGTTTTGTATAAACTTATACTAAAAGAACTGAAGCTCTGTATCAAAGTAAATCCCAGATAAATGAATATTTAAAAGTAAAAGAGTAAAATGAAAATAATATAAAAACAGTGCAGTTGTTAATGATCTTAGAGTGAGGATGGTTTTTCTAAACAAGAAAAAAACTCCAAAGCCATAAAGGAAAAGATGGATTATGTTGTTGAATAAAATGCAAACTTCTATATGACAAAAGTAAAATCTATTGCACAAAAATATGTAACAACTAGAATGTCTTTGCTAAATATCTGAGAAAGGGTGTAAATATTTTTAACTGTTCAAAGAGTTTTTAAACATAAATAAGGAAAAATAACCTTTTAGAAAAACGTGCATAGAGTATGAAAATCTCACCCCTTAGACAATGTGCAAATGCCAGAAATACACAAAAAGATGTTCAAGTGTATAGGTAGTTAAATGCAAACTAAAATGGCAAAAGTTGGTGCATATGGAAATTTAAATGTGCATACTCTTCCACAGTAAATTGTTCCCCCTTATTTACTCCTCCACTGCCCCAAAAGAGTTCCACAGAGCCACCTTTGTCCACAGGACACTGACATGGCAGAGAGTAGTGCCAAGTCTGAAGGCCTGCTTGAAATCTGCCTGGTTCAGCTGGTACATACATTTCCTCGGCCCCAGGAGTGGTGAACAGGGTCTGTTCCTTAAGCTTGGGTCCTGGAATAAAGAAGACTGATAGCTCAGGGCCACATCCAACCTAGAACCATTGCAGTCAAAATATAATATGAATAAGAAATGCACTTAATTTTTATAAGCCAATGAGATTTGGAAATCATTTGTTACTACAGTGTAACCTAGCAAAAGCTAATTGACGACATACCTCCAAGTTCTATTTAGTGATAGATTGACCTGCATTATGGTTCATTTTTGCTCATGAAACATTGAACAAGGTGATCACCTTTTCTAAGTCTTCCTTTCATCACACATGACACATAGGGCTTAATCTGTTTTTGTTATTTTGATTATTATTAATATAAGACAAAGAAGCCAATGTGGATGTAATTTGGTGGAAAAATACTCTTCTTTTTAGTTTTGTGGCTTTTTTCTTACTACAAAGGTAATTATATTCATTATTGAAGATTTGAGACCATAAATGAATAATATGTTGAAAAAAACCAAAAACCATGCTAACACCATTGTTAATATTTTGGTGGAGTTCCTTTGAATTTTATCTTTTTTCTCATACATTTTAAATGAAACTACATTCCAAGTAGTTCGCTTATCTGTCTTTTCCCACCAACACTATATCATTCTCATTTTATTTAAAAGTTTCATTACAAATTTTCCATAAACATTTAAATGGCTGGATAAGATCTTTAATTCTATAATTTTAGAACTATATCCTTTGTTATATAGGCTATTTCAATTACTGGCCCAATTTCAAGTTATTAATTTTATACCAGATGTATATTTTTAAACAGCTCTTAAGCTTTCCATTTTTTTCCTAAATGGTTTTAATAGCTTATGATGTTGATAAGCTATTGTGTGTTAGTCACTCAGTCATATCTGACTCTTTGTGACCCCATGGACTGTACTCCGCCAGGCTCCTCTGTCCATGAAATTCTCCAGGCAAGAATACTGGAGTGGTTGCCAGTTAAATCACACCTAATTTCTTAACCACATCTAATTTCTTCTACCTTTATGCCCTTTCTGTTGCCCTATGGGAAAAGGGCTTGATGACCAATACCCCTGGGAAGTTACAAACATAGAAAACATGCAGTATTTACAATCTTCATTTTTAAACCCAAATTCTCTTTCCTTGCAGAGAAGGCAGTGGCAACCCCCTCCAGTCCTCTTGCCTGGAAAATCCCACGGCAGAGGAGCCTGGTGGGCTGCAGCTCATGGGGTCTCGAAGAGTCGGACACGACTGGGCGACTTCACTTTCACTTTTCACTTTCATGCACTGGAGAAGGAAATGGCAACCCACTCCAGCGTTCTTGCCTGGAGGATCCCAGGGACGGGGGAGCCTGGTGGGCTGCCATCTGTGGGGTCGCACAGAGTCGGACACGACTGAAGCGACTTAGCAGCAGCAGCTCTTTCCTTGACTGAATAATGTAGTTGAGAACTGAAGAGCATTGCAGTGGTGAGTGTGGGGGTGTGGGGCATGGAATGCAAAAACTAAGGCAGCTGGACTTTGTAGGAAAAATAGATGGTTGTATTAGAAAGCTATTATCCAATATGAAATCATTGGTTCAAATTGGAAGTGAATGTATATGTGCTTCGAGAGGAAAAACAGAATGGATTCATTCCAGGCAGGAGAAATACTGATTGAGGCCCGGCGCTGTTCAGGGGTATATTGAAGGCACGTGTTCACACTTTCAACAAGAGGAAACAAAGCCAGCCAGAGAATCCTGGAAAACAGAAATGGCGCACAAAAGGCATGATCTGAATGTGGAGCCAGATAAAGTGGTACTGACCTGGAGGAATTCCATTGCGAGAAGTAAGGGTTCACTTGAATATTCTCCTTTGAGGGGAATGGGTATGTGAACACTGGAAGTGCAGAGAAGGACATAGCATGTTAGCTGGCTCTGAAGGGAAGAAATATTTATCTAGTCATATTAATATAAATTTGGTTTATTGACTTTCAGTTTTTTTAGAGTCAGTGTACAGATAAGACAGGGGTGATTTAATTATTGTCATAGAACAAGGACTGAATATTATCAGTCTTGACAGTATGAATGTAAAATTGCAGCGGACAGATATCAGAGATGGAATGAAGGCACAGGTGCAGAGGCCGTATCTCTTCAAACTTTGTCTTGCAAAGGCATGGAGTCAAGTTATAAGGAATATGAGGTCTGGATCAAGACCTAGAAGATGACTATCTAAGCTTAAGTCAAGAAATGAGCTGAAAACAGTGTTAGTGACTATATTGGAGGAGGAGTGGAGATAAAGTGGAGAGCTGGCTACTGAGCTGTTGTTCCTCAGCTGCAAGTCACCCTCGCTTTGCCAGCACTGAGAAATGGCAAACACAGTCCGCTACTTCAGTCCCTCCCAGAGAGGCAGTGTCAATAGGCACTCCAGGGGGACTCTAAAGCTCCAGGAGACAGGAGGGGCTCCTTCCTGTTCGCTTCTCATTCCTGTCCGTCTGCCCAGCATCAGCTTTTCACTCCACGCAAACAACCATCCAGGAGCAGCAGCAGCAGTTTGAAGACTTTCCTTGTGGCTCAGCTGGTAAAGAATCCACCTGTAATGCAGGAGACCTGGGTTCGATCCCAGGGTTGGGAAGATCCCCTGGAGAAGGGAAAGGCTACCCACTCCAGTATTCTGGCCTGGAGAATTCCATGGACTGTACAGTTCATGGGGTCGCAAAGAGCCGGATATCCACTCTCTACAAACAACCATCCAGGAGCAGATGCAGGCTGCCCCGCTCAAAGATGCCATCCCCAGCCAGCTAGCACCCCTTCCTCAGAGGCCTGAATACCAGTACCATACCCGCCACCTCTTCTGTTTCTCTCACCAGCCCTTCTGCTGGGAGCCACTCCCTGTACTTACTTCCTTCTTTCCTCTTCAGGTCTCCAAATCCTGATCGGTAACAATGTATTGTATTAAACTCTTACAGTTAAAGTAACTAGAGTGGTTTCTGTTTCTTGCCCTGGATGATCCAGGAAATAGGTAGATTAATTAAATCCTCATTTATTATTGCAGCAAGTTAATAGATCGTGTGTGACTGATGCTGATAAATCAAAACCTAGTAGTGTAAGAGATATGAGGTAACCATAAGAACTGCAGACCTGTTTAAGTTGTTGCCTCTGGGGAGAGGGTTGGGTGTATGGGTGGGCAGGTGAAAGATCAGCACATATTTTTAGTGTACACACACTTCTTTGATTAAAAATATGTTTTAATTTTGTCTCATCTATATATATTTAATATAAATGTAATTAAATGTGTTTATATTAAATATATTAATATTTTATAATCAAATACAATTATATTTATATTAAATATAAATTAACAAATCTATAATAAGCATATTACAATCTATTTAGTATATAATAAAATATATTAATTAATAAACATATCTCATCTGTATTTACTGTGGAATCTTATTCTTAGGGAATGGAGCAAAGCAAAATTTCCTAAAACCATGAAGTTAAAAAATAGTGGACTTGAAAATCGAGATTTATTTAGTATATTTTGGTAAGGGATGAAGGAAAATCTTCAAATTCAAGTCTTCAAATAGCTCTAACCAATATTAATAAGTAATCATGAATTGAATAAATTGTCATCAGTTTTGTGAACTGAATAATAATAATTGAATAAATCATAAATTATGATCATAATTGAATAAATTAAACTATCCCTCTGAAAAACAGTATGAAATAAAGTTTTAAAACATTTATTTATACAAAACAAAACAAAAAATGTTTGACTCGTTTCTCCCAGGCCCACAGTCCCCTGCCTCTAGCAACCCTTAGTCTGTTCTCGGAATCTATGAGCTTGCTATATGATCGTTATCTGATTTGTATCATTTAGCACAATACCCTCGAGGTCCATTCATGTTGTTGAAAATTGTAAGATTTCATTTTTCAATGGCTGAATAATGTTCAAATGTATAAATGTATATTCTATAATTTCCATTCATCAGTTGATGGAAACTTAGATGGCTTCTCTCCTTTTGCTATTAGAAATAATACTAGAATGAACATGGGTGTGCATGTGTCTTCTGAGGTTCATGTTCTTACTTTCTTCAGATAAATACCCAGGAGCGGACTTGCTAGATCATATGGTAGTTTTATTTATTTATGTATTTGAGGAGTCTCCATACTACTTTCCATAATGGCTGTGCTGGTGATTTAGTTGCTTAGTTGTGTCTGACTCTTGTGACCCCATGGACTATAGCCCACCAGGCTCCTTTGTCCACGGTATTTCCCAGGCAAGTATATTGAAGTGGGTTACCATTTCCTTCTCCAGGGGATCTTCCCAACCCAGGGATCAAACCCTTGTCTCCTGAATTGCAGGCAGATTCTTTACTGCTGAGCCACCAGAGAAACCTATAATGGCTATACTCATTTATATTCCCACCAACAGTGCATGAAGTTTGCCTTTTCTCCACATCCTTGCCAACACTGGTAATTTTTTTTTATAACAGCCATCCTAACAGGTCTGAGGTGATATTTCATTGAGGTTTTGATTTGTATTTCCCTGATGATTAAGCTGCGGGCCTGACTTATATGGCCTTTATTGTGTTGAGGTATGGGCTTCCCAGGTGGCACCAGTGGTAAAGAACCCACCTGCCAAAGCAGGAGAGGTAAGAGATGCAGGACATGAATGATCTTTTTTGTGTATTATTGAATTCTGTTTGCTAAAATTTTGTTGAGAATCTTTGCATTGATGTCAATCAGAAATAATAGCCCCTAAGTTTCTTTTCTTGTGGCATTCTCGTCTGATTTTGGTATTCACGGTATTACTGGCCTCGTAAAATGAATTGGAAGAGTTCTCTTCTCTGCTATTTTTTGAATGAGTTTGAGGAGGACTGATATTACTTCTTCTTTGAACGTGTGATAGAATTCACCAGTGGAGTCATCTCGTCCTTTTGTTTACAGGGAGCTTTTTGACCACTGACTCAATCTCCTTAGTAATCGATCTGTTCAGATAGTCTATTTCATCATGATTCAGTCTTTGTCGGTTGTGTGTTCCTAGAAGTTTATCCATTTCTTCTAGGGTGTCCAATTTGTTAGCATATAATTGTTCATAGCAGTTTCTTATGATCCCCTGCATTTCACCAGTGTCAGTACTGGCTCCTCTTTCAGTTCTGATTTATGTTTGTGAGTCCTCTCTTTCTTTCTTGGTGAGTGTAACTGAAGGCTTGTCAATTTTATCTTTTCAAAGAACCAGCTTTTAGTTTTTGTGTTCATCTATAAATGAAGATGTAAGGTCATTGTGAAAAAAGAATTAGAGTCAATGAACGAAAGAAATGATCAAGACCTAGTTTTTCCCAAACTTCTCATTTTAAAGATGAGTAAAGTGAGCTCCAGAAAGAAGAAACAGTTAAAACTGAATGAAACTTTGCTCTCATTTATACTCTCTGAAGGGATTCCTAAGTGGTGTTAGTGGTAAATAATCCACCTGCCAATGCCGATAAGAGCGACAGGTTTGATACCTGGGTGGGGAAGATCACCTGGAGGAGGACATGGCATCCAGCTCCAGTATTTTTGCCTGGAGAATCCCATGGACAGAGAAGTCTGACCGACTACAGTCTCTATGGTCTCAAACAGTCAGACACAACTGAAGCAACTAGGCATACACTTGGAAACATTTTTAGACTCCTGCTGTGTGCCAGGCATAGTACTAGGCTCTGGAGAAACAAAGCTACCTTTCGTCAAGAGTTATAAGTCTTATAAGAAAAAGAAGAGCCTCAGGGAAGACACAGTATTCCATCTTATGTCTCTGGTCCTTTTTAACAAGGACTATCCTGTGTAATATAGTTCATTTAGTCTTCATTACCAGGCTGTAAGGTAAGTGGAATTATCTCCATTTTACAGAGAAGGAAACTGAGACTCAAAAAAGGTAAAATAATTATCCAAAGTCAGGGATGTATCATGTCAAATCTCCTACACTCTCATCTGCGGTACTGAAGTCCACATGGTCATGGCTGTGATATGGAGAAGGGGTGGGAGGGGAAGGAGAAGGGAGAACATTTTTTTTGAAAAGAATCTCCTTGAGTCACACTTGTTTAAACACATTTCAATTAACCCTCTTAATGTGAAACATAGCCGTTCTCTGGGCCTGGTTCCTGTAATACTAACATTCTGTCTTTTAGCTGCAGGAGAAGAAGTGTGCTATGAAAGGGTGGGATGCTTTAAGGATGGTCTGCCATGGACTGGGACCTTCTCAAGACAGTTTGCAGGGTTACCCTGGTCTCCAGAAAAGATAAATACTCGCTTTCTGCTCTACACTAGACAGAATCCCAAAGTCCATCAGGTAAGTTAACTCACAGTCTTCACACATATATTATTCTGAAATAGAAGATGTCGCTGCAAGTATAGAAGCCATAGATAACCTATTCTGGTAAAAACACTTGAGTTAAAGGAAAACATTTCTTTTTAGTGTTGTGTGCCAGATATTTCTCTCTTATTTGCCCTGGTATTTAAAAACAAAGATTGCTCTGAATACATGTTTCATATGGGATAAATTTGATATTTTGTTCAGTTAATGTATTAATTGAGAACTTTCTGCATTCTAAGACTGAAGAAGAACCAATAGCTAGTATGTACTAAATTGAATAAACAAGACAATGTCTTAAATTTATTATACTAGGAGAAATGAGATGTGTAACCAAGTAGCTTTATTGCAGCACGATTTTGGTCTGTGATGTAAGATAACAGATCAAAGACTTTGGGAACAGAGAGGGGAAGATAATTCCTTCCTTGGGAGTGGGGATGGGAACCAGGAAGGACTTTGAGGAGGTTTGAGGTGTGTCCTGAAGGGAGGGCAGGGTTTTTGAAAGCAAAGACAGGGAAATTGTGTGAACACACACACACACACAGAGGAGAGAGACAATAGGGGGTGTTTGATAAATGACACCAGTGTTGGGTTAGTCAAGACAGAGAGGAAATCTTCCAATGTGGAGTGAGTTAGAAACATAGTTTTAGAAACAATTTGTATAATTCCTTCCTGGAGAGATGGGCTATTACCCTGAGAGCCAGGAGGACCCATTGTGAGCTTTCGGGCGGCTTTAGGACATTTATGCTAGCGGCAGTGTGTTTTCTTGCCTGGAGCAGGGAGAGCAGGGGATGGGGTTGGGGAGAGGGAGGCACTGCCATACCGTTTAGTCCTGTGCTGTCTAGTCACCAGCCACATGTGGCTCTTGAAATAAAGTTAAAAATTCAGTTCTTCAACTGCGCCAACCACATTTCAAGTGCTCAAGAGCCACACACGACCAGTGGCTACTGTGTTGGATGGCACAAATATAGGACATTTCCATCGTCACAGAGAGTTCTATTTGATAACACTGAGTAAAAGCTATAGTGTGATTTGGATCAGACACGGGAACTAACCTGATCCAGAGTAATGAGAGTGAGTTCGTTAACAGAAAACTGACATGCTAAACATCATCAACTGTCCTGAGATTTCACATATGCGTGATAGGAAGAAAAACGACCCTCTTGTCTGAAAAATTTAGGGCAAAACAAAAAGTTCAATTTTTGACACGTGAAGTTGGTTTAGACTATTGGAGAGGTTAGTTGTACAACTTGGCAGGTGGTCTGGAGCTGCAGGAATATATTCAGAATCTTCTACCCAGAGGTGAGAGTTGAAACTCAGAGTGCGTGATATCTCAGGGGAGACAACAAAGCATGATGCGAGACCCAGTTGGAGCATCAGTATTTAGGGGGCAGGTGGGAAAGGGGCCAGGGAAGGAGCGAAAACCATCTCCAGTCTTTACCTGCATCTTTGAGGCTTGCTTTCCACCAGACCCATCACATGCAGGGCAGGTCTCACCAGCGAAGACAGCCTTCTGCTAGGCCTTCACACCCTGCAAGCATAGCTCTCTGCTTACCAGACTCACACACACACACGTACACACGGCTCTTTACTGAAATATACCATCTGCTCTATAGATTACGGCTCCAGCAAGAACAAAGAAGAAAAGACAAGACTTTACTTGGAGTACAGAGAAACTTATAAAGAAAATGTCTTCAAAAGTTTGATTTCTATTAACTGTCAAAAAGCAAAGAGAAAAGTATTACCCAGCTGTAGAAAGGAAATGAAATTCTAGTAGATGGTACGATATCTTGCAAACGTTTTGCTAAATTGAATGTGCCAGACATAAAAGGACAAATATTATATGATTCCAGTTATATAACATACCAAGAATAATCAAATTCATAGAGACAGAAGGTAGAATAATATCAATAGTTACTAGGGGTCAAGGGAGGGGGTGATGGGGACTATTGTTTAATGGGTACAGAGTTTCAGTCTAAGATGAAAAAGTTCTGGAACGGTGGTGTTGCTTGCACAACAATGTGAATGACAGTGCAAGTGAATTTTACTCTTAATGATGGATGAAACAGTAATTTTATGTTATGTATATTTTACCACAATTTTTAAAAATGTCATACAAATGTTCTGGGGCACCTCTATTCATTTAAGACTTTCAGGATGAATTTTTCTGCTCAGGACTAACTGTATCCCCTGATGTTGACCCTCAGCCCTCATAGGACTTGCTGATCCTTTATCCTTCTGGACAGAGACATGCACTAGAACGTTGTAGAGCGCAGGCAGTAGGACAGAAGGTGATTAAGACCAGTCTTCAGGCAAGGCTGAGCCCAAAGGGCAGTGAGGAGAACATTAGAAAACCGAATACTTTGCTAAGAGAAGGGCCATAAAAACAGTGCTTTCCACATCTTTCCCACTCCCTTCCATTTGGAAAGAATCATGTGTGGCAACACAGATCTGTACCCGAATTTTGCAATAGATAGACACCTGAGGGTTTGCTGTTAATGTGGTTTTTAATAATAGCTAGGTTGTAGACTGAGTCCTGGTGTGATACTAAAAGCAACGATCGTCACAGGTTTGACCCGTTTGCTATACTGTATAAATTTGATTACCTTTGTTTATGAGAAAGAAGTAAAATCATGCAGTAGCTTAGCAATTGGGGAATTACCAAATAAGGAATTGGTAATCAAGGCTTAGCAATTGGTGAATTGTCAAGGATCAATTTGTTGATGTAAATGGTCTTGTGAGGCATAGGTCTCAGCTACCTTCCTGGAAGAATAAAACCAACTTCTTTTTCCCATGAAGCTGTGACTTCTTTTCTTTCTTTCTTTCTTTTTTTATTTTTTAAATTATGAGAGTATATATCCGTGACTTCTTAACCTTAAGTGACTCATTGCCATTGCTAGTTGCGATGCGTAGTTGCGTAATTACAGTGGTTCCTGTGCCTGCAGCTTTTGTCAAGGCGAGAGCATGCCTAACTGGTGACTATTTTTGCCTCACTTACAGGATGGGTTGATTCCATGTCAGTTAGGCTCCATGACCACTCAAAGATAAGAATGTTAAAACACCCCAGCACCCAGCTAAACCTTAATACTCTGCTCTTATCTCTAGATAACCTGTTCTGTCCTGACACTCTTTTCAGTTTCTGTCCTGTGGCATCCAAGTTGTCTGTTTTTGATTCCATGATGTTGTTTGGTAGTTTCCCGTTTTCTAAGTTAGTGTGTCATTTTAGAGCGGTGTGCTAGATTGAACTCACAGTGAACAAAGTTGTTTTGTTGCCTTTTCCTACGTTAATAAATCCTTAATGGCTTTTGTGACAACAGAGAATGCTTGGATACCATAATGCTTGTCAGATCTCCATTCTGAGGCTTGTTTGAGGTCCCACTTCTTCAAACTATTCTCATGACAGTGGAAAACTATATGCACTTTTCCCACTAAATGACCTTTCCTAAACAGGTTTTTTTGGTGTAGAAATAGGAATACAGTAGGTGTTTAAGGGGCTCTAGCCAGAGTTGGAATGGGCATCGAGTTCTTTTAAATACATAGATAAACAAACGTCTTTGCACTTGGATTCAATTATTTAGCAGAAAAGTGCTTCCTAAAAAGCCCCAATGCAATAGATTTTATTATTACCTCACAAATCCTTCAGCTGGTATGCATCCTTTCAGGAGAAAGCACTATGATCAGATCACAACTTGAGAGCCCAGTGGTGAAGTACACAGCTTTGGAGAGAGACCGTATGGGTTTGAATCCTGCTCCAGGATTCATCAGCTGCAGTACTTCTGGACAAGTGACTTCCTTTCTCATTACACCCCTTCCTAGCCTGTAAAGTTTGTACCTACCTCACAGCATTGAGAGGGTCAAATGAGCTACTCTACAGCATACCTCAGGGCTTCTCTGGTGGCTCAGAGGGTAAAAAACCTGCCTGCAATGCAAGAGACCTGGGTTCAATCCCTGGGTCAGGAAGATCAGCTGAAGAAGGGAATGGCTCTCCTACTCCAGTATTCTTGCCTGGAGGATCCCATGGACAGAGGAGCCTGGTGAGCTTCAGTCCAGGGGGTTTGTATAGAGTCGTAAATAACTGAGTGACTAACTCTTTCACTCTTTTGCAGAGTACTTATAATCTAGATAGGTACTAATTTTATCTGTATTATAATTATTGCCATTTGTAAGCTTTCTTGGGATTCTCTTGTTTGCTCACTGTCTTGGAGAAACTTAAGTCAGTAAGTCGTATGATTAATTGTATATACTGTTAAATACAGGTAGCTAGTAATCAGCCATTCATTTCAGTTTCATGAGTATCTCAATTTGCTGCTTTTCAGTTTAAGATTGCCATTGTCAAACTTGCTTTTTGCTGATTTGAGCTTTTATTTTTTCTCTATTTAATTGCTTATACTTTTGACTTATAATTTTCCTCTTAATAACAAAGTCACTTAAATTAATAGTATTCTAAAATCTTCAAAAGTTTTTTGTCATAAAAACCATCTAACAAAGTACAAGAAATACAAAACAATATTTAACGTCATCACATAAAATATCTTAAATATGCTGTTGTATTTCATGTGACAAGGATCTAACCTCTACTCCTCGTTCATAAAGTGTGGTGGACAGTCTGTCTTGCCACCTTTGGAATATTCATCTAAGCCTTGAATAAGGTAATTCTCATAAGTTATATTGACAACTGAAAAATACTATATGAAAGTAAGGCTTACTGAAATTCTAATTAAAACTGACTCAACATTGTCTTACAAACATTACCTTAAAACCAATCATTTTGATTTCTTCTCCTTATAATTAAATGTGTATGTTGCATTTTGTAGTGCATTAATAATTACTTGGTACTTTTGCAGTATGTAATAGTAACTATTTCTTTGATAAAAATGTATTAAAGATGGTTGTTAAAGTCAAACTTAGAGGAAAATTTTTGAGTGAATTTAGAATAATTCTACTAAATGTTAAATAATTGTCAATTATTTTACCTTAATTTCTTTTCACCTGAAACAGGAAGTCAGTGCAGTTAATTATTTAACTATCGAAGCCTCACACTTCGCAACAGACAAGATCACGCATATCAACATACCTGGATGGAAATCAGATGGCAAATGGCAGCGAGACATGTGCAATGTATGATGTGAATAATCTCTTCTTTATACTAGTATTAAAGTTTATGTTTAATGTGAATGTACTTAGCAAGGTACTAACGTGTATTCATGGAAAGTCTCCATTTGGTTATTCACATTGGCCATATTCCAAGACCTCAGATGAATTACCCATCTCCCATTTATTTTCACTTATTATGAATTGCAAAGATTATGATAGAAGATTTTTATAATTATTCTTAGTAAGTTGTCATCTTTGACAAAAGATTGAATGGTATGATAAATTTCTCATTTAATTTAAGGAAAACATTTCCAAGTCCACTCCAGGAAATTAATTTTCCTCTCTCCTACTCAAGATTAATAGACTGCTAACATAGTAAGCAATTAATTATTTACAAGCCATATAGTGTGGTAAAGTCAGGCTGTTTGGAGTATTATGGTTGTATTGGCTAGCTCTGTGGTCATGGGCAAGTTAATTAGCCTATCTTTGCCTAGGTTTGCTTATCTTTAAATAAGAATTAAATAAGTTAATATATGTAAAAGTGTTAGAACAGGGCCAAGCACATGGTAGGCCCTCAGATGTTATTTCTTGTTGTAGAATCAGTTGTTTGGGCACGCTGGTTTCCTTTAATTCTTATTTTTAATACTTACAATAAATCTTTTTTAGGCACTGCTAAAAGTAGAGGATGTGAACTGCATTAATTTAGACTGGATTAATGGTTCACTGCAATATATCCACGCCGTAAACAATCTCCGCGTTGTTGGTGCTGAGGTGGCTTACTTTATTGATGTTCTCGTGGTAAGAACAGTTGATTTCTTTAAAAGTACATTGAACCAGCTTTGTATCATAACCCCAAGAATTTGGGGGCAGTTCTACGTACGTTTTTAATTAGTTTCCACAAGCACCGAACATGTGACATAATAAGCGTTGGTGTATGGTAGCCGCAAAGGGAGGATATATGGTAGCCCCAAAGGGAGGGTGTATGGTAGCCCCAAAGGGAGGGTGTATGGTATCCCCAAAGGAGGCTCGGTTCCTTCTGGGGAGAGAAGGGCCTGTAGTTCTACGAGTCGCCACTCGGGGGCAGTGTGTCTTCACCGGCTCCTCCCCGAGCCTGTCCCGCCCATCAAGGTCAGCCCTGGCCGGCCCGGAGGACCACCTCGGCTCCTTTCCAGCACCACGTAAACCTGTCCTTAAGACTAGAGGAGAAACCGCTTCTGCGTTAGGGGCGCTCTCTGTGCAGAATGTGAAGTGCGGTTTCCCCACAGAAACTGGGTTCTGTGGCAGTGGATTAGGTCCCTAGGCCGGTCCAGGCACAACTCTTGAACCTACACATTTTCAAGGAGAATAAAATAGGCTTTGCTGTTTACGAGGGCTCTACTCTGAGACATTTATAAATCTCCAAGTGCTCAGCCATAATTGAAAGGAGTTTCCCACCATGCAATGCAGTGAAGTAAAAAAAAAAAAAATCTAAAGATTTAGGGCCCTTTCAGATTCTTAAGGAGATGTCACTCCTTAGGGTCAACAGATACTCCCACACTGCAGGTAGACGGCGTCTCTGCTCTGACGGAGCGCGGGGACAGGACTGTGGGAAGGGGAACTGCAGGAGCTGCAGCTCTCTTTGAGGGGCGGTCCGGAAAGCGCGTCCAACGCTGGGCCCGGTTAGGACCCAGGCCGGAGAAGAGTCAGGAGCCAGATACTCGCCGCTGCCCCTCCCGCGTCTCCATCCACTCTTCCCGCTCCTCTGCCAGGGGAGGCTAGACTCCAAGGAGGAACTTCGAGTGTGTCTTTGTCCACAAAGGATGGAAATGGATTCATCTCCTCTTCAGAGAAAAACCAGGTCTAATTAAGCTTTCGTGAATTTCTCCCTTGATCCTGGGGCCTGAACTGTGGGCTCCTAAAGGCCCAGGAAATAAGTAGGAGGAGATTTTGCTGAACAGAAGGGGAGAGTGTTGACTGACTTAAATGTTCAGTGAATTGTTTGCCCATCTCAGGTATGCGGGATGGGATGGGCCTCGGGAATGATGAACATGGACTGGAAGCCACAGAAGGTCACTGAGCTGGTCTCCTTCCTGTTCCCAAGGACTGCAAGGCCCTTTATCACAGGGAGAAAGCTGCAACAGAAAGCATTCTCCAGCCCACCTCATGCTCTCTCCCTCAGCTGGATAAGGATGTAGGTGGACGTGAGGTTGCTTTGTCGTTTTAACAGTCTCCCCATCCTGGATGGAAGAGGGAGAAGCATGTCAGCATCTTTTGCATTGTAAGCCAGTTTCAGCCATTCTACCTTTTTTTATTTTTTAAATGCTTGTTCTGTTTTCCTTTTAAAATATCCTCTCAGAAAAAATTTGGATATTCTGCTTCTAAAGTACACTTGATTGGCCACAGCTTGGGAGCTCATTTGGCTGGAGAAGCTGGGTCAAGGACGCCAGGCCTTGGAAGGATAACTGGTAAGCCTGCCTGGCAGATATGCCTTGGGTTTGTTTATGTACTTGTTTGTGTACAGAGTATCAAATATCTGAATACCAGGGAGGTTACAGAAGCAAATGGAAGACACGAGAAAATGTGACCCTCCTTAAACTAAAACATGAAATGCTTCCAAAGGGTGAGTGTGTGAGTCCATGTTCAAGGGTGTTCACCGTAGCATTATCTATGATGACAAAGGAGTGGGACCTGTGATCATCCACCTGTCAGGGATGGCCGACTGAATGATGATGCATTCCATGCTTTGCGATTCCGGAATGGGTACTACACAGACTGGTACAGAAACGCCATGGTCGTCCGGCTCACCCAGTGTAACTGGAATGCTGAACTGGTTTGTTTAAGGCCCGTGCTATTCCAGTTGCTAAAATTTTGAATATTGTCCCTGAGTGTGCCCACTTCAGCAGTACATACACTAAACTTGAATATTGTCCCTGAGTATAATGTTAAGCCTGAAAACAAGTTGCAACGTGAGTCCTGCAAACAAGGTGTTGGGAATGATATTTAATCATATCCCTTCCCTGTACTTTTGACTTCCAAACTACTTGAGTCTGTTGACTAGAAATCAAAGTATCAGCTCCATTATTGGTAAGCTGGGCTGGCCTTCCCTTCTCTGTATCCCCCACCAACAGTCAGTCATCAAGCCCCTTGTCTCCTCCATCCTTCAATCTTCTGCATCTGCTTTGTGCCTCTTCATGGCCCAGTCACTGTCCCAGCTCAGGCCCTCTCCATCTCCTGGGGTTTTGCCATTCATGGCTGGTACCCTGCCTGGTTCTGCCTGCCAATGAAACATACGTGATGTGGGTTCAATTCCTGGTTCAGGAGAATCTCCTGGAGTAGGAAATGGCAACCCACTCCAGTATTCTTGCTGGAAGAATCCCATGGACCGAGGAGCCTGGTGGATTACAGTCCATGGGGTTGCAAAGAGTTGGACACCACTCAGAACAGGCTGGTACTCCAGTCTTACAGAGGTATTGCGAGTGTCATTATCATTTTAAACACAGGCTGTGCCACTTCACTGCTTGAAACTTCCCATTGTCTAAAGCGTCTGAGCTTCTATGAATGTTTCATGTTTCATCATGTATTTTCATGATTCTGTGCCTTTACAAGTTCTATTCCCCCTCACCCTAAACACCCACTGGTCATTCTTTGAGAATGTTCTCAGATATTTCTTCCTCAGACAGAGTTAATTTTCTGCTTCCCACACTCTTTGAAATATATCTTTATTATATATGAAGATAGAAATATTGTATCACAAAATATAATTATTCATGTGCCTGTTATTTTCAGTAGACTCTGAACTACTTAGAAAGACTTCCTTACTGCACTCCCATCCCAGGCCTGGCACATAGTAGATACACACTTTGTATTCATTGAAACAAAACGTTGCAGCTTTGGTGTATACACACACACACACACATGCGTGCGCGTGCGCACGCGCACATGCATGGTTTAATTTCAGATTTACATTTAAAATATTCTTTCCAAATTCTAAATTGGGTTTAAAGTATTAATGTATTGCCTCTGCAGTCTCTTGGTATAATAGGATTTTCCTGCTGAAAGTTTCCTCTTTTTTTCCAGATCTCTGATTCCAACTCCAGCCCTAGCCTACCACCACCATTTCTACATAGAATATTAAAGTTTGTATATTTACTCTGAAGTTGTTCCTCTTTATTCAGTCACTAAGTTGTGTCCTACTGGTTGCGACCCCATAGACGGCAATGCACCAGGCTTCCCTGTCCTTCACCATCTCCCAGAGTTTGCTCAGACTCATGTCCATTGAGTTGGTGATGCCATCCAACCATCTCATTTTCTGCCACCCCTTCTCCTCCTTCTGCCTTGAATCTTTCCCAGCATCAGGGTCTTTCCCAATGAGTTGGCTCTGAAGTTACTGTGTAGCAAAAATCTTCTTTGCCAGAGAATGGAAGAAATGGGCCCAAGTTGTACAAATGGAACCTCAGGGGCCCTAAAAGCCTAGGGGAGCATTTCAGCTGTAAATTAAAAGG
Organism: Antilocapra americana; assembly: GCA_007570785.1. Lineage (NCBI taxonomy): Eukaryota > Metazoa > Chordata > Mammalia > Artiodactyla > Antilocapridae > Antilocapra > Antilocapra americana. Next base: position 6,351,209 of record ML660216.1, read on the forward strand.
AAGAACATTGCCATAAATGTGTCAAAAGTTCACACTAGGTTGCAATAAATTTATGGGGATTTTGTTTTCCTGAATTCTTATTTCACAACTCAGATAATTTTTAACTCCATGGTTTCCTGCCAAGTGAATTATCCTATTGAGTAAATAGAAAATAATAAGTTTTTAACAGCTCTCTAAACATCTGAAGAATCTACATAATTTGGAATGTTGCAATCTATATTCCTTCTAAGTGGTTAGTCTTTGAATAATCATGTTTTTTGGGTAACAAAAGAACCACGATCTCAAAAAAAAAATGTTGGCTTTATAATAAAACCAGTTAAAAACAAAATATGGTAGATTTTAGGACATGTATAAGTTTCTGTGTCTCTGGTAATTCTTTATAACTGCTAGGCAGTTATCATAAATGACTATAGCATGGGGGTTACTCAGTCAAGGTTTTGTTTTCCTTTTATCTATAAACAGCATCAGTGTTTTCCTACTGGAGAAGAGGTTATTCTCTACGCTCATACACACATGCATCCAAATACACACTAACAAACTCAGCTCCCAAAGCGTGAAGCTCTCATTCCTACAGTAGTGGGTCATGGCTCCCCAGTTCAGATCAATTAAGAGGTTGAACCCTCTAGTTCTCCCTCCTGTTGATCTTCCTCCTGAGATCTCTTAGATCCACAAGATTCCCCCTTCCCTGCCTCTTGAAAACACTAGTTGTCTTCTTTAAAAAAATATGTCTGGTTGCCTTGTCCTCACATCAACATCATCTGAGGTATACCTGCTATATTTGGATCCATCTCTACTGAACTCCCGACATCATCAGACGACTGTATCTAATTAGCAGTTGTACATTAGCATAAACAATTCTCCTGAGGGTTGAAGATTAATTGTGAGACAAATACTTTTGCATCTTCCTTCTATGCTTGGATACTTTGCACAGATGCCTTTTGGTTCGCTTCATGGAACCTCTGTCTAATTTTATCTTTTCACCTGTGCTCTGAGTCCCTTGCCAGCTTTGGGGACCTGGCTGTCATTTGTCTGCTTTTCCTCCCATCTTGTTTCTTTTCCCCAACCAACTCTATTAGAACTGATACATCCTGGTTTCTCCTTAGACCACAGCCTGTGCTCACCAATGCCCTAGCTTGCCTCACTCAGATTCCAACTCCTTCAAAAGGAAGTGGCCACATTTCCTTGAGGGCTGTGCTCTCCTCAGCCCACTGCAGTTTAGCTTCTTTCCCAGCCCTTCTAGCAAAACCACTAAGACCACCAAGGGCTTCTTAGTGAGACTCTTCCAGGCCTTTCCCATCTTTACTTTCCCTGGCCCCTCTGCGGAATTTGACTCGCTAACCCCTCCTCACTGTTGGCACACCCTCTCTTGGTCCTGTGGCTCCCCGTCTTCTTGCATCTCCTTGGTTGTCTTTGTTCTTGTTTGACAACTTCTTTCCAGGCTCCCTTGCAGGTTCCTTTTCTTTCACCTTTCCTTGCACATTGGTGTTCTTCAAGGTTCTATCCAGGCCCCCTCTTCTCTCCTCTCCTTGCCTCCTCTCATTCTATCATTTCTTTCCCCATGACTATATGACTCAGAAAAATAAAAACAAAAATGGACTCATATAGCAGTCTATATGAGATAATACACACCCCACAGCTGTGGCACATTCATTGCTCACTCCTGCTGCATTTTCCCAGGGACTCAGCTCTGAGTCCTCTCCACTCTGAGACCCAGTCTCTACTTCACAGCAAAGAGACTTTGCTAAAATACAAATCTAACTGTAAACCTCCTCTTGGCAAACTTGTAAGAGCTTCCCATCGACAACCAGGTAATGTCCAACTCATCGTAGCTCAGCTGATTACATCTCGTTCCTGCCTGCAGTGCTGTCTTCATCTTGCACCAAACTCTGAAACCCTATGGGCCGGCACTAGCCCTTAAAAGCTAGTTGCAGTTTCCCAAATGTGGTTAACTCTGGACTGATGGCCACGTAGACTCTCCGTCCTCTTCCCAGGATGCTGCTGACCTCATCTTCACCCTGGCTGACTTTTCTACTCCCTCAGATCTCTGCTCGCATTTCTCATCTCTGGCAGAAGCATGTCCCAGTTTCCCAAGACTGGGTTGCTGTTTCTTCTGTGTACTTAAGTAACACCTGTGCTCACCTGTCTCAGCACTGAGCACGTTGAATTGCGGTGCCTTCCCCTCCAAACAGAAAGCTCCTTGAGGACAGACTAGACCTTATTCCTTGTATCCAGTTGCCAAACCCTGTTCCTGGCACATAATAGATGCTTGATAAATAATTGTCAAATATGTAAATTAGGAGTTATGTGAATGATCGTAACATTTTAGAGACGTTAGATATCTTAACCTTTGTTTAGTAGACGTTTGAATGGGAGACAATAGACTGAAGTCTGACCACCATTTTGCATCTAATATATGATGGTCCATTTTGCATCTAACATATGATGGCCTTGTCAAGTCCCTTCATTTCCCTGGTCTTCAGGCTTTTGTGTGCAATACGATGAATGGAACTAAGTGAGCCTTAACTGAGGACTATGATTCTATTATTTTAACTGTATTGCTTTGTGATTCATCTTTACATTTTAAAGAGTTCTTAGCTTTTATTATTTTTTTAACATATAAATGTTGCTTTTCAGGTGGTCTGCAATCCATAACCTTAGTTATCTGTATGGTATTCCATGTACAGACCCTAGAGTAGCTGCTTTGACTTTTCTGACTTTGTTAGCTGGTTTGGTATTATCCAGACACAGCCTTGTTTGTGTGTAGGAATCTGACATTGCAGGATATACAGATCCTGCATTTATAAATATAAACACATCCTACAGTTTATGTATCTGTCCTTCAGACTGAGTGGTATTTGACCTACATAAATCATATAGGAAGGAATACTTTGCCTTCACCATCTAGCCTTCCAAAATAGCAGCTCTGTCAATGTACTTTTAGATGTCTTAGTTTAAAACACGTTATGCTTTTTCCTAGGGTTGGACCCAGCAGGGCCATGTTTCCATGACACCCCAAATGAAGTCAGACTGGATCCCTCAGATGCCAACTTTGTTGATGTTATCCATACAAATGCAGTTCGCCTCTTCTTTGAGCTTGGTAAGTTTTTAACACAATCGAAAGTGCACTGAAAGATGGACAAGAATTTTAGAAACATGTGTCTTGTTTTTTGTAATTTCAGGTGCTGGGACTGTTAATGCTTGTGGTCACCTTGACTTTTACCCAAATGGAGGGAAGCACATGCCAGGATGTGAAGATTTAATTACACCTTTGTTTAAATTTGATCTCAATATTTACAAGGAAGGTAAATGCTTTCTAAACTGCAGTTAGAAACCCAGTGAGCACCCTTCTTGGATAGAATATGCTTTTGAATATAATATAATGTAAATATATATTTTAGCCCAAAACACAGTAGCATGTATGAAGTTCCCAGCAGTCGTGAGGTCTGTGAGGCCGGGATCCATGTTTTAGTTAAGTCTGTAACCCCAGGATCTAACAGAATGTCTTGCGCAGTATGAACAAGGAGGACATAGTCATCCAATAGACATGTACTGAGTGCTTACTATGTGCCAGGCATTATTCTAGGAATAGCAGATATATGAATGAATACAAAAGACAAAAATTAGTAGGAGCTAATACTCTACTTTGCTAGAAAATCAGTAATAGAATAAGTGCCAAGGAGACAAAACAAAGCATGTAATGGGAATAAGATGTGTTGGTGACAGTGCGGGTGACCTGGGAGAAGGAGATTTTCGGTAGGGTGGACAGAAAGTCCTTACTGAAAAGGTGACCTGGAGGAGTTAGTCAGGCAGGTACCTGGGCGAAAGGCATTCCAGGCTGAGGGGTAGGAATCGCAAGTGCAAAGGGCCTGGGGCAGGAGCCTGTGAGGTTCATGGCAGCAGGGAGACCTATTATAAAAATTCTTTCTCGTTATTTGTTATATTATGATTTGAAATCATTTCTATTAGGATAAAACATAGATTGTAAGACTCCTTTACATAACTATGTTAATTGTTACATACTGAGTACTTGAAATTCTGTAAAATAATGAATTAAAATAAGCCTATACTTATCATAAGCTATCATTTTGAGATACTATAATTCTTACAACTTTATTGGATTAAAAGTATATTTATCATTCATGTCTTCAGATGACTTTTCAGCTTCAAAATATTTTATTTTACATTATATTTATTACTAAGAAAGTATTTACTTATAAAATTCATAGGTCTCTATGTTCTAAAGAACCATCTTGTCTAAACCACAATTAGTTATGAATACAAATTTGTATGTAAAGAAACCTGATATAAAAGAAGTCCTCCTCAAAAAAAAAAGATGTCAATTCTTTATCACTGCTATGTTGCATTTCTGAAATGATCTCAGTTATCTTTTGTATAACAAATCAGAGTAGCTTAAGAGAACAATGGTTTATTCCCCATGATTATAAGGCTCAAGATTCAGGCAGAGCTCTGCTTTGCTATGTGTCCGTTGGGTGAATGCACGTGATTGCCTCCAACTGGGAGCTGGGCTGGGCTGGGCCAAGCTGGGTGGGAAGGTCCAAGATGGCCTTCCATGTGTAGTGTCCCGGTACTAGCTCTCCTCTCTCAAGTGGTCTGCTATCCTTCAGAGCCTCTCTCCCCAGCCAGTTCACCTGAATTTCTTAACATGGAGTCTGGGTTCCAGTAGAGCAAGAATAGATGCTGGAAGGTTGCTGAAGACCAAGGCCATGTGTCATTTCCTTTACATTCTGTTAGTCAAAGGAGTCATAAGACTAGCCTATAACCCAAAAACGTTTTTAAAAAGTCAGTTCCATCTCTTGATGGAAAGGGTAGCAACATCATATTGCAAAGGGGTGAGGACTTTGGAGGAATGACTCTTTGGAGTCCACATTTATAGATACGTGATTTGCCGCAAAACTAAAACCAAAATCTAGTGGCTCAAAGGTGAGCCAAGTCATGTAGGTCATGAGAGGAATAGCCCATGCCATGTAGTAAAAATGTTGTTATGTAAGGAAAAGAGAGCATGAATGACTGGGATGTATTTCAGAATACACAAATATGCTTAGAGCTTTTATGAATTATTGCAGTAATCCTAACTACTAGAGGCAGTAATGCTGTGCCTGACAGTGATAAAACCAATTTGTCTATAGCATTCTTTACAATACATTCCACCTGTCACATCTTGAAACTCAGCTGAAGGTGTGCACTGGTTAAGTTTTGCTGGCTGTTTTATGACTGAATAGGAGGGAGTTCAGTCATTCCTGCAGAAACAGGGAGACAAAAGAATTAATTGGTCTAAGGCAGAGATACTGTGTATACAGTAATACTTAAAACTCTAAGTGCTTATATCAGATATCTGGGAGGTGTTGGGGATATTACTATCAGAACACAATCATCTACATTAAATATCCCTTTAGACTCACACAAATAATTCTTGGTACAAGAAAATGATATGTAATATTAATAAATGTGCAATCTAAGACTACACACAAGGTCTGGTGACCCAGATCCAAGTCAAGAAACTATCATTTAACGTTACTTTTTCTAGGAAATGTTTCTTACTATCAGTTATCAGTTCATTGCTACCAGTTAATCGGAAATTGTTTTCACAGAAGTGTTTTCCTTCTTTGATTGCAACCATGCCCGAAGTCATCGCTTTTATGCTGAAAGCATTCTCAATCCTGATGCATTTATTGCTTATCCTTGTAGATCCTACAAATCTTTTAAAGCAGTAAGTAAAGCATTTTGCCTTGTAATTCAATTAGCAAGTCATTTTTTGAGGCATGATCAGCCAACTAAAAATTAGAACATTGAGTATGTAGCAAAAAAAAAAATGCATCTGCCATTTTGGTAAATAATAGATTCTTTCTGTGCTGAGTACTGAACAGTAGCTGGGGTTGCTAAAGGGCTTAAATAACTAAACCAACTGTTTATATTCTGGTTGTTTCAGTTCGTTTGAATTATATCCATTTTGCTTTTTTGTCATTTGTTATGCAGCTATTAGATGTTGTGTACCAGGCATAAGTCCAGAGCAAAAATTTTTACATGTATATATTTTAAATGTCATCCTCTAAGATTACCTGAGAAGGCTGAACCAATCAAAAGCTACAGTCAAACATATTACTGTTTACCTGGAACATGAAAATTATTTTACTAAAATTTGATTATTCATACAGAGCAGAGCTGAGGCATAGATAGCTCACAGGAATTCCATGCAGATCAATATACATTACAAAATACCAAATCTGATTTTACTTGAGTCATGAAGCACGTGGTGCCAGATCTGAGCTGACCATATTTATCATTTGCTTATCACTATGAAAAGGTAAAAGGAAAATCTATTTTCTAGTGGAAAGTAGAAAGATTTTCCTGCTTGTGCTTTAGAGATCTATCCCCTGTTTTATCACGGCAGAAAAATGTGGGGTTTCAAACCGAAGTGTGTTATTAGCAATAGCATTTTGTGAATAAGAGCAGTGTTGGGACAGGAATAAGTATATCCCTCCTGTTACAGATCCAGGCGAGTGAGCCCTCGGGCTGTCTTCTCAGTCCCTGCACATGTCTTCCTTATTCATAATGTGGCTGGTGAACTGCTATTCTCAGAAACCTTGCCAGACAAGCCCTGGCATTTCCCCTAAACCTCCTTCTTCCCGAACTCGTCCTTCTTCAAGCCCCAGATGCTGCTCTGAATGGCCAAAGGGATCCTGACATTCACTACATCAAAAGCTGGTGAAAGCAGGTTCTCAGAGTCACAGTATATTCAGAGTTAGTGAAGTTCAATTGGCTAAAAACTCCTATTAGCCAATAGACTCCTATGCCACATAGATGCTAATTACAGCAACAAGCTAGAGAACGTTAAGTCAATTTCCTTGACTTGTTTTATTGTGCTTTTATCCAACAGTCATTAAAAAATGAGATGGAATTTTAAAAAATAAACAAAATAAGAGGGGTTTTAGCTCTAGGCCATCTGATTCACATTCTTGCGCCTTCACTTAATAGACAAACTCAGACAAATTGCTTACTTCTCTGGGCCTTAGTTTCCTCATCTGCTAAATAAGGAGACTGAAAACATTATAATAATAAGGGATTTTGTGAAGATTAATTGACCTAAATGCATATAAAGTGCATCAAACCGTGCCTTGCACATGGTAAGCACTCACTCAGTCAATATGAGCCCTTATTATTTTGGTAGTATTTTTGTTCATTAAAACGAAGTTTTACATGGGGTGTTACACTATAATCCTAGGCTTCCCTGGTGGCTCAGCAGTAAAGAATCTGCCGGTAGTGCAGGTGAGGCATATTTGATTCCTAGGTTGGAAAGATTCTCTGGAGGAGGAAACGGCAACCCACTCCAATATTCTTGATTGGAGAATCCCATGGACAGAGGAGCCTGGAGGGCTGTGGTCCGCTGGATCACAGAGTCGGACACGACTATCGCGACTGGCCGTGCACACTTGTGCTCTAGTCCTAGCCTAAATATCCGTAGTTTATAAGTCTGAGAGTTCAAAAACCTGAAATAGCAAATACTCCAACGTTGCTATCCAAGTTTTTTTAAGTTAATATTTTGTTAGTTTTGCTTTAGGTTGCAAAATACACAGGTAAAATTTAAGTACCTTATATTCCCTTCATGCCCTTCCCTAAGGCAAACTTTGAGGGAATTATATATATATAGTATCTTACTACAAGTATCTTTCTGAATTTATTTTTAAATTAAATTTTATAAGATCTACATTGACATATACAGACCTATTGTATTTAGTAGGAATTCTGTAGGAATCGGCCACATTTTATTTATTCATTCCCCTACTAACGTGCATTTTGGTTGTTTGCAGTTTTCGTTATTAAAAGCAATTCTGCAAAAATCACCTTTGCATATCCCCTTATGTACTTGTGTAGAAGTTTCTTTATGACATATAATAGAAGTGAAATTGTCAAAGCATATGTGCATTTCCATCTTTATTAGACATTACCAAATGTCTGTCTGCAACGTCTGTTAATTTATATTCCCATAAGAAGCAAATAAGAATTCTGCACTCCATATCTTACCAATGCTTGGTATTTCCAATTGCCTTAATTTTTGCAAATCTGCTGAGTATGAAATTGTATGTTGTTTTAATTTGCACTCCTGACAGCTAGTAAGATTGAGCATCTTTTTACATAGCTATTGACTATTGACTTTCCTCTTCTATGGATTGTCTGTCTATTCATGTTATTTACACGTTTTTCTAACAGCCAGCCCCTTTTCCTTATCCCTCAGTTGTTTTTGTCTTATTATGTTTTGTTTTTGAAAGCAGGCAGGATGGTCTATTAGGAAACGTAGTCATTCTTAAATGCATATACTTTATTTAGATTTGAAAGATTTATTATAGTTTAATAATACATTCTGAGTTTATTGAAGGTCAGCATTTCTAATTACGTTTCTAATTACCTCTTATTTTCTGTCACCAGGGAAATTGCTTCCATTGTCCCAAGGAAGGTTGCCCAACAATGGGTCATTTTGCTGATAGATTTCACCTCAAAAAAATGAAGCCTAATAGATTATATTATTTTTTAAACACAGGGACTCTTTCACCATTTGCCCGTAAGTATCATAGCTGAATTTTATTGTAATGCCTTAAGGCACTTAACTTTAAATATGCAACAGTTTTTACTGAGTGTCTACTAAACCACTGGGCATTGGGCCAGACTCTGAGAATGCAGTGAAGAACAACACAGTGAGTTTAAGCTGGGGGAAAGAAAAGGAAAATTCTCAGTTTCAACTCTGAGTAATGAACTTTCTGTTGGGAGATGAAGAGAGTAATTTCTGCACTCAGATCAGGGAGCCTTCCAAGGAAAGATGCCTTCAATGCTGATTCCTGAAAAGTGAGTAACAGAGGGAAGGAAATAGAGTGTTCCAAGCAAAAGGAACTGTATATGAAAATGCCTGGAGATAAGGGAGAGCTGGAATCTAAAAAAGATCCCCTTGCTGAGATTGTAGAGACCAGGAGGAAGGTAATATGATACGGGTAAGATGAGAGAGGTAAATTGGGTCAAATAATGAAATTGTGCTCCATATAGGAAGTTTGGTTTTTATCTTTGGGCAGGTAGAAGCAAAAAAGCCCTGGGTGAGGGGTTTCCCTGGTGGTCCAGTGGCTAAGACGCCATGCTCCCAGTACAGGGAATGCAGGTGCAATCCCTGGTCAGGGAACTAGAGCCCATGTGCTGTACTAAAGATGGAAGATCCTGAGTGCCGCCACTAAGACCTGGCATGGCCAAATACAGAAAAAAAAATAAAAATAAAAAGAGTTTTAATTAAGAAAAAAAAAGGAACTGGGTGAATGGGTTTGTCAGTTTAGTCACTCAGTCATGTCCGACTTACTGTAACCCCATAGACTGCAGCATGCCAGGCTTCCCTATCCATCACCAACTCCTGGAGCTTATTCAAACTCATGTTCATCGAGGCGGTGATGCCATCCAACCATCTCATCCTTTGTCATCCCCTTCTCCTCCCGCCTTCAAACATTCCCAGCATCAGGGTCGTTTCGAATGAGTCAGTTCTTCACATCAGGTGGCCAGAGTATTGGAGTTTCAGCTTCATCATCAGTCCTTCCAATGGATATTCAGGAGAAAGATTTCCTTTAGGATGGACTGGTTGGATCTCCTTGCAATCCATGGGACTGTCAAGAGTCTTCTCCAACACCACGGTTCAAAAGCATCAATTCTTTGGCACTCAGCTTTCTTTATAGTCCAACTCTCACATCCATACATGACCACTGGAAAAACCATACGTTTGACTAGACGGTCCATCTAGTTTTTCCAGTAGTCTTGTATGGATGTGAGAGTCAGCTTTATCTAACTCAAGGAATGGGTTTAAGGGATGCAGAAAGTGGAGGAGTCAAGGATGATTCCAACTGGGTGGATGACATACCATATGCTGAGCTTCGTAACCAGGCACAGAGGCTGGTTCGAAGTAAGTTGATGGGCTCAGTTCATAACATATTAGGTCCGAGATGCTGTTAGGATTTGAGCATGTGCAGTTCAATTGGGTCTCAGCCTCTGAAGATCGCTGTGGTCCATAGTCAAATATTCCAATGTTTAGACAGTGACCTAAACTATGAAGTGGATGACATAATTACCCAAGAAGAATGTATCAGATGAGAAGAAAGAGCAGAGGAAGTGGTCCCTGTGAAGGATGCTGAGGAATGAAAAACCATGTGGGAGTCAAGAAAAGAAAGATGATGAGGAAGGGAGAATGCATTCACTGCCCCCAAAGATAGGTCCAATGAGACAGGGCCCAAACGGCTTCGTGGGAGAAGTCCCATCACTGGTGAGTTTAGCTTTCAGTGGAGAGGTAACCATGTCAGCCATAGTGCAGTGGAACGGGCAAGGAGGGAAACGGAGCTTTCTGACAGTGACTAATTTGTGAACTGAAAGTTCTCTCTAGTAAATCTTTTCCCCTTTCAGAGGCTTTTCAAACAACTTTATGAAGAATTGCATTTTTTTTCTGTGTTATTAAGCATACAACAGTTTTAGAATTTGGAATGAAAGATCTGTTTGGTTCTAGAGTTCTTTAAAAGTTACACTTGACTATTTGCAAGGAATTTATCCTATTGGCAGGCTTTGTGTTGACTCAGACCTGTACTGACTGGGAACTCATAGCACAAAGCCCGGCGGGAGAGGAAGGGACAATTCATTCTGCCTTTGAGTCATTAAAAAAAAAAAAAAAACACAGGCTTTTTCGCAACGGGTTTGCCGCCAGGACACAGGTGTCGTGAAAACCACAGTTAAACCTAAACCAAAATGGGAAAGGAGAAGACCCACATCAACATCGTTGTCATTGGGCACGTAGATTCAGGGAAGTCTACCACGACTGGCCATCTGATCTACAAATGTGGCGGAATCGACAAGAGAACAATTGAGAAGTTCGAGAAGGAGGCTGCCGAGATGGGAAAGGGCTCCTTCAAATATGCCTGGGTCTTGGACAAACTGAAAGCTGAACGTGAGCGTGGCATCACCATTGATATCTCCCTGTGAAAATTTGAGACCAGCAAGTACTATGTTACCATCATTGATGCCCCAGGACACAGAGACTGCATCAAAAACATGATTACAGGGACATCCCAGGCTGACTGTGCTGTTCTGATTGTTGCTGCTGGTGTTGGTGAATTTGAAGCCGGTATCTCCAAGAACGGGCAGACCCGTGAGCATGCCCTTCTGGCTTACACTCTGGGTGTGAAACAACTCATTGTTGGAGTTAACAAAATGGATTCCACTGAGCCACCCTACAGCCAGAAGAGATACGAGGAAATTGTTAAGGAAGTCAGCACCTACATTAAGAAAATTGGCTACAACCCCGACACAGTAGCGTTTGTGCCAATTTCTGGCTGGAATGGTGACAACATGCTAGAGCCAAGTGCTAACATGCCATGGTTCAAGGGATGGAAAGTCACCCGTAAGGACAGCAATGCCAGTGGAACCACCCTGCGTGAAGCTCTGGATTGCATCCTGCCACCAACTCGCCCCACTGACAAACCCTTGCGTTTGCCTCTCTGGGATGTCTATAAGATTGGTGGTATCGGTACTGTCCCTGCGGGTCGTGTGGAGACTGGTGTTCCCAAACCTGGCATGGTGGTCGCCTTTGCTCCAGTCAATGTAACAACCGAAGTGAAGTCCGTAGAAATGCACCATGAAGCACTGAGTGAAGCCCTTCCTGGGGACAGTGTGGGCTTCAATGTCAAGAACGTGCCTGTCAAAGATGTTCGTCGTGGCAATGTGGCCGGTGACAGCAAAAATGATCCACCCATGGAGGCTGCTTGCTTCACAGCTCAGGTGATTATTTTGAACCATCCCGGCCAAATCAGTGCTGGCTATGCACCTGTGCTAGATTGTCACACAGCTCATATTGCCTGCAAGTTTGCTGAGCTGAAGGAGAAGATTGATCGTCGTTCTGGGAAAAAGCTGGAAGATGGCCCTAAATTCCTGAAATCTGGTGACGCTGCCATCGTTGATATGGTTCCTGGCAAGCCCATGTGTGTTGAGAGCTTCTCTGACTCCCCTCCCCTGGGCCGTTTTGCTGTGCGTGACATGAGACAGACAGTCGCTGTGGGTGTCATCAAAGCAGTGGACAAGAAGGCAGCTGGAGCTGGCAAGGTCACCAAGTCTGCCCAGAAAGCTCAGAAGGCTAAATGAATATTATCCCCAATACCTGCCACCCCAGTCTTAATCAGTGGTGGAAGAACGGTCTCAGAACTGTTTGTCTCAATTGGCCATTTAAGTTTAATAGTAAAAGACTGGTTAATGATAACAATGCATCGTAAAACCTTCAGAAGGAAAGGAGAATGTTTTTGTGGACCATATGTTTTGTGTGTGGCAGTTTAAGTTATTAGTTTTTAAAATCAGTACTTTTTAATGAAAACAACTTGACCAAAAATCTGTCACAGAATTTGAGACCCATTAAAAAAAGTTTAATGAGAAAAAAAAAAAAAAAACACAGACTTTCTTGCTCGATAAGTTTTCTAAATATTTTTCTGGATTAATTGTCAAAATATGGCAAATTAGAATTTGGCTATGGAAAACAAGGAGTCCCTTGGACTGCAAGGAGATCCAACCAGTCCATCCTAAAGGAGTTCAGTCCTGGGTGTTCACTGGAAGGACTGATACTGAAGCTGAAACTCCAGTACTCTGGCCACTTGATGCGAAGACCTGACTCATTGGAAAAGACCCTGATCCTGGGAAAGATTTAGGGTAGGAGGAGAAGGGGATGACAGAGGATGAGATGTTTGGATGGCATCACCGACTCAGTGGACAGAAGTTTGGGTAAACTCCGGGAGTTGATAATGGACAGGGAGGCCTGGCATGCTGCGATTCATGGGGTCGCAAAGAATTGGACACGACTGAGCGACTGAACTGAACTGAATTGATGGAAAGCATACACACCACAGAATACAAATGTAATGGATGGAAGAAGACACACACATTTTTCTAAAGTTCAAAAAACATATGGAAAATTAAAGAATTTTCTTTAAAAAATATCTTTAAACTATTTACTTTGCCAAATCAACATGTGATAGTTTACATGTCTTTAAAAATATAACCTCACCAAATTCACTCAAGCCGTGTAAAGTTGTATTAATATTTTCTCATGAACATGAACAGCCCTCTTCCACTTTAACCCTAAAAGTTACATTTACATTAAAGTAGCCAGGAAATAGTGAAGGACAGGGAAGCCTGCTGTGCTACAGTCCGTGGAGCCTCAAAGGGTCGGACGTGACTTAGCAACTGAACAACAGTAACAAAGATGTCATGCTTTCCACGTGTTTTAAACCCTTCTTTCTCTCTCTCTCTCTTTCCTATTTTCTCTGTTTCCAGGTTGGAGGCACAAACTGTCTGTCAAACTTGATGGGAACAGTGTCACTCAAGGAAGTATATTTCTCCGTATAGGTGGAATGACGGGGAAGACAGGGGAGTTTGAGTTTGTCAGGTAGGCAAGGATGGTACCGTGGCAGGTAACTGCGCTGTGCTCCGTCCGTCGTGCTCCGTAAGGCCCAGTCTTTTCTTTTCCCACAGTACCACCTGCTATCATCTGGCAGTAACTTTTCTTTTTTCCCAAATATTAAATAGAAATCATAGTATCTATTTCATCCACAGTTCCAGCTACAAACAGAAAATTTTAGGAAACGTTAAGATGAAAATACAGATCTAGATAATAAAGCAAGTGGGAAAAAACTGACAGGAAACAAGATATGCTTTTAATTTAGTCTATTATTGTTATACAAATTTGGGCATACCGCTTTACTTTTAGGGCTTCCCTAATAGCTCAGTTGGTAAAGAATCCACCTGCAATGCAGAAGACCCTGGTTGTTTCCTGGGTCAGGAAGACCCACTGGAGAAGGGATAGGCTACCTACTCCAGTGTTCTTGGGCTTGCCTGGTGGCTCAGCTGGTAAAGAATCCACCTGTAATGCAGGAGACCTGGGTTCGATCCCTTGGTTGGGAAGATCCCCTGGAGAAGGGAAAGGCTACCTAATCCAGTATTCTGGCCTGCAGAATTCCATGGACTGTATAGTCTAAGGGGTAGCAAAACAATATATGCTTTTAATTCAGTCCATTATTGTTATACAGATTTGGGCATTTCACTTTATTTTTATAGATTCCATATGAAATAAAGTATTTACAGGAATGGCTGAATTTCTAATAAGCTCCCTAAGTAGTACTCACAGGTATAGAATATGTGTTAAGACAGTCAAAGGTAGGAATAATTCAGTAGAGACATTCACCCTGTACTCTCATAAAAGGCTACAGTCTCCTTTTATCTTGAGTTTTCCTTAATTTTTTCTTTGATCAGCCTTAGCATTTTTGAATTACGTCTTCCTCTTCCATCACTTAATTCTGCAACTCATTTCAGAATTAACATTGTACACACTAATTAGATGTTAGCATTTTGTGAACTGATGAATTAATTAGATGTTTTGGCTCTGTGATTTACATCATCTTCAAATACAAGGCAGAGACACAAAAAGCAGAGGTTTTGTGATTGTCAGTTGAGAGATACGTTGGATTAATTACTCTGGCAGCCTTTGTGTCATCTTGCCTTGGTGCAGCTGCCTGTAAAGGTGAGTTCAGTCAGTGATGGTCTGGATCCCAGTTCACATACAGGCTCCAACCCACGATTTCTAGCTGTGCCTCCCACCGTTTGGCTTTGTTCATCTTTAGCTTAGCCACATTACCCTGATTACACTACCCAGCATTAAAACAGATCTCACCCTTTCCTCCCTTCCTGACTTTTATCCATGCTGTTCCATGTTCCAAATACCCTTCCATGTCTTAGCAGATCTCATGTCCACTTGTTCTTCACATCTCCATTAAGCTATTCCTCTGTGGATAGTTCAACACAGTCTTGCGTCTGTGGCTCTAAAGCCCACAGTGCACTCACTGCTGAGGCTGTGGGATTTGTGTCCTGCAGAAGGGCAGCTAGCTGACCTGGGTCAGGTGGGGAGAAATGCATCATTCCCGCCCCTTCTAAAATTTGTGAGAATGTTTTGTCATCTCTCTACTTCTTTTGCTAATGTCTAAAGAAGCCATTTGTCTTGTCCTGACATAATTATCCAATCCTCTTTTTTAAGAATAATTAAGCATTTCAGGTCCACAGTAAATGTTTCATCTTGAAATGAAGTCTGCTAAATGAATGTGTGTGCTAGTCTGGTCCCGCTCTTCAGTCAAGCTTTAAGAGTCTGGCTTCACCATAGATTGCATGCTGATGCACTCAGCTGTGTCCTACTCTTTTGTGGACCCGTGGACTGTAGCCCGCCAGGCTCCTCTGTCCATGGGATTTCCCAGGCAAACATACTGGAGTGGGTTGCCATTTCCTTCTCCAGGGATCTTCCCAACCCAGGGATTGAACCCACATCTCCTGAATTGGCAGGCAGATTCTTTACCGCTGAGGCACCAGGGAAGCCCTCACTGTACATTATATTTTAGTTATTTGGGTTTCCAGTGACACCATCATGAAGAGCTGTACTGTGCATGCACTGAGTGAAGGCAGTTCATGGAGCAATAGGGAAATGACCCCTTATAATCTGAAAAACAGTTGTCCTCTGGTAATTAGATCAATTAATTCTGCATGTAATAGAACAAGACAGGCCCTAGGAATACCAGCATCCATTCGTGCATTCAGCAAATATTTAAATCCTATTGTATACCAAGAATTGTTTTAACTGCTGGGGAAACAGACACGGATCCTGCTCTCATGGAACTTTTCCTCCAGTTAGAGGAGATAAGCAATGCAGTAACAAAGCAGTAAGGAAATAGCAGGACTAGAAACCTCATCTAGAATAATTTTGGTTTGCATAAAACATGTCCTATGTCTCAAGTCTCTTATGACTTATTCTGTCTAATCTATTTCCACGCTCACCAAAACACCTTTCTTTATCATTAGTTTGGTTGCCAATTCTTTTTATACAGATGAAGAAGGTACCAAGGGAAGGTTAGGAGTACATTTTGGTTAATGAAAAGGAAGCATTGCACTACTGTGAGCTGATAAACAGGCTTCTAATTTTTCTTTAATTTTTGTGTGAATTTAATCTATCATTGATAGTCTGATGATTTTTGGGGTGTCAATAAACTCTCGTTTCTGATACCACGAAGCCAAGACCAGAGCTTTCACTGTGGAGAACTAGCCCCTAAAAATCAGCTAGTCGGGCTTCTCATTTACCTCACTCTTTTTTCAAGCTTTAGAATTGTGCTGTTCTGAGATGCTGACCAAGGTGAACGGCAAGAATAAATCTCCTATAATTAAATACAGGGAAATGAAACTTTCTCTTCCATGATACACACAGATGTTGTCTTCAACATCAATATTATGAATACCCAGTGCAAGCTTTTGAGTTTTATTTTTCTATTGACAGTGGAACACTGAAGCCAGGCATGACTTATACAGATTTAATTGATGCAGACATTAATGTTGGAAACATTACAAGCATTGAGTTCATTTGGAAGGAGTATTCATTTGAACGTTCTCAGAGTAAGCTGGGAGCAGAAATGGTGATAGATATATCTGGAAAATATGGATATAAGTAAGTCTTACTTTTTCCTTTGCATTTTCAAACACAGTTTAAACTTTGTAAATGACATTTAAAATCCATATATAATTTGAAATTTGCAAATGGTATAAAAATGTGTGCCCCTCAGAAGTTTGCAGTTAAAGAGAAAAAAAAAATATTTAAGAAGCCAATACTGTATTTGTGAAAGTGTTTATAAAATAATAACTGCTCGCTAAATTAGAAGACCTACCTACATTTTCTACCTCACCTACCCTGGAATCATATTAATATTGTCTTTTCTCCCCCTTTAATTTTTTCAGATCTGCTTTCTGTAGCCAAAACATTGTAGGACCTAATATTGTCCAGATCTTGAAACCATGCTAATCTCGGATATAATCTTGATGGATTTATTTAATGGGAGCAATGGGAAAATTAATCTCCTTCCAGCTGGCATGCAGACCAAACTTGGCCCTGTAAATGAGATAGACAGGTACAGTTGCCTTTTTTCTATATAGGATGTTTTTCTTATTGAAAAGCTTTATATGAACCTTAAAATCAGACTGAACCCTGGGACGAAGTACAGTATTGTGACCTGTAGGATTCTGGTTTTCAGTGACCAAACAGAGCTGTGTTGCAATTTCTCTGAATTAAGAAGAGGTGCTGCAAGAATGGTGGTAAAGACTTGTCAGTGAAAATGAGCCTCTGTCTGATTGAGTATTTGAAGTACATTTAGAGCATTTCCAGGTGAAATAACCATTGTTCAAAACGGTTTGTACTAATGCATATATATGGAATTTAGAGAACCCTGCATGCGAGACAGCAAAAGGAACGCAGATGTACAGAAAAGTCTCGTGGACTCTGTGGAAGAGGGCAAGGATGGGATGATATGGGAGAGAATGGCATTGAAACATGTTAATTATCATACTTGAAATCAATAGCCAGCCCAGGTTTGATGCGGCACCAGAGAGGTAGGACGCTCAGCCCGATAGTGCTAAAGACATCCTCATCTCCTTTCCTCCTTCCACTATGCCTTGCTCTCCAATCAACCGTCTATCTCCTTCTTGTTCAATGGGAAAGTAACCCCACTCTGTTCTCTGCTTGCTACTACAAGCAAGCCCCTCCAGGGCTGGTGCACCCGGATGACCCAGAGAGAGGGAATCGGGAGGGAGGAGGGAGGGGGGTTCTGGAATGGGAACATATATATACCCATGGCAGATTCATGTCAATGTATGACAAAACTAACACAGTAAAGTAAAGAAAAAAAATTTTTCAAAAAAGACAAAACATTTTGAAGAATATTTACTATGTTGCTAAATCTTGCTAAGACGAATTATGTCTATAGCTCATGATGTATAGTAGATGGTAACCCCGTGGGTTGGTACATCTATTGATTAATAATGAAAACTAATGAGAGCACATTAGTATTTTCACAGTGTTCCTTGGTCTTCAGAGTGAGTGTGAGATAGAGATTTTGGAGCTTATCTGTGATGTTTCCATTAGTAAGTGATAGGTCCTGAGGATCTTCAGCATCTTCTTCTAGAAACCTTCTACCACAGAATTGCTTCTCCCTCTGGGCCTTGAAGGTCCTGTTACAAATTTGTATTTATTCTAAGGCAGCATTTCATTTCCAAAGCACTTGATGAATGCTTTGCGTTTATAATAACAATATTGTAATTTCTAAATGTGTTGTGTTTTCTCTTTTATTTTGCTTCAACTTCATCTAATTCAGTTGTCCTCACCCAGTGAAAATAAAAGATGAGCATTTTTATTTGTTCTGTTTTCTGTCACTGGGCTCAGTGTTTAGCACTGATCTATAAATATTATTGAAAAGAAGTAATGACAGATACTCTGCAGGATATTTCTTGATTCTCCTTGGTGCCTGGCTGCCAACTGAGTCTTAAGAAGAGACCCATGGCTGTACATGAGCTTGAGTTGTGGTAGCAAGAGGAGAACAGAGTGGGGTTACTTTCCCATTGAACAAGAAGAAGATAGAAGGTTGATTGGAGAGCAAGGCATAGTGGAAGGAGGAAAGGAGATGAGGATGTCTTTAGCACAATCGGGCTGAGCGTCCTACCTCTCTGGTGCCACATCAGCCTGAGGCCCGCGCCAGCCCAGGAACAGGGTGGCCAGAGCAGCCCCAGCAGGAGGGCCTGAGCCCTACTAACTGTGTCACAGCCCCAGTACTCCTGAGCAACCGGGCAGTGGAGTCAGCTGCATGGCTCCAGGGGCTAGCAGCCTCCCGTGAGAGCAGCGCTCCTAAGCCTACACTGCCCTCTGCTCAGCCTTTCTTCTTTTCAGGAGGGTCTCACCAGCTAGAAGGAAGAAGTATGAGCCAGGATGCTGCATTAAACTCTATATGTCCTGGCCTGCTTCCTTGTTCAAGGGATCTCTGGGCTGGCTCTTTCTAAGCTTGCAAAGACAAATTGGAGTCAATTAATTTCTGGGATCCCTACTTTAATTAACTATAGAATTTCTGTCCTATTGTTCTTATATCTGTCCCCTTTTTTGCATTATAAGAATGTTGTGAGTATGAAAAATAGTGCAGGAGCTAGCCAGGCAGATCTGAGAGTTCAGGGTGACAACACTGAAGTACATTTAGAGCATTTCCAGGTGGAATTACCATTGTTCAAAACGATTTGAAGAATATTTACTATGTTGTTAAATCTTGCTAAGACAAATTATGTCTATAGTTCATGATGTATAGTAGATGGTAACCCCGTGGGTTGGTACATCTATTGATTAATAATGAAAACTAATGAGAGCACATTAGTATTTTCATGGTGTTCCTTGGTCTTTAGAGTGAGTGAGAGGTAGAAGAGATTTTGAAGCTTTTCTCTGTATATTGCCACCTAGGAAAGCTCTTTTTTAAAACATTCTTCTTCTCTCTGAGTGCCCTGTGTTACTATAGAAGGGTATTTGTGGCCAAGACCGTTAGGAAATTCTTCTGCTTCTTGAGCGAACTGCCCTTCGTGCTGAAAAGTGACTTCCCACCCCATTAGTCATCACTTCCTTCACTGCCCATCGCCATGGACTCACACTCCAAACTTGTCATCACAATCACCCACAACGCCGCCTCTAAACTTGCAGGGGGGAGCATCTTGTTCTTGGACCACATCTGCTTCCTCTTTAGGCCAATGGAGTGAACTTCAGATCTTACATGTAATACCATCCCTCCCCCCTGCACATCCGTATGAATCTGTAAACAATAAATTTGTTGAACATAACTGTAATATCTATTTTATAAAGATTGACAGTAATTTTTAAATGGTTTTAAGATTAATTAAAAGAATTAACAAATAATTCCTTAATATTATCTTACATTCCAGTTGTTTTTACATTCCCAGATTGTCTGAAAAAGGTCTTTGGGCCATTGATTTGTTTAAATTTATATCCAAACAAGATCCAAAAACTGCATAAGATTAGTATGTCCTTCTCTCTAGCAGTTTCCCCTCCCTCTTCTTCCTCACCACTTTTTAAATAAACCTAATTACTTGTCCTGTAAAATTTCTCACATTCAACTCATGGTATCCCCTTGATTGATATCTTTTAGTACATTCCTCTCTCCTGTGTGTTTCCTACAAACTAATTACTTAGGTCAGGATACTTGTTGGGATTCCTGTGTTCATTCACCGCTTCCATGCCTGTCTGCAAGATAGACACTTTCTGCACCTTACTTACAGCTTTCAAGTTAACTGGTGATCTTTTTTTTTTTTAAAGTCTTTATTGACTTTGTTACAATATTGCTTCTATTTTATGTTTTAGTTTTTTGGCCGCAAGGCATGTGGGATCTTAACTCCCCCACCAGAGATTAAATGCACACCACCTGCATTGAAAGGCGAAGTCTCAACTATTGGACCACCAGGGAAGTCCCTGCTGGTGATCCTTTATTCATTCAAAGGATTATGTCTGTGCTATAGCACTTCATAGATTTGAAAGGGCTATACCAGTTAGAGTTGTAGGTAAAATAAAACAGTGAATGTCTGACTTTAGTTGCTAAATGGCACGGTAAAAGGAGAAAGGTGATTTGAAGAAGCTTTACAAGGATTTGTGCTCTTGGAGGACTGGAAGAAAGGGGCAAATTGTATAAAGGTCCAGTTATGGAAGAGGCATTAACCTCTGCACTATGCCTAGGGCTGGAGGAGGTGCATCATCATTGTTTCTGCAGAAGTTAAGGAAAATTCACATAGCTGCTAAAGTTGTGTGTCTGTTTCCCCAGGCTCCTCAGATCAAAGTGAATAATAGAAATCACTCTGTGTAAAAGAGCCCTCAAGTTTTGTTGACTCTGCAAGTCTTTAGAACAGGCAGAGCATTTCAGGAACAGAAGTATAATTTATGCCAAGTTACTGTTTGCCAGCCTTTTAAAATCTAAGCTCATGTTAGATAAACATAAAAATCTCATGTCCCTTCTGGGATCTTTACTCTTCTACTTGGGAAAATCAATTTTTTTCATATACCCTCTGGCTAAAAAGATTTGGTAAATCTTTGCTTTCTGCAGATTATGTAATAAAAAATAATAGATGTGTTTGTGTTACGTTGTGTGATTTTTCCCCCAAATACATACATATATTATAATACCAGATGGGCTTCTTGATTTTACACATGATTCTCTAAGAGTTCTGCTCTAAGTGGTTTAAGTCGTATACTCAGGAGAGTGAAATATTTCTACTAGATTCCACTCCAATATGAGGGAATGTCTGAATGCCTGTGTAGACTGGGCCAAAGATTTTTGGTAAGTGTCTTCTCACTTATACAGTCTACTTTTTAAATTATTTTTGGCTATGCCGGGTCTTCATTGCTGCGTATGGGCTTTCTTCAGTTGCGATGAGTGGGAGCTGTTCTCTGGTTGTGCCGAGCAGGCACATCGTGGTGGCTTCTCTTATTGTGGAACATGGGTTCTAGGACTGTGGGCTTCAGGAGTTGCGTTGCATGGGCTTAGTTGCTCAGAAGCGTGTGGAATCTCCCCAGACCAGGGATCAAACCCTTGTCGCCACTCCTGGACCACCAAGGGCATCCCAGTCTATCTTCAAAGTTTGAGCTTTGCAAACATTTCACCTTTACATAGTCATATATCTTTCTTTTATTTTCACAGGCTTTTTAAAATTTATTCACTTAAAAAACATTAATTGAGTTACCTTTTTTGTGCCAACCAAGCATTGTGGCTAAGTCATGAGATTATTTGAAATATACAAGGGAGCATTGCAGAGGACATAGGAAAATAAATCTTTGACCATAATACATCATGATAAGAATTGTGACAGAAGCAGACACAGAGTTGATAGTAGCATAGAAAAAAAACCAGCTTATTCAACTAATCTCACACCTTCACCCTTCACTCACTGATCTCCTACAAAAGCAATAATGATAAAGATAGAGCAGTAGGTTTTCATTTTTGAATTCTGTGGTCATCATATCTATTTTTATAAGTGATTCTATTTTTGAATTCAGTGTACTTTATTTTTCCAGTGTCTTTGGCCCTGGAGAAACAGAACTGATATTTCACTCAAACATTCACACATAAATCTATCCATCATAGATCCACTGACTGTCAGCTGTGGCAAGAAGAGCAATAATTTCCTTGAAGGTCCCAGGAAGAGAGAGCAGAGGTCATGCACAGTAGGTTTAGGATGATGCCAACCAGAGCATAACAAGTCTACTCATCTCAGGCTCCTCTAAGACACAGTCCAGTAGTCTTGGTGGAATCAACTGTGGAACAATGCCCACGAGACACGAACACAGATACAGTGACCAAACTTCAATCCATTACTTAGGTATAAGCACAGCAAACCTAGGCTTCTCAGATGGCGCTAGTGGTAAAGAACCTGCTTGCCAATGCAGGAGACATAAGAGCCACAGTTTCAACCCTTGGATCGGGAAGATCACCTAGAGGAAGAAATGACAACCTACTATAGTACTTTAGCTTGAAGGATCCATGGACAGAGAAGCCTGGCGGCCTAAGGTCCATAGAGTTACAAGGAGGCAGACATGACTGAAGCGACTTCACATGCGCAACAAACCTAACATTTAAAATAACTGAAGACTAGAGATGTATGAGTGTGTAGAGACAGGTATTTATGTTAGTCGCTCAGTCATGTCCAGCTCTTTGCAACCCCACAGACTGTAGCCCGCCAGGCTCCTCTGTCCATGGAATTCTTCAGGCTCCTCTGTCCATGGAATTCTTCAGGCAAGAGTACTGGAGTGGGTTGCCATTCCCTTCTCCAGGGGATCTTCCTGACCCAGGGATCGAACCCAGGTCTCTTGCATTGAAGTCAGATTCTTTACCATCTGAGCCACCAGAGAGATGTGAATGCTACTTAGAAGTAAAGGAAACACCTTTTTTTATGGACTTTTACCTCAAAAAGCATGTGGGCAGTAGGTAATGCCTTTGAACCTTGTTCATTTAAATGAGACAAGACCCTCAAGCTCTTTGTTTAAATAAGAATTCTATTCCAGTCATAACACAACATACAAGAGTGAGAAAAAAAGGAAGTGTTAGTGATTCCCTTCTGGCTTAAAATGAAAAGATATGCACACTTAGAGCTTCTGGAAAGCAGAACGGAATTTAAATTTTATCTCCACAGCCAAATGTTTTTAAGTCAACCAATCAGATTTAGACCTTTTACAGGGCGAGGGTTATTTTCACAGGATATAACATCACCATCTAAATTCCAGGTGTTTTACTAACATTTTCATTATACACAATACTATTTGCTTTTTCTCCAAAGCTGCAGGAGACAATACATTTTTCCTGTATTATTTGCAAAGGTTTCTTTTACCAGCACTTCCAAAGGCTCATGGATTTTCAAGGTTAAAAACTGTAATTCTATTGGTTATCACAAAAAGAGAGACAGGCTCAAGGAGTCCAAAACACACAATTTGGAGAAAGATAACTACAGAAAACAAATGGAAAATGGAACATATACTGTTTGTACCAACAATGCAGATGATGTTTTCTGCACTCTCAGAAACAGAAGGCTATTTCTTTTTGAACTTCCAGAATATCTCAAGATTTAATGTAGTGAATACAGAGCATCGAATTGTGAATTGGAGGTCTGGTCCTGATTCCAGAATCAATTAACAAAGTGAACTCAGGCAAACAATTTCATTTTGACCCCCCATGTGTGTCCACCTTTAAAATGAAGATCATATTTATGAATTCTGAGATTGCTTTTTCATTCTGAAATCCTTTGGCTAATTAGGTGAGGCTTTACATACACAAAGGCTTCCCTGTGGTTCAGATGGTAAAGAATCTGCCTGCCATACAGGAGACCCAGGTTCAATCCCTGGGTCGGGGAGATCCCCTGGAGAAGGGAATGTCAACCCACTCCAGTATTCTTGCCTGGAGAATTCCATGGATAGAGGAGCCTGGTTGGCTATAGTCCATGAGGTCGCAAAGAGTTGGACATGACTGAGTGACTAACACAGACATGTATGCATGAATAAGTGGATAGGTGGGTGAATCAATCGTTTAAAAATAAACTTTAGATTTTCTTCAGTGTTCGTAATTTTTCCCAACCATATAATGTTCTCTTTATGTATCTATATGCTTTCATAATGTACACTAATTGTCCCTAATAAATTCATGTCTTCTTAAAGTTTGATTTATCTTTCTATTGCAGAAAGCCTTGCTTATTTAATATATTATTTATTAAGTTGCCCTCTAGTGGAAGAATGAACATTTTGTGTCATCCAGTGATAGCTTAATGTCAACAAACCACTGAACAACAGGATGCATTTTTAATGAATCAAACCTCTGACATTTTTAGTTCTCAAGATCTCAGTGTGGATTAAAGACCTGAATGTTAGACCAGACACTATAATACTCCTAGAGGAAAACATAGGCAAAACACTTTTTCACATAAATTGTAGCAAGATCTTTTTTGAGCCAACTTCTAAAGTAATGAAAATAAAAACCAAAAAAAAAAAAAAAGAATGGGACCTAATTAAATTTAAAAACTTTTGCAGAGCAAAGGAAACCATAAGCAAGATGAATAGACAAGGGATTGATCTCCAAAATAATACAAACAGTTCATGCAGCTCAGTATCAAAGAAACAACCCAATCAAAAAATGGGTGGAAGGCCTAAATAGACATTTTTCCAAAGAAAACATAAGATGGCCAATAAACACAGAAAAGATGTGTTTTATTATTAGAGAAATGCAAATCCAAACTACAATGAGTTATCACTTCACAGCAGTCAGAATGGCCATCATCAAGAATTAATGTGCAAACAATAAATTCTGGAGAGGGTGTGGAGAAAAGGGAACACTCTTACATTGTTGGTGGGAAACAGCCACTATGGAGAGCAGTATGGAGGTTCCTTAAAAACTAAAAATAGAATTACCATATGCCCCAACAATCCCACTCCTGGGCATATACCCAGAGAAGACCATAATTCAAAAAGATATATGCACCCCGATGTTCATTGTGGCACTAGTTACAATAGCCAGGACATGGAAGCAACCTAAATGTCCATCAACAGCAGAATGGATAAAGAAGATGTGATACCTACATACAATGGAATATTACTTAGCCATAAAAAGGAATGGAGTTGTGCAATTTGCAGAGTCATCAGTGGACCTGGAATACAGAGTGAGGTAGTCAGAAAGAGAAAAACAAATATTGTATAATATTTCTTGTGTGTGGAATCTAGAAAAATGATGCAGATAAACTTACTTGCAAAGCAGAAATAGAGACATAGACATAGAGAATGGACATATGGATACTGGCCAGGGTGTGGGGGGATGAATTGGAGATTGTGTCAGTGCTCTGTGGTGACCTAAATAGGAAGAAAACCCCCAAAAGGGGATATATGTATACATATAGCTGATTCACTTTGCTATATAGCAGAAACTAACACGACATTGTAAAGCACTATACTCTAATGAAAATTAATTAAATAAATAAACATATATATATATATATATCACTCTGGTTAAGTTCACTCCAAATTCTGATTTTGAACCAATCCTGAAATTTAAGAATAACAACATATATTAAAGGTAGAATATAATTTTTAACCCCCACCCTGATCATTGAATGTGGCTCTTGGAGGAACAGTGTGCACTAGATTATATAAAACATGGTGGACATTCTGTTTACCAAATGCATGAATTATGTCAGTAAAGAAGGAGAAGCTTGTGCCCCTGGAATCTTTGCTGGTTTGTTGTCTGTTTTCCGAGCACGCATATCAGGTCTGACAAGGATTGTGCCTGTCGAACTGAGAAGCTGAGCACTAACTATAATAGTGATGATCCAGCCTGGTGGCTCAGACGGTAAAGAATCTGCAAGATTCTTTCAGTTCAAGAGACCGGGGTTCAATCCCTGGGCCGGAAAGATCCCCTGGAGAAGGGAACAGAAACCCAACCCACTCCACTATTCTTGCCTGGAGAATCCCATGGACAGAGGAGCCTGGTGGATTACAGTCTGCAGGGTTGCAAATAGTCGGACACGACTGAGAGTAACACTTTGATTTTCACTTTCAGCTTCACAGAGTGTCTAGCGTACGGGAGGAGAAACAGCACACCTCTCTTTTGAGTGTTCTGCAGGTGTCTGTCCTCAGGTCATGTAAGAACTTCGAGGTCTTAGTCAGTAGCCTCTGCTTCAATGTAATTGTTGTTGGTATAGTAATCAATAAAGATATTTCTCTCCAGAGACTGGACTTTCCTCTTGGTTGAACAGCACCCAACAGTGTGTAAACCGCAACATTTAAGCTCACTCCACAAGCCAGCTTAACACAATTAACCAGTCAGTTTTATTTTTAAGAACTAAAAAAAGTATTTTAGTCAAGCAGCAAGTTAATTTTTTAAACAGAATTTCACCAGCTATTGATTTAATTTTATTAATACTATATCAATTCACTAGTTCATCCAAAAAGATAACCTTTGTTGTACGTATAGAGTGTTATGGAGAAAACAGACAGCTGTAAAGAGATATGGTAACTTGAATGTCACAGGGTTAAACAGCCACCTTCAGTAGTATTTTATGGGGTGACATTCGACATGGTAAGTTTATGTAACAACTCTTCCTATTAAGTTTAGATTATTCCTCACAGCACAAAGACAGAAAATAAGTAGCTCTGTGACAACTGATTTTAAAGTAAGATACAGTTCTATTTTATGGAAAGATTTTGTGATTAATGAATCTTTGAGGCTCTGATTTTTTGTGTGTTCAACAGGGCAAAACCTTGCCATCTCTTTGTAACTTTTGTCATTAGACTGACTTATGTTTGCAGGGATTCTTTGCATCTTTAATCCTCACCCTTTATATCCTATCCTGTTGTTCATGCCATTAACTATAGACTGGAGTGAGTGGGTAGCCTTTCCCTTCTCCAGGGGATCTTCCAAACCCAGGGACTGAACCCAGGTCCCCTGCATTGCAGGCGGATTCTTTACCAGCTGAGCTACATGGGAAGCCCAAGAATACTGGAGTGGGTAGCCCATCCCTTCTCCAGCAGATCTTCCCAACCCAGGAATCAAACTGGAGTCTCCTGCACTGCAGGATGATTCTTTACCAACTGAGCTGTCAGGGAAGCCCAGTGGGGTGCTAGAAGGAGGATAAATGGGGCCTTGGTGGGTGAACCACATGTTGGTAAAGTGAGCATAACCCAGGCCACCATATAACACACGGACACCACCAGGAGAGGGACTTACGTGATTTGTTTCCATTTTCCTCACTTCATTACTTCATTTCACTTCATTTTTATTGAAGTACAACAAACATACAAGAAAATGCCCAAACCATAAATGTGCATTTCTGTGTATTTTTACAAGATAAACACACCTTTGTACATTAAAAAAAACACCAATGACATTACAGAAATCTCCTCTGTGCATATTGCAATCATGACTCACCCAAAGATAACCCCTCTTCTGATTTCTATTACCATAGGTTAGCTTTGCTTGATTTTCTTAATTTGATATAAATGCAGTCGTAAGCATCTATCCATTCTTAGTGTGGCCTGTTGGTGGACACTTAGATTCTCTCTAATTTGAAGTTATTACAAATAATGCTGCTGTAACTATTTTTGTATGTATGAATATTTATATTTTGGGTGCATTATTTTGAGTCTAAACCTAGGGATGGACTTGAAGATTCATGAAGTGTACACATACTCAGCTTTGCTAGGAACTTCCAGGAAGCTCTCCAGGTGAGTGTAGCCATTCATACGCCTGTCAGCACTGTTGAAGATTTTTTGTTTTTTGGTTTTGTTTTTTGCCCTCACATCTTCACCACCTTGATATTGTCAGTTCTTCCAAGTTAGCCATTCTGGTGAGTGTGGAGTGATATTTTACACTACTCTGTGGTTTTCATCAGTTCTAAAAGATTCTCAGCTAGTATTTTTTGAAACAAGTGAAGCATCATACCTTCCAGCATGAGGTTTACTAATAGGGGATGAGATCAAGAACCCAAAGACATCTTTTGAGCTCACATTCCTCGTAGTAAAAACAGGCTCAAGTCACAGTATTACAGAAAAGCTTATGAATCCAGTGTCAAGGTCAGAGACAGACATTTTTGAGAGAGCACGGAATGAACTATTGGTGAAATTCCTTTGTCGGATGAAATTGTTGGACTTGCATAGCATTGTAGGGGAGGAAAATGATACCTTTTCCCTCTACCCTTTACACTGTTGACTGGGACCCCCTATAATAAAAGACATTAACAAGAGAAAAACATACAAGATAAGCTTAATGTGACATAGGAACCTTCCTAAGGAAATGAAGACTTGAACAAACAGTTACACTTGAGCACTTTTATGCTATTTGGTGAGGTTTGATGAGAGTGGAAAGTCATGGAAAGAAGTGATAAGGCAAAGAGTAGGAGCTAAGTGTAGTAAACTGGGGGAAATTATCAAGGCTTGTTCACTCACATTCCTCTCTGTGTCCCTTCTTCTGAATACAGAAAGTCACCTCTCACATGAGGGTTTTATGACCTGCTGCAAGGGAAGGGCAGAAAATCCTTCCTGTATATGCCGTTTCTCAAATTCCTTCAACTTAAAATATTCAGTATACCAAAGGGTCATATTTTGGGGTAGTATGTCCTAAACCCCATTGGTACCCACAGCACACGATCCATGGAATTGCTATCATTTATGTTGGAGAAGACTCTTAAGAGTCCCTTGGACTGCAAGGAGATCCAACCAGTCCATCCTAAAGGAGATCAGTCCTGAGTGTTCATTGGAAGGACTAATGATGAAGCTGAAACTGCAATACTCTGACCACCTGATTCAAAGAACTGACTCACTGGAAAAGACCCTGATGCTGGGCAAGATTGAAGGTGGGAGAAGGGGACGACAGAGAATGAGATGGTTGGATGGCCTCACCAACTCAATGGACATGAGTTTGGGTAAACTCCAGGAGTTGGTGATGGACAGGGAAGCCTGGCGTGCTGCAATCCATGGGATTGCAAAGAGTCAGACACGACTGAGTGACTGAACTGAACTGATGTGAACTGAACACATACAACTGTAGAAAACCAGACATGTAAAGCTGTGCGAGGGACAACGTCTGATGACTTCTCCTCCTCCCTCTAAAAGTACATGCCGCAGGGGGAAGGACTCCCATCCAGCAAACTACTGGTTTGTGAGCTGTAAGATAAACTGGAAAAAGTATACTAGGGACAGTATGAACAGCATCAGCTGTGTTGGCAGCAAAAACAGTGACTACACAACTGGGAGTCACTAGAAGGCTAGCTGATGCGTGGCTGGATTCATGAGGAACAGTTGGTTGGAAAAACGCCTTCTGATCCTGACTTGGTGTTGAAAAAAGCGGTGATATTTTGAGTATGATCGTGTTATGGCCATGGAAGCTGTGCTTGGTGTGCTGTGTGCGGAGGACTGCGCTTAAATTCCAAGGGGAAGTATGTTCACCTGAAGGAGACCAAAACACTTCCAACATCTGTTTTCAATGCCCCAGTGATGCCTGATCCTGGGTTTTAAGTGAGGTACCTCGGCATTGTGTTCATTTTCCTGAAGAGCCTAAACGTCTCACTTCTTCAATAACTTAACACATAAGTTTTAATGTTGATGATAAAATTTTAGATTTTCTAAAAAGAGCAAACTCTGGTGGGAAACTGCTTGATCTCCAAGATTTCAATATTTCCTAACACTTGTTAATTTTCCCCTTCACCCCTAAAATCCCTATTCCTGCCCCCCAAATAAGCATATTTTTAAGAATAAAAAAGAAACCTCCTAAACACCCTCCTTTAGGATGGTTAGAATGCTGGATACTCAGATATTCTTCATTCTCTCTGCAATACACACCAAGTGGTATCTATAGTGCAGTGACTCAGTTATGTGCCTATAACTCATGCATGATCTCAAAGATATTTGCCCATTGTAACTTGTTGGTATAGGGACTCAGCTTAATTAAACATTGTGCCTTCATCCTTGTACATAATTATATCATCTCACTTTAAATATGTAATACACCCCAAAATCTCATAGGGAGCTTTAAAAATCCCAATATCTAGATCAGTCTCTAGCCCAGTTGATACCAGCATCTCTGGAGATGAGTCCCAGGCATCAGCAATTTTTTAAAGATCTTCAGATGATTTCAGTGTGCAGAAACAAAGATTGATCACAAGGCTAATTTAAGTAGGGAACAAAAGAAAAATTTCCACACAAGTTATTAACTTGGTTTTATTTCTCCTCTTTGTTTTAATCACAGCTCACAATGACCAGACTATCTTCACTGGTTCTGAAGAGTTCTACCTCTTTCTTTTTGGGATCCCTTTTACTGAGTGTGGCATTTGACAAGTCTTTTCATTACCACTTTAGGGACTCTAGGATGTAACCTAGCTTTATATAATTGCTGACCAAGTTTGAGATAGTGTGAAAGAAGGCCATTTTCCTCCACCTACCCTCTGTCCCCCAAAAGTCCTACATGCATAGGCATAGTCTCCTTTTATGTTGTTTCATACCTGTCTGTCCGACTCTTGAGTCTTCGTGGCCCCAGGGACTGCAGCATGCCATGCTTCCCTGTCCTTCACTATCTCCCAGAGTTTTCTCAAACTCATGTGCATTGAGTTGATGATGCCATCTAATCATCTCATCCTCTGTCTCCCCCTTCTCTTGCTCCTTCAGTCTTTCCTAGCATCAGGAAATGAGTCAGCTTTCCAATGAGTCAGCTCTTTGCATCAGGTGGCCAAAGTGTTGGAGCTTCAGTTTCAACATCAATCCTTTCAATGAATATTCAGAGTTGATTTCCTTTAGGATTGACTAGTTTGATCTCCTTATCATCTCCTTAATAACATGCTAAATAGACATAGACTACAAAAAAGAGGTTGAAAAAAAAAATCACAGCAGGGCTGGGCTGGAACATAACACCAAAGGGCAAGATTTCATGCCCAGGAGGGGATTACTGTACAGACACCCACATAATGCCAGCATAGCTGCATGGATCGTTGATGAGGGAGGCTCCCCAATGTTACCAGGTATGGTGGAGGCAGGAGGCAATGCTTCTGCTTGAGCAGAATGAAGGAGAGAAAAGAGAGGGGAGAGGTGATAGAGGTGTCAGCCCTGTATCCCCGGGGACTTTGGGGACTTCCACCCCTCTGCTGAGCCTCAGTCTCAGAATCCAGTCTCTGCCCCCTCTCTAGAATCCATGCGGGAAGACACAAGAAGAACTGTTGGGTTTTCTGCAAGTCTTTGTTGCTTATACTTTCAAACTCATGCTCACTTACTTATTCAACAAATATTTGTCTCAAGTAAGAACTTGCTTATTGTGTTTGAAGAACAGGACAGGGTTCAGGGTGGTCAGAGCCCAGAGCACAAGGAAGAAAGTGAGAGGACATGACATCAGGGAGCAGAGTGACCAGCCTTATAAGACGTGGTGAGAAATTTGGAATTCATTCCAAGAAAGTTGGGGGACCAGTGGAAGATTTTGTGCTCTCTAAAAGTTAACTCCCTAAAAAAATAAAGATGTGTCCAATTTTTGTGAAGAGATTTCCTATTAACAGACTATATCAGCCTGGGAAATTTGGTAATCTTTTGTGCTTTTTTTATTCTGAAGTTCTTATTGGGTGTTTTATTTAATGAATTGATTCTTCTGAAGAATGACTTCCTTGCAACTTCTCTGCAAGTAAACATTTTCATTTCTTTTTTAAATGCTTTTGTTTCCAAGTCATTCTTTCATCCAACCCACAAGCCTTAGTGATTTCACCACGCTCCAAAAGGAGAGCAGATTCATGAGAACTGTCTTCCCTCCTCTAGCAGCTATAATGGGTGTGGACCTGAACTGGAAAGGGTTGATTGCTGACGGCTGGGCTATCTCAAGATGTGATGTATGTTTGGAGGACAGGTTTTGGTGGCAAATCCATACAGCCCACCTCTGGTATCTGAGTGTTCTCTGTGTTATTGATCCATTGGGCAGTTCAGCCTCATAGAAATGGTGTCTGAAGACCCAGGCCGACAC
Organism: Antilocapra americana; assembly: GCA_007570785.1. Classification (NCBI taxonomy): domain Eukaryota; kingdom Metazoa; phylum Chordata; class Mammalia; order Artiodactyla; family Antilocapridae; genus Antilocapra; species Antilocapra americana. The sequence goes on from ML660216.1 coordinate 6,383,128, forward strand.
TGGGTGTCCCTTGATCTCAGACTGCCTGGGAATCACAGTTTCCACAGGCGTGATAAGTAACAAGGGTTGTACCAAGTACTCTACAAATCATGGATTTTAATTTAGTGACAGCAAATGGAAAGGGTTTTTTTTTCTCATATGCTCCATTTAAGATATAAGGGCTATAAGCAAATATCATTTCTTCAGAAATACTGATAAGTATGGCCCAAACCATTAGCGATGTTTGCAGCCCTGTAGGAGATATTTTTTTTTCACTTGAACTTTTAATGGACTTTAGGGGGAAATCATTGGAAAATGAAATACTGAAATATTCTAAACTACTTTTCTACTGGAAAATAAATGGAACTCTAGAGATCTGAATAAATTATTACAGCTAATAAAATTTCCTGATATTGCCTCCTGTAAATTTGCAGCAGGAAGATTGAATTTCCACAGATTTATACAACCAAATAAGGTCAGTCTGTATAAAAGACTGCTGTTTATCCAGCATGGGGACAACATAAATTTAGACTATTCATTATGTAACCACACCTTCAGTGGGAGCCCTTTGTAGTGTTTCTGAGACTGGAAGCTAGAAAGCTTACATTGCTAATAGTACTTATTACTGCCAGTAAGAGAGGGGCCTATAGGATTTGTTCCAGGAGATTTGACTCAAACGTCTGTGTCTTTAGTCATGATGGGCTTATTTTTTTTACCTCATCAAACTGATATCTCATTTTAATTTGCATCTCACATTACTATACTTCATTTTTACATTTTATATGTTTTGTTTTTTCATATAATTTTCACTTTTCATTATTACATTTACTCAGATTTTTAATTTCTGAATATCCTTTTATATGCTTTGCCTATTTTATCTGAATGGTTTGTCTTTTCCTTATTGGTTTATAAAAACTCTTTGTATATAAGAGGTTTAACTTTTTGTCTGACTTACATATTGTAACTATTTTTCCCAGGTTGTGATCTATATTTTGTTTTTATATTGTAGAGAAGTTTGTAATACTTATGAACGGCCAGGTTTGATGTAAGAAATGAGATTAGGATTGACTTTATTTTTTTTCAAATGGTCCATTAATAATCTAAAATTCATGATGTTCCACTGGTTTAATGACACCTTTTATTAGATTATACGTTGATAGGTAATGACTGAGTGACTTCACTTTCACGCATTGGAGAAGGAAATGGCAACCCACTCCAGTGGTCTCGCCTGGGGAATCCCAGGGATGGGGGAGCCTGGTGGTCTGCCGCCTATGGGGTCGCAGAGTCAGACATGACTGAAGCGACTTAGCAGCAGCAGCAGCAGGTAGTTAGGTCTCATGCTCCTTTCTCTACTCTCTCCTAATCATTTGTCTATTTTAGTTTCCCTGCCTTGCACTGTTGCCATTTGTGAGCCAGATTAGTCTTTATTTGAAACTAAATTATTATCAGGGGTGGGAGTGACGGTTGTCCTATTAGATTTTTAGCAGCATCCTTGACTTCTGTGCTGTGCACCAATGCAGTCCCCGTCCCTGAGTTGTACAATCAAAAAACCCTCCAGATACTGCCAAATCGTTGCACCAATTTGAGAACCCTGGTCTGTTTCTACCCCAGCACTCCATTTTTCTAATAACTATGGCTTTATAGTATAGGTGGTGCAGTGGTAAAGAATTCGCCTGCCAATATGGGAGACACAAGAGACACGGGTTTGATCCTTGAGTCTGGAAGATCCCTTGAAGTAGGAAATGGCAACCTACTCCAGTATTCTTGCCTGGAAAATTCCATGGACAGAGGAGCTTGGTGGACTACAGTCCAGGGGACCAGGTAGAGTCGTACACAACTGAGTGAGCACACAAGGCAAGTTATTTTTATTTTTCTCAGAATTTCCATGTTTAGGTTTCCAGAACTTAGAATCATTTGGCAAATTAAGAAAAAAATCCTGATATGAATAATTATAAATCAATATGATTTTACATTAAAAATTCGGTCAGGATTTTATTGGGTTTCAGTTCAGTTCAGTTGCTCAGTCGTGTCCAACTCTTTGTGACCCCACTGAGTTGGTCCATCCAACCATCTCATCCTCTGTCATCCCCTTCTCCTCCCACCTTCAATCTTTCCCAGCATCAGGGTCTTTTCCAATGAGTCAGCTCTTCGAATGAGGTGGCCAAAGTATTGGAGTTTCAGCTTCAGCATCAGTCCTTCAAGTGAACACCCAGGACTGATCTCCTTTAGGATGGACTGGTTGTATCTCCTTGCAGTCCAAAGGACTCTCAAGAGTCTTCTCCAACACCACAGTTCAAAAAGCATCAATTCTTCGGCACTCAGCTTTCTTTATAGTCCAACTCTCACATCCATACATGACCACTGGAAAAACCATAGCCTTGACTAGACGGACCTTTGTTGACAAAGTAATGTTTTTGCTTTTTAATATGCTGTCTAGGTTGTTCATAATTTTCCTTTCAAGAAGTAAACGTCTTTTAATTTCATCGCTGCAATTACCATCTGCAGTGATTTTGGAGCCCAGAAATATAAAGTCATCCACTGTTTCCCCATCTATTTGCCATGAAGTGATGGGACCAGATGCCATGATCTTAGTTTTCTGAATGTTGAGCTTTAAGCCAAGTTTTTCACTCTCCTCTTTCACTTTCATCAAGAGGCTCTTTAGTTCCTCTTCACTTTCTGCCTTAAGGGTGGTGTCATCTGCATATCTGAGGTTATTGATATTTCTCCCAGCAATCTTGATTCCAGCTTGTGCTTCCTCCAGCCCAGCATTTCTCATGATGTACACTGCGTGAAAGTTAAATAAGTTAAATAAATTTAAATAAGTTAAATTTATTGTGTTTAAATTAATTCAAATACAATCTGTAAGAACTGACATCTTTCATGACATTCAGCCACCCTCTTCACAGCGTGTGTTAGTGTTGGTCGCTCAGTCACATGCAACTCTAGGACCCCATGGACTATATATAGCCCACCAGGCTCCTCTGTCTGTGGGATTCTCCAGGCAAGAATACTGGAGTTGATAGCCATTCCCTTCCTAACGGGGTCTTCCTCACCCAGGGATTGAACCCAGGTCTCCTGCATTGCAGGCAAATTCTTTACTGTCTGAGCCACTAGGGAAGCTCTTCTTTGCAACATATTTCCCTGAATTGGGTGTTTTGATGATCTGTTAGTAGAGTCTTTTGGTTTACTTTGTAAAAGGTAGAGGAGAAAAAAAAAAACCTATGAAAGAAAAAATAACCCAATAAAAATGGTCAAGACTTGCCTAATAGTTAAGATCATGAACTTTGGTTGGAATCCTAACTCTACTGTGTTCTATGGATGACCTTGGCAAATTAGTGAACCTTTCTGCCGCTAAGTTTTTTCAGTTACAAAATGAATATAGTAAAAATACATAATCATTTGCTTTGAGGATTAAGTGATAATGTAAAAAGTCCCTCACCTTCAATAAGGGCATTAGTGGTGAAGAACCTGCCTGCCATTGCAGGAGATGTAAGAAACTCAGGTTCGATCCTTGGATTGGGAAGATCCCCTGGAGGAGGGCATGGCAACCCACTCCAGTGTTCTTGCCTAGAGAATCCCATGGACAGAGGAACCCGGCAGGCTACAGTCCATAGGGTCGCAAAGAGTCAAACACGACTGAAGTGATTTAGCACATATTAGTTACTCTTGGAATTCCTAGGTATTTAATGTCATTGTTTTTGTGAGCAGAATCTCTTCTTTTGTGATATGAATTATTTCCATGGAAATGAATCTGTTAAATTTTGCATGTAAGTTTTACAACTGACCATGTTACAGAATTCTCTTATTGTTTTCAGTGTTGTTTTTTTTTTTCATAAATATAGTGATAGCTTCTGGAAGTAAGAGAATATCACTTCCTCCTTCCCAGCTGGTCTATTACTTGTTATTGAAATGTTGCATTATTTAGCACCTTCACAGCAACTTAAATTATGATAAATAACGAACATCTGGTGTAAATGAAAATGCTTCTAGTCTTTCATCATTAAGCATTGGTTCCTGAGAGGTATTATTGTTATGTTAAGGAAGTAGCTTTCTATTCTTACTCTCTAAATTGTTTTTTAAATGAGATGTTGTTAATCAACAGGTGTAAAGTTTCAGTTACTTTTGTTGCTCTCTAGTCACTCAGTCATGTCCAACTCTTTGCAACCCCATAGACTGCAGCATGCCAGGCTTCCCTGTCCTTCACTATCTCTCAGTTTGTTAAAACTCATATCCATTGAGTCAGTGATGCCATCCAACCATCTCATCCACTGTCACCCCCTTCTCCTGCCCTCAGTCTTTCCCAGCATCAAGGTCTTGCCATGTTGGGCCACCCGAGACAGATGAGTCATGGTAGGGAGTTCTGACAAAACGTGGTCCACTGGAGAAGGGAATGGCAAACCACTCTAGCATGCTTGCCTTGAGAACCCCATGAAAGTGAAAAGGCAAAAAGTTTCAGTTATACAAGATGAATAAGTTCGAGAGATCTGTTGCATGATATTGTACCTATAGATAGCTATCTGTACTGTACACTTAAAATATGTTAAGAGGGTAAGTCTCATATAACGTGTTCTTATCACAATAAAATAAAAATTAAATTAAAATAATAAATGTTGAGTAAATAAGCAGGCAAAGAGATCAATGGAACAAAAGATGAAGACCCACAAAATGGTATAATTTTGAACTGGAATCTGCAGAACAGTGGGAATAGATTGGATTTTTTAACAGATAGAGCTTGAACAATTGGTTATACATATGCGGTTGGAACCTCTACATCATACTGTGTAGTTAAAAAAAAAAATCTATTCCAGGTGGATTAAGACTTCCATATTAAAGGAATAACTACAAAACAATTAGATATTATAAATCAAATATCTTTACAACTTTTTCTTTAACAAGGATAATTGACAAAGGAAATACATATTTAATTACACTAAAATTATATGACATAAAATAAACAGAATGATACTATGAGCAGACAATACAGAAGAACAGTTCTGAAAGCAGAGTAATAAGAACTACCGAAACTGATACATAGAGAGAAACAAGAGGAAGAACTTTTGAAGTGAACAGAATATCAATGAGCTGTGGAACAACTTTAAGCAGCTTACACATACACATAATTGGAGTCCCAAAAGTAAAGAGAAAGAAATAGAAAACATATTTCAAGATATAAAGGTCATTTTTTTTCTAAATGTGATGAATTTCAACACATCCCACACACAAGAAACATGAAGAAAATCAGACCAATGTACATCATTACCAAATTGCTTAAAGATAGCAATAAGAGAAAGTCTTAAAAGCAAGGGATATAGTTACATTACCTACAGAGGAATAAAGATAGGATGACGGCAGATTTCCCACTGGAAACAGTATAAGTGAGAGGACAGTGGATCAACATCTTAAAAGTACTGAAAGAAATAAAACTGTCAACCCAAGATTCTATACCCAGCAAAAAGAGTTTTAAAAAATTAAGACTGTATCAGATATACAAAACCTGAAAGAATTTATTACCTGCACTATAAGAAATGTTGATAAAAGCCCTTTAGGCAGGATAAAAATAAACCAGATTGAAATAAGAATCCATGCAACAGACTAAAGAACACAGGAAATAGTAACTAAATATGTGAGTTATTATGTGATTTATTTTCTTATTATCTAAATATGTTCAAAAGATAATTGACTAATACAAATAACAACAATGTAAAAAAAAAAAAAACTTCTGTAAAGAAAAGATAAAGTAAAAGTCCATGATCCCACAATCAGAAGAAAATAGTGATGTGTAACTGATAAATTATTTATATCCAGAATATGTAGGGAATCCTTACAAATATGAAAGAAAAAAAAAACAGTAAAAATGGTGAAGAGGCACTTTACAGAGAAAGGAACCTAAATAGCCAAAGAAAAGATGCTGCATGTGATAATCAAGGAAACACTGACTGAAACCACAAGGTGGTTTTGTTGCCAACAGATTGGCTAAACTGTAAAAGTCTGATAACATCAAGTTATTGTAAGGATATGGAGCAACCATAACAGATGTACAGTGCTAATGCAAATGTAGACTGGAACAACCTCTTCAGCAGTATCAGTAATTTGACACAGCCACTATAGAGCAAGAACAAAAGACCCACAGCCTATAAGTCCACTCCTAGATACGTAATCTGAAAACACACAGTCACACAGGTAGTGTGTAAGAATGTTCACAGAGACAGTTTTTGTAACAACAAAACCAGATACAATCCAAATATCAATAAACAGAAAAAATGGATAAATGAGTGGTGGTGTAATCACAAAATAAAATGCTATACAGTGGCAAAAACTGAGCCAAAGCTACTCACAACATGCATGCTAAGTTGCTCCAGTTGTGTCTGACTCTGTGCCACCCTATGGACGGCAGCCCACCAGGCCCCTCCATCCACAGGATTCTCCAGGCAAGAATACTGGAGTGGGTCGCCATTTCCTTTTCCAACTCACAACATGGATGAACTTCAAAAACATAATGTTGAATGGAAAAACCAAATCACAGAAGAATGCATACATACAGTATGACTGTATTTATAGAAAGTCAAAGGTATGAAAAACTGAACCATATGTTTTTAGGCATACAAACATATATTGTATTTCAAACACACAAAGTAGCTTTTAAAAAGGCAGGGTCATGATAAACAAGGTTGGATTCATGGTCACTGCTGACCGAGGAGGAAATGATGGAATGGAGGAGGGTCATGGAGAAGACTTGTCCTGTTCCTTCAGTTGGGTGCTAGATACAAGGGTGTCTTCTCATATACGCACTCAACAAATATTTACCCAGAGCCCTCAGTGTATCAGGGGAGACGACCATGAACAGGACAGACACTGTGCTTTTTGGAGCTGACTTCTGGTGCTAAAGTGGTAAAGAACCCATCTGCCAAAGCAAGAGACACAGGGGACATGCGTTCAATCTCTGGGTCAGGAAGATCCCCTGGAGAAGGAAATGGCAACCCACTCCAGTATTCTTGCCTGGAGAATCCCATGGACAGAGGAGCCTGTTAGGCTACAGTCAGTGGGGTCACAAAGAGTTGGTCACGACTGAGCATGCACACGCCTGGTGCTTAGAAATAGACCAAAAAAATATGATTAAGAAATAATGTATGTTCTTTAGTGATAGAAACTAAAGATTTTTTAAATGAAGCACGGAAGGAGATGAAGAAGGAAGTGTTGACTAGGATGAGTTGAAATTTTATATAGGGTGACCAGGGAAGGCTTGCTGTGGAGGTGGCATTTTTCCAGTAGTCATGGATGTGAGAGTTAAACTATAAAGAAAGTTGAGCGCCAAAGAACTGATGCTTTTGAACTGTGGTGTTGGAGAAGACTCTTGAGAGTCCCTTGGATCACAGCAAGGAGATCCAACCAGTCCATCCTAAAAGAGATCAGTCCTGTTCATTGGAAGGACTGATGTTGAAGCTGAAACTCCAATACTTTGGCCACCTGATGCAAAGAGCTGACTCATTTGAAAAGACCCTGATGCTGGGAAAGATTGAAGGCAGGAGGAGAAGGAGATGACATAGGATGAGATGGTTGGATGGCATCACTAACTCAATGGACATGAGTTTGAGTAAGCTCCAGGAGTTGGCGATGGATAGGGAAGCCTGGCCTGCTTTGGTCCATGGGATCGCAGAGTTGGACATGACTGAGTGACTGAACTGAACTGACCTGGGAAGGCTTGCTGTGGAGGTGGCATTTGGATGAAGTCCTGAAGGCAGTGTGACTCAAGCCCTGTGGCCATGTGGGGAGGAGAGCTGCAGGCACAGAAAGGCCAGAGGCCTGCCATGGGAGCAATCAGCCCTCCAGGAATAGGGAGGTGGCTGGAGCCCAGCTGAGGGATGGAGGGTGGGGAAGTTAGGGGTGGGGGGTGGAGGGTGAGTAGGAGACACATTGGAAGGTACCAGGTAGAAGTGCATCCAAGGAAGATTTTGGTTTAATTCTGAGGGAAACATGATGCTATTATGGTTTTGAGCAACAAATTAACCGTCCTTATGTGTGGTATGATTCTTTATGCCACACACATATTTTACAAGCATTTTTTTGTGACAATTCAATACGAATTTTTAAGCGTATTTAAGAACTAAAGCAAACCATTCTCCCATTCCTCCTCTCCTTCTCTCTGCTTTGTTCCCATGGACTTACAAAACAGGAGACAAGTGAACATGCAACTCAAATGTTTAATTAGTAAATAAGCTTGGAACACAACTATAAATAGCAATAGTCATCAAGGACTCAAAGGTGTGCTTTCTAAACAGCAGCCAGAAGAAGCTATGGAGAACTCACTTTTGTAACAAGCCCAGATGTAGTCTCTGGCTGTGACTGAAAGGTAAGCTTGATCTTCACATGACCAAATGCCTTGAAGAATTAGGACTGTGATTCTTAGAAGTTTCTGTTCTCTGATGTTTTAACCCAGTTCTGAGATAACGAGAGCTCATTAAAATCCCCATGCAAGATTTTACAGACAGCTGATGAGATGATGCCCACTGAACAAGATAATTCACTCTTCTTCTATCCATAACTAATCTGACTTTATCAGAACTGGTTCTCTTCTCTCTGTGTGTCACTACAAGTAGGTCACTCACCAAAACGTCTCAATCATTCTTTATACAAAGCCTCTGCCCTTTTATTCCTCTTCTTTTTTTTTTTTTTTTTTGTGTCTGTTCTCTTATCTGGGCACGGAGTCATCTCTTTTAGGGACACATATTCAGGACTCAGAGGCACGGGCTCTTTATCACAAGGCTCAGCTCCTGGCCTCACAGAGCACATCTGTGCAGGTAGACTAGACAGATGCTGTACACATAAACCTCCAACTCTCCTCAAGAGAATATCTTTTCTGTTTTTTTTTTTCTGGAAAGAATTTTCCAAGTTGAATCTCAGCTTATTCTCCCCCTCATAATTTCATCTGATGGTCTATAACTTGTTCTTCCATTATGTGTTAACCACAGCTCCTTTACTTAACTCACTTTTTCTTCGGCATTATTGTCGAGAGGTAAATTGGTTGGGCATGCTTTATTCTAACTTAAAATACACTCATTTTTCTAAAATGACTGAATGACTTGGTTGAGTTAGCAGTGAAGAATTATCTTCAGTCTTCTATTTCTGAATTTACTATGGTTTAGTCAAGCTGTTCATAGAAAAAAATACATGGGTAGGTAATTTTTAGGGTTTATTTGGCAGCCTTCCCTAACAGGCTCCGTGGTAACAAAGTCCTTTTCAATCACAAGCATATTCCAGAATTGTGGAATTAAAAAGAACTACATTGAAATAGTGACTCATTTAAGCATTGCTTACTCAGATGTAAGGAGAAGGGCATGGCAACCCACTCCAGTATTTTTGCCTGGAGAATCCCGGTGGACAGAGGAGCCTGGCAGGCTGCAGTCCATGGGGTCTCAAAGAGCAGACATGACTGAGCAACTAAGTACACACACACTCAGATGTAAAAATAAATTTAATGTATACACTGAAGACCTTCCCTCAATGTTTAATGATACAAGTTTTTCAATGATTAACATTGGAAACGTTTTGTGTTCTCTTTCTTTGGAATTGCAAGCAAAGGGAAACATTTACCCATTAAAGGAAATTTCTATTCTAGCACAATATATGGAACCTCCTCAAACTGGCTGATGAATGGGGAAAATTTGTCCTATTTAGTCAGATATTGCAAATGCTTTTCTTAAAAGACATAAAACATACTTCATACCTGTGTACCTATAAGTTAAATTTAAATATATCGTTGCTTTGAGTATTCTGAGTCATATACACTTAAAAAAATGTCATTGTTAAATATCCTTGAGAGTTTTTTAGGTATAATTTACATAAAGCAAAATGTACAATATGGCTTAAATGCTCAATGCATTCTTATGTATACAGTGTAACCTCTACTCAGATCAAGATATAAAACATTTCCATCACCCTAGAGAGTTCCCTTCTGGCCCTGCTCAGTTAGCCTCCCCTACTCAGAGGTAGCCACTTCTCTGACTTTATCACTGGATGATATAGTTTTCTGTTTGTGACCTTCATATAATAGGAATCATATAATATTATTACACATGTTTTTAAGTTTTTAAAACTGAATTATTAAGTAGAATAACCATATGATCCAGGAATTCCATTTCAGAATATAAGCCCAAAGAAATTGATAGCAAGCCTTCAAACAGATATTTGTACACCCATGTTCATAGCAGTAATATTCACAATAATCAAAAGGCAGAAGCAATGAAGTGATTATTCAGGGATGAATGGGTAAGCAAAATTTGGTACATACAAATGTTGCTCAGTGTTAAAAAGGAAAGAAAGGATGATTGCTCTAAGTGAAATATTATCAGTTACCAAAGGGAAAATACTGTGGGATTCCAGATACAAGAGGTGCCTAGAGTACTCAAGCTCATAGCACAGAAAATAGAATGGTGGTTGCCAGGAACCATGGGGAGAAGAGAAGTGTAGAGTTATTCTTTAATGGCACAGAAAATCAGTTTAAGTGAAATAAAACTGAAAGAGATGGATGGTGGTGATAGCACAGCAATGTGGACATGTTTAATTCCACCGAACTATACACGTCAGAATGGTTCAGATGGTAAACTTTGTTATTAGTGTTTTACTACAGTTTTTAAATCAGATTATTTCAGTCATTTTTTCCAGTCTTTGAAAGCTAGATTCAACAGTTTTTTGGACTTGTTTGTAGATGCTGCTGTTGGGGGCAATGGCAGAGAAACACAAATACTGTGTTTCAAGAGTTGTCTAATGAAAGCCTTTGTAAAGTGCTAAAACCCTGTGCTTTCAAATTACTCAACAGGTGAAAGTTTGGTTATGCTGCATATTTTTTATTTAAAGTCTATATTCATAAAATAGCCTTAGAATATTGAAAGAAAGCCATACATTGTATTATGTGTAAGTGCATTTGGATCCAGCATATCTCCAGCTCAAGCCAGAGATGGAAAAGTTCATGCATGAAAAGGGAAATCTTCTGACCAGGATAGGACCCTTCTGCTTGACTTTAAAGCCTAAACCAAAAAAATCAAAAACCAGTATTCCTCCTCCCTCTGAATCAATGGTCATGACCACCAGCGTTGAGCGGGAAATAAGGCTGGAAAGTACGACTGACCTGAGAAACGTAAGGGATAAGATACTTCTCTGCTTAGAAAAGAGCATTTTTGCTGATGATATTGCAGTCAATTGTTGACACATTTGTTTGGATGTTTGGATGTGAGTTGCTAGGACAGAGGAGAGAGAGGAAAGACATAACTGCTACAAAATGTGTGTGTTTGTGTGTGTGTGTGTGTGCACGCATAGGGATACAGTGTAAGATCTACCCTGATAACAAGTTCTTCAATGTGTAATACAATATCGTTGACTATACGTACAGCGTTATACAGCAGATCTCTAGAGCTTATTCATTTTGCTTAACTGAAAATTTATCCCTTTTGATTAGTAATTCCTCATTTCCCTTTCCCAGCAACTGGCAACCACCATTTCACTCTGTTTCTGTGATCTCAACTATTCTCAGTACCTCATGTAACTGGAATCATGCAGTATTTTTCCTTCTGCAACCTTGTTTCATTGAGTTCATGTCCTCCAGGTTCATCCTGGTTGTCACATATTACAGAGTTTCCTTCCTTTTCGAAGTTGACTAACATGCCATTGCACACATGTGCCATGCCTTTACCCAATCAACTGACAATGGGCACAACTCAATATCATAAAAAATATTAGCCCAATTTAAAAATGAGTGAAAGACTTGAGTATCCTCTTCTCCAAAGAAGACATTAAAATGGCCAACACCTATGGCTGATTCATGTTGACATTTGACAGAAAACAACAAAATTCTGTAAAGCAATTATCCTTCAACTGAAAAATAATTAAAAATTTTAAAAATTTATGGAAAAGTGCTTAGTGTCTCAAATCCTAATGACAATGAGGTATAGCCTTACCTGTCAGACTGGCTATTACCAAAAGAACAAAAGGCAACAAGCTTTAGTGAAGATGTGGAGAATATGGAACCCTTGTACAATGTCTGTGGGAATACAAAATCGTACAGCTGCTGTGGAAATCCATATGGAGGTTCCTCAAAAAATTCAAAATAGGACTACCATGCAATCCAGCAATTCCATTTCTAGTTAATTATCTGAAAGAATTGAAGTCAGGAGTGCAAACAGGTATTAACATCCTCATATTCACTGCAGAATTATTCACAATAGCTGAGATGTGTAAACAAATTTTATTTTGACTCACCATGTATCATTTGGCAGAGGAAAGTCCTTAAATCATGTTCTGGATAAACTTGAAGCTCATTTTGGAATGCTTTCCACATAATTTTCCATGAGCAGCCATTTGGAATCCTCCTCAGGGAAAGGTATGAATATCTGCTCCTCTAAGGATAACAAAAGCAAACTTTAGGGCTACTTTTTTTTTTTACTGCTTATGTATTTTATCTAATCAAAATGAAGTTAACCTTATAAACCTTTTTTTACTTATGATGCTGTAATTCTACTTTTTATATATGTTCACCTGAAATTACAGTTTCTTCTCGCCGAAGAGACGTGCTCCCAAACACTCACAGTACACTGCAGTAGCCAAAAACCAGAGACATCTCACTGTCTGCCAATAACGAGGTGGTTAAATAAATTGTGGTATACTCATGCAATGAAATAACACACAATTTTTAAAAGTAAAGGACTACTGATATATTCAACACCATGACTTATTCTCATAGACATAATGTTAAATGAAAACTATCAGACACAAGGGAATACATACGAGTCAATTTATATGAAGCATAAAAACAGGCAAAACTAATAAACAAAGGTGATATAGGTCAGAAAAGGATTCTTGGGAGTAATTTCTGACTCAAAGGGGTCCTAAGAAAGTCTTCTGGGTGCTGAAATATTCCATATCTTGATTTGAGTAATGGTTACGTGGATATATGCATGCATAAAAATTCATCAGACGGTGTACTTTTTTCTGTATAGGCCCTTAATTTTTAAAATGCTAAATTTTAAAGTCTAGAATGCTTCAAATAGTGAAATTATATGTTTGGAGATCTTTAGAGTCAGTAAGCCCAAGTCATTTATGTAATTTAATGTTAACTAATGTATTACGTTAGTATTAATTTTGTTCTTCCACATAATAAATATATTCTATTATTAATTGTAACATTTCCTCATAGGTCTAGTTTTAATCAACTTTGTCATAAATTTTGTTATTTAAAATAAACTGCACTCAGTTAAAGTAGATGATTTGATGAGATCTGACAATTGCATAAGCTGTTAAAACCTCCACCATAATGAATATATACCCTCAAAAAATCCCTTCTCTCCCCTTTACAGTCCATTCTGCCCTCCTCCCTGGCTCTAAGCACCCATTAGTTTTCTGTATATGCAAAAAAGATTCACTTGTATTTTCTAGAACTTTAAATAAACGGCATCAGACAATACATATTCTTTCATTTCTGGCTGCTTTCACTGAGTGTGATGACTCTGAGATTCATCCACGTTCCTGTGTGTGTCAGCAAGTCACTCCTTTGTACTGACGAGCATTATTTCATGGTATAGACACGCCGCATTTGTTAACCCAGCTATCTGTTAATGGATATTGGGTAGTTCCAGGTTTGGCTATTAGAAAGAAAGACTCTATGAACTTTCATGTGTAAGTCTTCCTGTGTACATATTTTTATTTTTCTTGTGTAAATATCTGGGAATCAAATGGCTGCATCATTTGGTAAGTGTATATTTAACTTTAAGAAACCAAGAAGTATTTTCCCTAAGTGGTTATATATTATTGCATACCTTCTAGCATTGTATTTTTCAGTTTCTCCATATTCTTGTCAACAGTTGGTATTGTTAGTATTTTAAATTTTAGCCAGTCTAGTGGGTATAGTGGTATCTCATTATGATCTTAATTTGCATTTCCATGATTATGCTAATATGTGCAGTGGTATAAAGGAAAATTATGTCATAAGGAGTGAACACAGAGAAAATCTTAGAAGTAAAAACTATACAAAAGAATCAATTAGAAATTCTAGCATGAAAACATGAAATATATTAAAAATTCCACAAATGGCTTAATAGGTTGATGATGACAGAAGAACTTGACTACAGGTAAGTAGAAATTGTCCAATTTTAAGAATGGAGAAAAATATTGAAAAATAATAATAACAGAAGCTTAACAACCTGGTGAACCATATCAAAAAGTCTAACATACTTATTACAATTTGAGTACTAGAAGAAAAAGGACAGACGGTACATTACAAATATTTGAAGAAAAATTCCCAAGTTTGCTGAAAGATTCTAAATTTACAGATTCATTAAGCTGAGCAAAGTCCAGGGAGGATGAATGCAAAGATACCACACCTGGGCACGGTATAATCAAAATGCTGAAACCGAAGATAAACTCTTGAGAGGAGCTGGGGAAAACAACATATTACACATGATTTAAATAACTGCTCACGTCTCATTAGAAATCTAAAATCCAGAAGAAAACAGAATGTCTTAAAAATGCTGAAGGGAAAAAGCATCAGCCTTATATCTGTATCCAACAAAATACCCTTCAAGACTGACATGAGAAGAAAACAAAAATACTAACTCAAAAAGATATGTACATTCCCATGTTTAGAGCAACATTATTCTCAGTAACCAAGATATGGAAGCAACCTAAGTATTCATCAACAGATGAATGGATAAAGAAGATGTGATACACTATACAAGCACACAGACGCAGAAAACTTGAACAATGGAAGACTCATACTCAGTCAATCAGTCATGTCCAACTCTTTGCAATCCAGTGGACTATAGCCCACCAGGCTCCACTCTCCATGGAATTTTCTAGGCAAGAATATGGAACTGGGTTGCCATTTCCTTCTTCAGGGAACCTTCCCTACCCCTGGATCAAACCCAAGTTTCCTGCATCTCCTGCATCACAGGTGGATTCTTTACCACTGAGCCATCATGAAAGCCCAATGGAATGCTACTCGGTCGTTAAAAAGAATGAAATATTTTCATCTGTAATAACATGGATGGACCTTGAGGGAATTATGCTAACTGAAATAAATCAGACAGAAAGACAAATACTGTATGTTCTCACAAGTGGAATCTAAAACCAAAACTAAGCAACAGCAAAGAAAACCCCAAGCTCATAGGTAGACACCAGATCAGTGGTTGCCAGGGGTGAGGGTAGGGATGGGCAAGTGATATGGGTTAAGAGATCTAAAAATACAAACTTCCAATTATAAAATAAATAATTCATGAGATGCAATATACAGCCTGGTGGCTACATATTGCTTATTTAAAAGTTGATTAGACAGTAGATCTTGAAAGTCTTCATCGTAAGAAAAAGAATTGTAACTATGTATGGAAATGGATGTTAACTGGACTTACTCTTGTGATTATTTCCTAGTGTATACAAATACTGAATCATTATCTTGTATACCTGAAACTAGTAAGATGTTATAAGTCAGCTATAAATGGTGTGCTAAGTCACTTCAGTGGTATTCGACTCTTTTGTGACCCCGCCAAGCTCCTCTGTCCATTGGATTCTCCAGGCAGGAATACTGCAGGGGGTTGCCATTTCCTCCTGCAAGGGATCTTCCTCACACAGGGGTCAAACTCGTGTCTTTAATGGCTCCTGCATTGGCAGGCGTGTTCTTTATTACTAGCACCACTAGGGAAGCTCCCCCCCCCCAAAAATAAGTGGTGTTCCAAGTTGTTAAGGTGACAGGATGAGATGGTTGAATGACATCACTGACTCAATGCACATGAGTTTGAGCAAACTCCAGGAGATAGTGAAGGACAGGGAAGCCTGGCATGCTACAGTTCATGGGGTAGCAAAGAATCAGACATTACTCAGCAACTGAACAACATGTCAGCTCTACCTTGATTTTTAAAAAGAGATTTTAAAAACAGTTCAAAGAATTAGGGAGCCTTCTCTAAGAAGAGTAATGCAAAATTATGTATGTAAAATTAGGCATAGAACCTTGAAAAGACCCATGTACCTGAAAGGGGCTCTAAAATTTAAGCTCCATTGGTAGATCTGGCTTGAGATGATTCCTGCTGGCATTCTGCTTGCAAAAGTTTCTCCTTTTTCAAAGACATAATACCAGTTCTTAAAATATAAGCCTTCTGTCTTATCTGTCTTGACTAGGGCTTAATAACTATACTACTATTTCTCATTCTACTTCTATTTCTGTTCCTAATTGCTATTTCTCAATTTGAGTTAACTTGAGAGCTGTCAGAAATGGAAGTTTCCTGGTAAAGTCCTTTACAATGCAAAAGTCCCCTGCTCTCAACAACCTTTCTTTTGTGGCCTGAATCTTATTGTGTCCCATGATTTTAGGCAAGAACAGTATCTTTATATTGAATTTCTTTTAACCTAGAGGACGCTTGCATTTGTATCCAGAGCACTTTCCTCAGTAATCTGAAGTCTCTCTTGTTAAGAGGTTTTTCTTCCTTTTCTTGTCATCTCTAATCCATGCATTAGTTACTTTTCTGAGTTACTGCACTTTCATTGGTTCTCAGGTAGCCCTAGTGGTTAAAAAAAAAAAAACAAAACCTTGCCTGCCAATGCAGGAGACATAAGAGACACAGGTTCAATCCCTGGGTGGGGAAGATTTCCTGGAGGAGGAAATGGCAACCCACTCCAGTATTCATGCCTGGAGAATCCCATAGACAGAGGAGTCTGGCGAGCTACAGTCCATGGGGTAACAAAAGAGTTGGAAACAACTGAAGTGACTCAGCACACCTGCATAAGCATGAAAGCATATTCTTGCTTATAAATAACTAGCTTAGTAGAAAGATTTTAGTGGAATTTAGAAAGACTTAATGGAATTTCAAGTCAGAGGATCTGGATTTAAGTGCTGACTTACTCTATGTACAATCTATATTGTCTTGAGTAAGTCACTTGATACCTATTCTCAATAATTTGTCATGAAATGAGAATAAGGTTACTTCAAGAGAAAAACATATGGGAAAGCAGTTGTAAAAGAAAAGAATGTGTTTTAAAACAAGAGTGAAGTGAAATGAAGCCGTTTTTAGATCAAAGAAAACAAAGCGAATGTAGGCCTGCTAGACCACAAGAAATTCCAAAGACGGAAACTTGCAGGGAAACATGCCAGAAATGGTAAATATGTGGGCAAATAAAACAATTATCTTTCCACCCATAAAACTCTTTAAATCTGTAACTCAATTATAACATCACCCTGTGAGGCGTGTCCTATTATATACATGTAATAGATACGACAACTATAGCATGGCGACTGCAGCCGTGAAATCAAAAGACGCCTACTCCTCGGAAGGGAGGTTATGGCCCACCTGGACAGCATTTTGAAAAGCAGAGACATTGCTTTACCAGCAAAGATCCCTCTAGTCAAGGCTATGGTTTTTCCAGTGGTCACGTATGGATGTGAGAGTTGGACAGTGATAAAGGCTGAGTGCTGAAGAATGGATGCTTTTGAAGTGTGGTGTTGGAGAAGACTCTAGAGAGTCCCTTGGACTGCAAGGAGATCCAACAAGTCCATCCTAAAGGAAATCAGTCCTGGGTGTTCACTGGAAGGACTGATGTTGAAGCTGAAGCTCCAATACTTTGGCCACCTCATGTGAAGAGTTGACTCATTGAAAAAGACCCTGATGCTGGGAAAGATTGAGGGCAGGAGGAGACAAGGAAGACAGAGGATGAGATGGCTGGATGGCATCACCGACTCCATGGACATGGGTTTGGGTGGACTCCGGGAGTTGGTGATGGACAGGGAGGCCTGGTGTGCTGTGGTTCATGGGGTTGCAAACAGTCGGACACGACTGTGCAACTGAACTGAACTGAACTGATAGCATAAATGGTAGGAAATGAACATACGTAGTTGCAAAGTTGTTAACATTTATGTGAAGTGGTACAATGAAAACTCTTAGTAGACTGTGAAAAGTTAGATACATGTCTCCCTAGAGCAACTACTAAAAAACCAATAGAGAGGTTAAAATAACACAGTAGAAATTAAAATCGATGAATTTGTATAATCAGAAATAAATACCTGAAGGGACACCTGAAGCATAACTTAAGGCCAGAGGTGTGTGGCAGGAGAAACACAGTTCCACCTCTAATGATGAAAACAGCAGTATTACCTCATGCGCAGCCCTAAAGTCAGTGCTTTCAAGGACTTTCCCTAGGTAGATAGATAGACTGACAGATACTGACAGATATCAGTAGAGGTGGAGAATAGAGCTGCATTAGAGACAACTGGGGAAAGCCTGGCAGTGGGGCTTGGAGTCTGGTCTGGACTCTGAACTGATGCTCTGTCCCTGTGCAAATTACTTTCCCTCTTTGAGCCTTGACTTCTCCAATTTTGGTGTAATTGAGAATGTTAAAGATTATTTCACATAATACTTTGGCCACCTGATGCGAAGAACTGACTCATTTGAAAAGACCCTGATGCTGGGAAGGATTGGGGGCAGAAGAAGGGGATGACAGAGGATAAGATGGTTGGATGGCATCACCGACTCAATGGACGTGAGTTTGAGTAAACTCGGGGAGTTGGTGATGGACAGGGAGGCCTGGCATGCTGCAGTCCATGGGCTCACAAAGAGTCAGACACGACTGAGCGACTGAACTGACTAACTAAAAGATTATTTCTAAGATTGCTTCCGTTAAACGAACAGGATTTAGAATGAGGTTAGGATATTTCTAAATTAATTACTTTAAAATTTTGTTGTTGGTGACTTTAGGTTTCCATCCAGCTCTAACATAGTAAGATTTCAGTTTTTGATTTTGCTTATGACATTCTCCTCTATCATAGACTCCCCACGTTAAAGCTCTGGTGAATATCTGTATGTTTTCATTCAAAGTAACTTTCCACTGATATATATTAATGGTAGAGATGTAAAAGCCATTTGATGTTTTTTAATGGTCTTTTAATCATGGGGGAAAAAAACTTTTTTCATTTCCCTTCAATATATTTAGTTAAGGGGCCCTCTAGTGGAAGAATCTTGCATAACTACAGAAATTAAGATGCCTTCAGATTGATGGCTCAGATGGTAAAGAATCTGTCTGCAATGCAGAAGACTTGGGTTCTATCCCTGGATCGGGAAAATCCCCTGGAGAAGGGAATGACTATCCACTCCAGTGTTCTTGCCTGGAGAACTCCCTAAATAGAGGAGCCTGGCGTGCTGCAGTCCATGGGGTCGCAGAGTCAGACACGACTGAGCGACTGAACAGATACATTAAAAAATAAAATATCTATGCTTATATTGGGGAAGGAAATAGCAACCCACTCCAGTGTTCTTGCCTGGAGAATCCCAGGGACGGGGAAGCCTGGTGGGCTGCCGTCTATGGGGTCGCACAGAGCCGGACACGACTGAAGTGATTTAGCAGCAGCAGCATGCTTATATTACAATGAAATTCCCAAAATTCAGGCCCTCATTTAAATTAAACTTCTAGTGAATTAAACATCAAAATATAAGACTACATAGATAGGATTATTAGAGTTAAATTTTTTCTGTTCCAGTTATTGCCATTAGATTAACCGTGTGCATGAGAATGTATAAAATAGAAGTGATATCATGTTATTCACCAAAAATGTGCCCAAAGAAAAGACACTTGAGTCCCATATCATTTACCTCTTTCCTAGAGAGTGTCTGCATTTTTCAGGTGAAAGAAAGACTGTGTTGACTGGAGAGAAAGTACACTTAGGACACGAACTTGGGTCTCACTGGGTGACTGTGGGGGACAATGTGCATCTTTTGTGGGTGTCGGCCAAGTAACTGTGGATTGGGTAACACTATAAAGTGGTTTCCCAAGGCATTTTCCCCTTTTGCTTACATGGTCAAAGGAAAATCACAAACACTTCTAACTACAAAATGTGCCTTATCAAGAACAAGCAAACAAAATGTAATCTGTTACCAGGTTCCACAGGTTCCTCCCTTAGGAGTTTGTTCTGAATCAATTGCATTAAGTGTGATAATCTATACACATTCTCCCCTTAATTCAGCAGAAAAGTACTGTGAAAGGCAATGATTTTTAAGCTTTCATTCAGAAGCTAGCATGACCTTATTTGCAGTCCATTATGCTTAAAAGATATAGATATATCTAAAGTAATTTAATTAATTAATCTGGTATTTATATTGAGTTTCAATCCATTATTAGTTTTAGCTTTAACAAATTGATGTAATCTATCCAAAATATCAAATCTGTTGTATTAAAAGGAACCTCAAAGGGCAAATGAAAAGCTGAACTTATTTAGCAGAAAGAGATGAAAATCATCTTAGACTTGAATTTCATGGGGGTAAGTAACTATTTTAGGGCTTCCCTGGTAGCTCAGTTGGTAAAGAATCTGCCTGCAGTTCAGGAAACCTGGCTTCAATCCCGGGGTCAGGAAGATCCCCTGGAAAAGGAAATGGCAGCCCAGTATAATATTCTTGCCTGGAAAATCCTATGGACTGAGGAGCCTGATGGGCTACAGTCCATTGTGTCACAAGAGTAGAACGTGGCTTAGCAACTAAACCACCAACAAGTAACTATTTCATTATTAGTTTTAAAACAGTTTCCTAAATTGGTTTCTGATGAGAAGAACCTTAAATGACTCATCAATAAATGTAGCTTTCTTTTCACAGATAATGCGGCAAGATAATGACTCATGACAACTACCTTAAGAGTTGGATGTACTCTTATTTTCTTTATAAAAACAAAGAAAAAATGGCTAAAAATATTTGGAATGCTTTTATATCTTCCCTTGAGTGGACCTAAGTCTCACTGTTCCTCTTAAATGTTACTACTGGATTGTCTTGTCAAGTCAAAGTGCCAGAGGTTTCCACTGCATATGCTTTTATTATTGACAAATTTGGGCACGTTCGGAAGCAGTTTACTGTCCGAAAGTGAGCACTTCTGAAGTTCACGTCACTGGAGATTCCTGGCTCCCAGTCTCCTGGGAGGGCTGAAAGGAGGACAGATGGGGCCACCAGGCAAATCACAGCCTATCCATCCTGCAGCTCTGGGTAGGAAAGGCAATACATTTAAGTCCCCTGATTCAAATCCAGTTGATAGTAATCTATCCCACTGGTGTAGCCTGACCAGGATAATAATTAGGAAAAAGAAAACTATCTTTATTGTATAATAAAGTCTGATTTCACTAGAGAATTTATGATGTATAAACCTTTAAGAAGTAGTTATTCTAGTAGCATTCTCAACTCAGAGAGTTTTACAGGATATCCTTGCCCTTCCTGTAATATTTAGTTGAGAAAAGTATTTGTCATGACATGGAGATGTCTAGGGAATGAATATCACCCATTAAAAAATAGGACAGTATTTCCAGTAATTTTTGTGACTCATACAATTTTCTCATACATTTAAGAAATTCTTTATATAACTTCTTATCCAGGAAAGGGTATTTTAGAGAAAGTGGAATTTTAATTTAACTTTAAACTATATTTAATATAACTTAAGTTATCCAAATGACTGCCTCATCTAAAGTATTTACTTTTCAGCAACGTGCTCAGTACTCTCTAGACAAAGTTATAGTCATCCTGCAAATGAAGAAAACATAATTGGCTTAATTATCTCTTACTGTGTGAACTGTGATTTTCCTTATGTGCTTTTGATTACTTATAAATTATTTCTCATAATCAAGTATAAAAATATACATATTTATTAAACTCAGATTTGGTGACTATGTATCGTTTCACAATTAAAATATCAAATTATATGTTAAGCATGTATTTTTAATCAGGAGTAAGATATTTTGGCCTAGAAGAGGGAAAGATTGAGTTTAATTAGAAAAAAATAAAATAGGTTGTTAGTAAATTCTGCAAAGCCTTATAGAACCACAAATAAAATAGGAAAAGTTCATCAGAATAACAGTAATAATAATAATAATAAATAAATCATCTACTCTATACCAGGCCTCATTCTACATGATTTCCTTTATTTATTTCTCACTGGAGCACAATGAGATAAGTTTTATAGCATCTCTATTTTATAGATGAGGAAATTGAAATACAAAGATCATTAGATTTCATTAGTTTTTCTATGATGAGCATCTGTGTGATTTTCATTGGATTTATCCTGCTTGGGGATTGTTGAGTTTCTTGTATGTATGGATTCATTTTCAAATATCGATGTTAGACATTTTCAGCCATTATATATTCAAATATTTAGTTTAGCATCTTCCCCAGGATTCCAGTTTTGTATATGTTAAACTGCTTGCTATTTTCTCACCAGTCACTGTGGTTCTATTCACATTTTCAGCCTTTTTCTTCTCTATTTACTTCAATAAAATAGTTTCTACTGCCACGCTTCAGTTTACTGACCTTTTTTTCTGTAGTGTGCAGTCTTTTGTTATATCATTGTTTAAACTTCTATTCCTAACTCATATGTCCGTGTTTTCCTCTAGATCTTGAATATATTTATGGTGTGTTTGTGTGTGTGTGTGTGCGCGCCCTCAGTCGTGTCCAACTCTTTGTGACCTTATGGACTGTTGCCCTCCAGGCTCTTCTGTCCATGGAATTTTCCAAGCAAGAATACTGGAGTGGGTTGCCATTTCCTCCTCCAGGGGATCTTCCCCACCTAGAGATTAAACTCATGTCTCCTGAATTGGTAGGTAGATTCTTTACCACTAGCACCACCTGGGAAGTTATATTTATGATAGATATTTTTAAATTTTTATTTGCTAATTTTATTATTTCCATTAAGTCTGGATCTCTTCCTATTAACTGGTAAGTCATATTTTTCTGCTTCTTTGCATGTCTACTAATTTATCATTATTGCTGGTCATTTATAATTTTATATTACTGAAGATATTATTGTCTTTTACCAAAGAGAATTTTATGAGTTTACTTTTTCTTTTTTAGTTGAATGGAGCACTCAGTTAATTTACTTGCAGATTAGTCTAATCTTTTTGAAATTTGTTCTTATGTTTTGTTAAACTAGATTAGGATTAACCTTTATTCTTGGGCTATGTTAGCTCTCCTCCTATGGCATGGCCTTTTGGAAGGTATCTATTGAATGCCTTTATCATTCAATTAAATCTCTTACTTTGTTAGGCCAGATGTTTTGTCGTGCCCAGGTCGTGATCTCCACAAATCACCAGGAGGCCATACACCAATGCAAGAGCAAGAGGGAGTTTATTGCAGACCCGGGTCTGGACCACACACACACACACACACACACACACACACACACAGCAGAGTGAGGGCAGCGGCCCCTAGCCGCATGGTACAAGGCTTTTAAAGGGAGAAGACAAAGGGAAAATGGCTACAGGTGGGCTACGTCACCCCACCTGGTGCTCTGTGATTGGTCAGGACAGGAGGGGAGGTCAGGGGACTTACCTGTGCTAGCCCTTGAAAGGTATATTTAACCGCAGGCAGTTCCCTGATTGGCATATCTTTGGCACACTATGATTGGTCATGTCTAGGGTGATGACGTGGGGCAAGGGCTGGACTACGCTGTGGTGTTTCAGGAGCCTGGGTGCTGTTTTTATCACCAGATGGCGGCTCTTTCTATAATGGAGTTGCCCAGGCTCCATAGTTTCCCAATTGTGTGTGAGCTGCAGGAGTTGTTCAGATTATAAATTTTTTCCCAAACAGTTGATCTTTCCCTAATCAGTTCAGTTCAGTCACTCAGTCGTATCTGATGCTTTGAGACCCCATGGACTGCAGCACACCAGGCTTCCCTGTCCATCACTAACTCCCAGAGCCTACTAAAACTCATATCCATCACGTCAGTGATGCCATCCAACCATCTCATCCTCTGTCATCCCCTTCTCCTCCCGCCTTCAATCTTTCCCAATATCAGGGTCTTTTCCAATGTGTCAGTTCTTCACATCAAGTGGCCAAAGTATTGGAGTTTCAGCTTTAGCATCAGTCCTTCCAATGAATTTTCAGGACTGATTTCCTTCAGGATGGACTTGTTGGATCTCCTTGCAGTCCAAGGGACTCTGGAGAATCTTCTCCAACACCATAGTTCAAAAGCATCTATTCTTTGGCTCTCAGCTTTCTCTATCGTCCAACTCTCACATCCATACATGACCACTGGAAAAACCATAGCTTTGACTAGACAGACCTTCGTTGGCAAAGTAATGTCTCTGCTTTTTAATATGCTATCTAGGTTGCTCATTGCTTTTTTTCCAAGGAGCAACTGTCTTTTAATTTCATGGCTGCAGTCACCATCTGCAATGATTTTGGAGCCCCCCAAAATAAAATCTGTCACTGTTGCCATTGTTTCCCCATCTATTTGCCATGAAGTGATGGGACCAGATGCCATGATCTTAGTTTTCTGAATGTTGAATTTTAAGCCAACTTTTTCACTTTCCTCTTTAACTTTCATCAAGAGGCTCTTTAGTTTTTCTTCGCTTTCTGCCATAAGGGTGCTGTCATCTGCCTATCTGAGGTTATTGATATTTCTCCCAGCAGTCTTGATTCCAACTTTTGCTTCATCCAGCCCAGACATTTCACATGATGTACTCTGCATATAAGTTAAATAAGCACGATGACAATATACAGCCTTGACATACTCCTTTCCCAACTTGGAACCAATCTGTTGTTCCATGTCCAATTCTAACTGTTGCTTCTTGACCCACATACAGATTTCTCAGGAGGCAGGTCAGGTGGTCTGGTATTCCCATCTCTTTCAGAATTTTCCACAGTTTGTTGTGATCCACACAGTCAAAGGCTTTGGCATAGTCAATAAAGCAGAAGTAGATGTTCTTCTGGAACTCTCTTGCTTTTTCAATGATCCAGCAAATGTTGGCAATTTGATGTCTGGTTCCTCTGCCTTTTCTAAATCCAGCTTGAACATCTGGAAGTTCACAGTTCACGTACTGTTGAAGCCTGGCTTGGAGAATTTGGAGCATTCCTTTGCTAGTGTGTGAGATGAGTGCAATTGTGTGGTAGTTTGAGCATTCTTTGGCATTGCCTTTCTTTGAGATTGGAATGAAAACTGACCTTTTCCAGTCCTGTGCCCACTGCTGAGTTTTCCAGATTATCCAAGATTCAAGTGGACCCCTTGCCATTTTCTGAAAACTTTTCATCTTCATAGCTTTCTGCACTCCAGTACTTTGCTCTGCACCTTCTAACCACTTTAGGCTCTGAGAACTCTGCTCTTTTTCTCCTCGGCTCAATTAGTCTGTCTTGCTCCATCTGGAACCTCCCTCCTTATGCTGAGGTTCAGGAAGTGCCTCTAGGCATATAGCTAGAGTGATCAAAAGTCTCACCTCATTTGTTTTTCTTTTACCCCATTTATTACAATCTTGCACTACCCATTGTTCAGTCTTTGCAAATCATTGTTATATTGTCCAAACTTTTAATTATGTATGGTAAAAGAACAATCCTGATACCAGCTGCTCCATCAGAGAAATCCGATAGCTTATAATTTTTTAATGGATTTTGCTGACCTTAAAAGGTTAGTTATGAAATGCACATGGTGAGACAGCCTCTGGCTTTGCCTGCCCTCTGTCAGTTTCCTCAGATAATTTCTAATTGTTTGATCCCCAAAACATCTCAGGCATAGAACAAAAAAGATTTTTGTACAAATTATTAGTTTAGTATTTTTCGTTATTTTTTCTTTTCCTTTTTTAATCTCTCTTTTGTCCCTCTTTCATTATAGCTCTCAGTACCCAAGCTGTGACCTCTGAGTCTGTTGAATTTTGCATCTCTCTACCTGTTTGCTGTTTCTTCCTGCTCAATGACATCTGCTGAATCTTGTTATTCCATTCTTTAGGTACCTTGTAGTTGCAGCATATTAAAACCTCTTGAGAGCTCATGTCTTGAAAGGAGTTCTGAGTGGCTGGAAAACAGTCCAAATGGGTATGCAGTAAGGTTGGAGACCTCAGAGAAGCTAATCATATCTATAAAGTCTTACTTGTAGTGAGAAATACAGCAAACACTAGCTACATGTGGCCACTTGAAATGTGACACGTGTTGAAATGATAATATTTTGGATATTTTAGACTAAGTAAGTTGTTAAAATATACTCACCTATTTCTTTTTACTTTTCAAAATGTGGCTTACAATACAATATTCCTATCAGGCTGTGCTGATCTAGAAAGCACAGGGAGGGAAAGAGGCTAAAGTTTTAAGAACAATAGTGTGGCTAGTCTGTGTTTTAAACCTGACTGTCAGGCAGTGTAGAGGATATACACTGTTCTTCTGGGGACAAGGAAAGCAATTAGAAGACTACTGTGATGGTCCAGGAGAGAAACAATTATCATATTTAATATCACAATGGTCTTATTTCCGTTGGAAAAAAACTGCCATTTGCTGCATTAGTAGTAAGAGAGCAAAATACAAATACAGCAAGTTATCCAAAAAATATGTGTTATTTTCTTTTGGAAAACAGACACTCAGTCTTATTCACAAATATATACACACACATTTAACATCGCCTACTATGCCCATTCATGACCACTTTTTATATGAACTCTAGATTAACACAGTCCTGGAGGGAACATGGCCTTTTGTGAATTTATACAAGTCGTCTGGGTCTGAGGGAAAGAAATTGTCCCCAAGATATCTCTGATCCTTACCAACAGCATGAGCCTGGAAAACTTGCTTCTCACCATTCTCATAAGTAAAACAGCTGAGGTGTCAAGGGTTCTTTAGGAGATTAACTACAAAAACTTTAGACGTACGTAAAACTGAATAACTAATGCTCTAAACTTTTAAGTATGCTTGCTCTTCTTTTTTACAGTGTAAACCATCTTCATGCATAACAGAGGAGGGTTAGCTATAATTTCAGTCCCTGAGTCTGGGGGAACTGAAACCCCTCACACTTGGTGGGACAGACGCTCCGGAAGGCTTAAGACACAATAACCCCCAGATGACTGCCGTCTCCTTTTGCTCGGGGGGCGTCTGGCTTCCCCAGGAAGGTGTGTTCTCCATCGCGCTGAAGGCCTTGGTGGTGGGCCGAGCCAGATAAGGGAAGATAGGACGGGCTCTCTGAAGGTTAAGTAAACGAGACTCTGTTAGGCTAAGATGCTGGCTATCTGGCCACACAGGTGTCCCAGGGTCTTTCTTTCCCTCACCTGGAGTTTGGTATCACGAGGTTGCTAGAAGCAGAGCCTAAACATATTAACATGTCAATATTTAACTCCTCTGCAAACATAGCTACTGGCTTAGAAACTGCTAAGTGTAGATTTTTTACATTTAAATGTCCAAAGTTTGAGGGTCAAAACTGAATCAATGTTATGTAATGTTCTGCTGAATCCAGGAGAAGGGAGTGTTTTGAATTATTTTTCCATTAAAGGCCACTTTCAGTGCCATACAGTACCTGGGGAAGGACTACTACGACTCTATCACCCCTTCCCAGGGCCCACCCTGTAGGCTGCAATCCGGAGATGTCAGGAGTAATAAAAGCTGGTGGAGAGCAGAGTTCTGGTGGTAGCTCCAACTCACCTACCTATGACGTTTGAGAAATACCTCTGTATCCAGCACACTGAATTGCTCTAACTACACGTAAATTGCATCTGGGGGCCCAGGCAACACTGGTTGAATTTTTACTAAAACTCAAGGTATCATTTGGCCTCAGATTGCTTTTGAAAACAATGGTCACCCTCAGGGTCTGAGCTGAAAAATGTCCATTAAAATTAAAATTCTATAAAAAAAAAGGAGTGAAGAGTAATTAATTTTTACAATTTAGGAAGAAAGGAGTTTTTTTAAAACCAAGAATTGGAAAATAACCTGTCAAATTATTAATGTTTTGCATAATATTTGCATCCAAATCTCATGGTAAAGTTTGCAGCCCAGGATGAAAACTCCTGTGGACAGTGGAGCCTGCTAGGCTACGGTCCATGGGGTCACAAAGAGTTGGACATGACTGAAGCGACTGAACACACGCACACATTCAATGTTGGATACCAAAGCTGTTCTTGGAAGTAGGAGAAATTGTACGATAAAATAATCTCCATTAGTTAAGTTAATGGTAATTGACATAACCTGAAATATCAGTGGCTTAACATAATAGGAATTTATTTCATGCTTATGTAAGGTTCAGAATGAATGTTTGTGTTCGATGAGCAGCTTCCCTCTAAGCAGGGAACCCAGGCTCCTTCCAACTGTGGCTCCGCCAGCTTCAACACGTTGTCTTCAAGGTCACTATTCTTGTCTGCATCAAGCCATGGAAAAGAAGGAGCATGAAGGGTCATGTGTAGGTTATTTATGAACAGGACTAGAACTGATACACATCTGTGCACTCACATCTTATTGGCCAGTTGATCTTGTGGCACATCTTGCTACAAGAGAGATTGAGCAATAGAGTTTAATTCTATTCTTTGTGGGAAGAGGTGAGCAATCTCTGCTATGAACCCTATCAACAGCCATTCCTAGATAGCATGTTTGTGATATGAATGAAACAATATGGTTCACAAAATTTCACAAGACTGAATTTAAGGAAAGTTATTCATCCAGAATGGACATGATAGACTGCTGATTATGTACAATTCCTTTCTTAGCTTTTATAACGGTTTTGGAAATTGACTCTTAAAGCACTTTAAAATTTGAGCCTATTTCAGTTCATAAAAAAAATTCTCTAAGGACTCTAGTCTCTGTTTCAGAACTTAGTGACTTTTAGTCGTAAGTCTACAATCTATACTAAACAAAGATCACCTAAATTATGGATTAAATTTGTACTATCTAAAATGCCTACTTAGAAACTCTGTGTGAATTACTTGGTAATTCACATGGAATGTATTTTATTTTGTAGTAAACTCCAGCACAAAGAAAGCTGAGCACTGAAGAACTGATGCTTTTGAACTGTGGTGTTGGAGAAGACTCTTGAGAGTCCCTTGGACAGTGAGGAGATCCAACCAGTCCATCCTAAAGAAGATCAGTCCTGAGTGTTCATTGGAAGGACTGATGTTGAAGCTGAAACTCCAATACTGTGGTCACCTGATGTGAAATAATGACTCATTTGAAAAGACCGTGATGCCGGGAAAGATTGAAAACAGGAATAGAAGGGGACGACAGAGGATGAGATGGTCGGATGACATCACCGACTCAACAGACATGAGTTTGAGTAAACTCTGGGAATTGGTGATGGACAGGGAGACCTGGCATGCTGCAGTCCATGGGGTTGCAAAGAGTTGGACATGACTGCGTGACTGACTGAACTGAAACCCCAGTGTGAACCTTGTTTCCCTCACCTTTTTTTTTTTTTTGGTTTGTTTGTTTGCTTGTTTTAAGTTAAAAATCACAGTTCTTTACTGTGAGTTTGTATAGGCAGTTGTTACTATAGCAATGATTCACGCTGTATTATTTTTTGTATTCATTCCCTCATTTGTTTGCTCATTCCTTCAAGGGGAATGTGTTCAGGGACCATTTCATGCCATCCTGGCTAGATACTGAGATGTGAAATGGTCTAGAGAATCCCAGAATGGTTTCCACAACTGCTTGTGATGAGTGTCACATGATGCTAGTTCTGAAAGGAAGTGTTTCTAGAGGGGAGAGGGAAACCAACCTCATCAGGGTTGGAAAAGAGTCCCTAAGGATGGGGTTAAATGCTGAGACCAGAAGGATCCAGTGGGACTTAGCCATTGCTCCCATCCATGGAATTCCTTCCTTGCAACTTCTGTACTGGTGTTCACATTTCCCTTGTTCAACTTTCCTGAATTTTCTTCCTGCACAAATCATTTTGTGCTTTTTTTCTGTATCTATAAACTCTGACAGGGAACTGGACTATTTGACCATTTTTGACCTACAAACATGGCTATTTCAAATCATTCAACCAATATCTGTGATGCTGTCAGGCCAAATGCTGTGGTCTCTTAAAATTATTGTATCCTATCACAGTCTTTCTAAAATTAATTTTAAGCAATCTGTCACCCAATGAACACATCCTAGTTCTTTTCTATCAGCTACTTCTCTTCCATATTATATTTCCCAGGCCATTTTCTTCCAAGTTGAATTTGGTTTTTCTCTTATGGGTAATTTCATTTGGTGATAGGGTCACTGATTTCACCTCTGTGTTCTTAGAAGTAACCCCAGTTCCTTTCATCAGTTCATTTATTCTGTCTTCCATGTTATTATTGAGAAATAAACTAGTCCTGTGGACTATCAAAATAAAATATCAACAGCTTTCCCCAAAGAAATGAAATCTCTTGAAGAATTGCCTCTTATTTCATTGTTTTGGAGGGTAAGGCAAGATTGTACGAAATTGCATGAGCTTGTGGTAAGCTCTTAATATTTGTTGTCAAGACTATGGCTGTCAAATCCGTGGAAACAATTTAGTTTCGCACATACCCACAGACCAGCCCAGAAAACTGTAAAGTAAGAAAGGGACAGACTAGAAACTTCACTACAATGAACTTATGATGATTCTAACCATTATAATCCCATTAAAACAAAACTATTCATATCTACCGTTTTCTCATCTTTCGAAAACTATGGTGGAAAACTTTACCTACTCTATCAGTCGTGGTTTATTTATGACTAAAATTAGAAATACATCCTTGGAAACTCCTCTTTTCTCATGCCACTTTTCCATGGCACTGCTCAAAAAGATAAGATTTGCCTATAAAAGGACTTCTAGGTGCTATCTGGGTGTGCGCAGAACTCGACAGAACTGCCACGGTGAGTCTGAAGCATGTTGTCTAATTTATTCGAATTTACCCATTCAGACTTGTATTATGCCAATCTTTTAAAAACTTACTTATCTGGACTCAATTGTATTTTAAAATTTTATTTAGATGCTGCTAATCTGGACACTTTCACTATTGCTGGGAGCAGTCGTAGGTAAGAAAAACTATTTATGTCATGCTGGAAGATACTTACTGCTCAATACTCGGAAGAAAGGCTACAATAGCTGAATTCAAGCCACTATGAGGATGAAGAATAAGTGAGTAGGAGAGAGCCATGATTAGGAACATAGGTATTGAGAGTAAGGCTGCTAGGTGAAAGCTAAGACATCCTGTTAAATTTGAATTTCAGATAAAACCAAGAATATATGCCACAGTCATATAAATAACAAAATTTATCATTATAAAAATAAAATTTAAATTTATTGTTATTTTTAGAATAAAAATGTATTGTTTATCTGAAACTCCAATTTAACTTGCACTTTTCTTTCTAAATTTAGCAATCCTAGCTTGGAGTCATGTGTAGAGTTTGAACCCGGGTTCCACCAGTCAGAGCTGTATTTCCCTGAGCAAAATTTTTAGCCTCTCTGTGCTTTACTATCTTCATCTGTGCACTGGGCGTATAATACCACCCCAACTGTAAGACAATCGTGAGACGTAGGCGTGATAATGCATGTAAGTCATCTTGCCTAGTACCTGACACAGTGAGTTTTCGGGAATGCAGCCCCCACAACTGCTACTCCAACTCCTACTGTTAATGGAGTAACTCCTGGATAACCCTTCCTTTGCGTTGTTCTTTTATGGGTTAACATTCAAGTGCAGAGTTGTGTCAGACTATGGACTTTCTTTTAATTTTAATTAATTCATTAATTTTTGGCTCGGTTGGGTCTTTGTGGCTGCACTGCCTTTTCTCCAGTTGTGGTGGGTGGGGGCTACTCTCTAGTGTGGTGTGTGGGCTTCTCATTGCCGTGGCTTCTCTTGTTGTGGAGCACAGGTTCTAGAGTGTGGGGGCTTCAGTTGAGGCACATGGGCTCAGGAGTTGTGGCTCCCGGGCTCTAGGGCCCAGGCTCAGTAGTTGTGACGTATGGGCTTAGTTGCTCCATGGTGTGTAGGATCTTCCTGGATCAGGGATTGAACCCATGTCTCCTGCATTGGCAGGCAGATTCTTTACCACTGAGCCACCAGGGAATACTCACCATGGGCTTTATATTTGATTATTTTTGTGAGCAGCTTTTTTCATCACAAGAATCTAGGATGCCCCTAAATATATCCAATAGGGTGAGACCTATGTACTCACCCAGGTAGATATATAAAGCTTGGGCATTTGCATGAAACTTAAGCTCTCAACCCCAAACCCCAAAGTCAGAAGATGGTTACAAGAAGGTAAGTACTTCATCCCCTACTCCAAGGCCTGGGGACACAAAGCTTCTCCTTTCTTGGGCACCAGAAGCCCAAAGAAGACATCTGAGTTGAGTCTCAATCAAGTCCTAGCATGGGACCGGACAGGGACAGAAGTGGAGTGAGGCAGTCCTAAGCGGCAGAAACGAGAAGCAGCAGTATGTCCTTAGCTGGGATGTTGTGTGTTGAAGTTGTTTTGTGAGTGTGTAGATAAGAAGGTATCTGAGGATGTGGAGGAAGAAAACATGCCACAAAAAGTAATTTAACTCAAACATTGGCAGGGAGACCATTAAAAAGAGCTTTCTGGTGAAACTAACACTGCTGTGAGATTGCAGGAAAAGAAGTCTGCTACGATAGACTTGGCTGCTTCAGTGATGATTCCCCTTGGGCAGGAATTATAGAAAGACCCCTCAAAGTATTGCCTTGGTCTCCAGAAGAAGTCAACACTCGCTTCCTCCTGTACACTAATGAGAACCAAGACAACTTTCAAGTAAGAACGCTCATTGTTTCCAGAATTAAGTTTCATCTATTTTATGTAATAAGGATACTGAATTTAGTAACTAACAAGAACAAGTCACACAGTGGAGATTTTTAGGGCAGAGAACTTAAGTATTAGTTCATCTAACTTGTTTATAAAAGTCTTGTTTGATAACTTGTTTAAAGTATCCATTTACTTGGTATTATTCTTATTCTACCTCTATGGTTCATTTAATACAATAGTCTAAAAATGGTTATTATATATAATCTCCAGATGCTATGTGTAATCTCCCAACATATTTTGTATCTATAAAATACATACATATGTAGTTTTCCATTGGTCGAAGACAAGACCCCACCACAAGTATTGTGTTATTGTTGTTCAATCTCTAAGTCATGTCCAGGTCTTTGTGACCCCATGGACTACAGCACACCAGGCTTCCCTGTCCTTCACCACCTCCTGGAGTTTTCTCAAATTCATGTCCATTGAGTCAGTGATGCTATCTAATCATCTCATCCTCTGCCTTCAATACTATAGCAGACGTATTATCCAAATAGAGCAAATGCAAGCATTTTATGACATCTGTTGAGTGATGACTTGGTAATGTTTGGAAATAGCTTGGTTGTAATGAGTGACTCTTTACTCCCAAGGACCCCGCGACTCAGTAGTCTTCTCCCACCTGCTACTTCCCTCCTCTTACAGGCAGTCCTACTGGATACTCTCAGAAACTTGACGTTAAACACTTTTTCCCCCAAACAGGAAATCGTTGCAGATGCAACAACCATCACAAAGTCTAATTTCAAAACAAATAGGAAAACCCGCTTTGTTATTCATGGATTCACAGACAAGGGAGAGGAAGACTGGCTACAGAATATTTGCAAGGTGAGACTGTAAATCTCGTAAGAAAATTTGTTTCCAGAGTGATGATTGACAACATAGAAGGCAATCAGGACAGATGCCTGTCAGCAGGGGGTTGGAGGATCTTCTGACCTCACTGGGCCTTGGGTTCCCAGGGGAGGTCCAGGAGGTGACACTAGGTGGAGGTCAGACCAGCGAAGCTGGCAGGCATGTGGTGGCTCTAGGTAATGGTTATTTAATAGTTAATACAGAGATATTTCAAAATTTTCACAACAGATGCTGCCATACTGATACAGCATTTGTTGCATTGTTGTTAGCTTTCATTTCTTCAATAGGCTTTGATTTCTGTGTGAAGAACTAAGATAACTCATTTTGCCCAAACTAATTATTTCCCTGTGATCTTCATTTGCTACTCATTGATCTCCTATGGTAGCGATAGCTTGAAAAACTGTGTAGATTTTCATTTCTGGCTCCTGTTGTTTCAACAGTAGTGATCCTATTTTCTTGAATTTGCCTTTGACAATGTGCCCTGTGATAATGAAAAATTAAACGACAGAAAATCAAAACAGAGTACATTTTCTGAGTAACTGCTAATGCTGGAGGAATGTTATTGTTGATTCACTTCTTCATCAAGCTTTTGTGGCCAACTGTGGCACCAAGATGCAGTCTTTTCTTTAGAGGTCTTATTTCAGGCCTGCCTATGACTCAAGCTAAAGGTTGAATTAACTCCAAGAGAGTTTTGACTGATCCTGAAGACAGTTAAGATTAGAAATAATCAATAAAGTCACAACTAGTATTTTAAAATAATAAATAGCTAAAATAATAAAATAATAACTAAAATAACTTTATAGTTGATTATTGAGCTGGGAGAGGAGGGAGGGTAGTAATAGATTTATATACTACAGTGAAGAAAAATAAGTTTATGATTCTCAGCTCCAAAGCTATGTAGATTTTCAGATATACGTATAGTTTATTTTTGAGATCCCAAAGGCACCTATGTTTTTCTTGCATTTGACTGGCTTTGGGCATCAAGATGGAGGGGTGAGTATGTTAAATTAGAAGATCTAATGTCCTAAGTTCCAGTTTTGACTCTATCCTTAGCTAACCAGGACACTAGCAAATTGTTTCCCCTCTTTGGATTTTACTCTCTGTGAAATGAAAGAGTCGGAGATGGATTCTAAGATTGCTTCATTCTCAAATTCTTCTTGGCAGAAAGGTGGGGATATGCATAAATACATAATCAAATAAACAAAATTCCTGCCAGGTCTAGCATTCAGGAAACAGTCACTGACCCGCACTTCCAGTACCTGGAAGGTTGTATTTTTATGTGGAATAACTTCAGTGACGTACAATAAAACACGTTCATACAAAAACTTAGATTTATCTTTCCATCATGAAAAGCTTATTCATTTGCCTTCAATATCTTTATTTAAAGGGTCCTAACACAGTCTTTCACTTATTCCATTATTTAGTAAATATTTATTGAATACCTACTATATGCCAGGAACTATCTGAGGCACTGAGGATACATCAGTGAGCAAGGCAGGTGATGTCCTGGGGTGCAGTCTAGTAGGAGACAATGTAGTCTTGTGAAGTTGATGATGTGCTAATGAGACAAACCACTGTACCATATTTTATACACTTTTCTCCTGAAACAAACATCCATGCATCTGTTGTTGTAGACATCCCAAGAATCCATTTCCCATTATGGCCAAACCTCTAGTTTAGAGCCAGTGTTGAGCTTTAAAAAGTATTCCATAACTGTAACAGGAGTTTTGCTTACTGATTTCGGGTTAAAAAGTGAACATGATATTGTGTAGGTCAAGAAGAGAATTTATCCTAGTCTTCAAGAATGTTATTAGTAGTTAGTTAAGATCCTGAATTATTTACCTGTTTATTGTGTCCCTCTCACCAGAACCTGTTTAGAGTGGAAAGTGTGAACTGCATCTGTGTCGACTGGAAAGGCGGCTCCCGCACAGGGTACACACAAGCCACACAGAACATCCGGATTGTGGGCGCAGAGGTGGCGTATTTAGTGGATGTTCTTAAGGTAACGAACTCTGGGTTGTATAAAAGCCCACGCACATGGTTCTCTGAATCCTCTTCCCCCCAAAATCGCTGCATGTATGAGAACTGATAAAGTATTTTCTACTGAGAGTTGCATTCTCCTTAACTGAAGAGAAAAATGCCAAAAAAAAAAAAAATCTTGATTTAAGCTTCATCAGTTAAATCAATTTGAACTTCATCAATTCATTGCCCATTTAGTTAAAATTAAATTAATTTTAAGTGCTGTTATTCAAACAACCAGGTAAGGTCCATCTACTGAATTCCACTGTTAGTTCTTTTAACATAACCAATTATTAAGCCAAGTTTACATGATAATTAAACTAGGGGTTTTGTTTGTTTGTTTGAAGAGAAGCACAGTGATAACAAGTTAACCTGATTTGGTAACTAAAAACTTAGAAAATATGAAACTTGAAAATGCTTAAGTAATTGCTTTCATTATTCTTTTCTTTTCTTTCTTGTTTAATATTTTTTCACTTTGTTAAAAAATTGAAATAAAGTTGACACACAATATTCCATTAGTTTCATGTGTCAATATATATAATTGAAATGTCTGGTTGGTGGAGCTAGCAGAACATTTATTGATTAAATTCACCATCCACATGAGTGTGGTTTGTGGCACCCCAGATCAATTACAGTAGTAATATCAAAGGTCACTGATCACCATAAGAAATACTATAATAATGAACATTTTGAAATATTCTGACAATTACCAAAAAGTGACACAGAAACACAAAGTGAACAAATGCTGTTGGAAAAATGGTGCTGTGAGACTTGTCCAAAGCAGCAGTTTGTACAAAACCCTTTAGCTTGTAAAAAACAAACAAACAAAACCATAATGTCTGTGAAACACAATAAAGCAAAGCTCAGTGAAACACAGTATGTCTGTACCACATCTTCTAAATGCAGCTACTGATAGACTCTTAGGTTGTTTCCATAGCTTGGCTATTATAAATAATTCTGCAATGAACATAGGAGTGCATATATCTTTTGGAATTCATGTTTTCATTTTCTTAGAAACAATACCCAGAAGTGGATTTGCTGCACCATATGATAGTTCTATATTTAATTTTTTAAAGAACCTCCATACTATTTTCCATAGTGACTGTGTCAATTTACAATCCCACTGATATACTTGAGGATTCCCTTTTCTCCATATCCTTGGCAACACTCAGTATATGTTGTTTTTTTGATAATAGCCACTCGAACAAGTATGAGGTGTGGGCTCACTGTAGTTTTGATTTGCACTTCCCAAATGATTAGTAACCTTTTTCAGTCAGAAGTGGCCACAGTACCACACAATTTTGCGCTCATCTCATACACTAGCAAAGTAATGCTCAAAATTCTCCAAGCCAGGCTTCAACAGTATGTGAACTGTGAAATTCGAGATGTTCAAGCTGGATTTAGAAAAGGCAGAGGAACCAGACATCAAATTGCCAACATTTGCTGTATCGTCAAAAAAGCAAGAGAGTTCCAAAAACACATCTACTTCTGCTTTATTGACCATGCCAAAGCCTTTGACTGTGTGGATCACAACAAACTGGAAAATTCTGAAAGAGATGGGAATACCAGACCACCTGACCTGCCTCTTGAGAAATCTGTATGTGGGTCAAGAAGCAACAGTTAGAACTGGACATGGAACAACAGATTGGTTCCAAGTTGAGAAGGGAGTACGTCAAGGCTGTATATTG
This sequence comes from Antilocapra americana, assembly GCA_007570785.1. Taxonomy (NCBI): domain Eukaryota; kingdom Metazoa; phylum Chordata; class Mammalia; order Artiodactyla; family Antilocapridae; genus Antilocapra; species Antilocapra americana. Next base: position 6,420,146 of record ML660216.1, read on the forward strand.
TCATCCTGCTTATTTAACTTATATGCAGAGTACATCATGCGAAGCACTGGGTTGGTTGAAGCACAAGCTGGAATCAAGATTGCTGGGAGAAATATCAATAACTTCAAATATGCAGATGACATCACCCTTATGGCAGAAAGTGAAGAACTAAAGAGCCTCTTGATGAAAGTGAAAGAAGAGAACAAAAAAGTTGGCTTAAAACTCAACATTCAGAAAATTAAGATCATGGCATCTGGTCCTATCACTTCGTGGCAAATAGATGGGGAAACAATGGAAACAGTGACAGACTTTATTTGGGGTCTCCAAAATCACTGCAGATGGTGACTGCAGCCATGAAATTAAAAGACAGTTGCTCCTTGGAAGAAAAGCTGTGACCAACCTAGATACCATAGTAAAAAGCAGAGACATTACTTTGCCAACAAAGGTCCATCTAGTCAAGGCTATGGTATTTCCAATGGTCATGTATGGATGTGAGAGTTGGACTATAAAGAAAGCCGAGCACGGAAGAATTGATGCTTTTGAACTGTGGTGTTGGAGAAGACTCTTGAGAGTCCCTTGGACTGCAAAGAGATCCAATCAGTCAATCCTAAAGGAGATCAGTCCAGAATATTCACTGAAAGGACTGATGCTGAAGCTGAAACTCCAATACTTTGGCCACCTCATGTGAAGAACTGACTCTTTCAAAAAGACCCTGATGCTGGGAAAGATTGAAGGCGGGAGGAGAAAGGAATGGAGAGGATGAGATGGTTGGATGACATCACCGACTCGATTGACATGAGTTTGAGTAAGCTCCTGGAGTTGGTGATGGACAGGGAGGCCTGGCGTGCTGCAGTCCATGGGGTTACAGAGTCAGACACCACTGAGGCACTGAACTGAACTGAATTGTTAGTTATGTTGAATGTCTTTTCATCTGTGTTGGCCATCTGTATGTCTAACTTAGAAAAATGTCTATTCAGGTCCTCCCTTCATTTTTTAATCAGATTATTTGGATTTTTTATATTGAGTTATGTGAGCTCTTTGTTTTGAATGTCAACCTCTTATGGAATATATAATTTGCAAATATCTTCTCCCATCTAGTAAGTTGCCTTCTTAGTTTACTGATGATTTCCTTCACTGTGAAAAAGCATTTCTGTTTGATCAGTTGCATTTGTTTATTTTTGCTTTTGTTTATTTTGCCTGCTTTTGACACATCCAAAAAAAATATTGCTAAGATGGATGTCAAAGAATATACTTCCTATGCGTCTTCCTGGTGTTGTATGGTTTCAGGTCTTATGTTTAAGTTTTAACCCATTTTGAGTTTACTTTTGTGTATGGTTGAAGAAAGTGGTCCAGTTTTCTTATTTTGCATGTAACCTTCCAGTTTTCCCAACATCATGTGTTGAAGAATCATTATTATTTTCTAATCCAAATACTTGCTTCATCACCTCAGGACAACAAGTCCTCATACCATCAAAAGTTTCCTCTGTGTAGTAAAACAATAAAAGAGAGTACTACTTCCACCAGTTTAAGCACTAAACTATCGCCGTTTTCTACTATAGATGAAAAGAATCCCTGAAAATTGATTGCTTTGAAGGGGCAGCGTGTCTTCTTAAAAGTTGAGTTTTCAGAGTGCTCTCTTTTCTGCCCATCTTGAATTTTGCCAATTTGAAAACATTCTGATGGAGTTTTCTTTTCAACAGTCATCATTTGAATACTCACTTTCTGACGTCCACGTCATTGGTCACAGCCTGGGTGCCCATGCTGCTGGGGAGGCAGGAAGGAGGACCAATGGGGCTATTGGACGTATCACAGGTAGGTCAAAACAGTAAAAAGCTGCAAAATTGGACTAAGTGAATCCTATATGGGGTCTACAAGGATAGAAAGTTGACAGAGAGACCTGCTTTTTACCTGGGGAGACAAGTTTTTACATTTTCCAAGTTAGGTCACAGGATCAGAGAAATCATTGTGTTCTGAGACCTTATCAATTGTTTATTAATACTGATCTTTGGTCTACAGAGCCCTGTTTAGCATATAAATACCCACATGTGACTCAAACGTGACTTAAGAACATCTGGCTGTCTTATTCATATCTATTTTCTCTTTGTCATATATTCACAAAGGATGAGTTTAGTGAATAAAATATATAGCATAAGTAATAGAATAAATAGAATTAAACCCAGAGAGATTTAAAAAATGTATTAATTAGTTGTATTTTGCTTCACAGCAATTGGTAATTATTCCAATCCTCATCAACCACAACCCAAGTGTTGGGGACAGATAGTCTGGGTGCCTGGGCTGGCAGAGCTCAAGCTGCTATTTAGGTCAAAAATATTATTTTACCAATCTCAGATTGGTTGCATTTAGCCAATGGAGTCATGTGGTGGATACCCAGGTCTTGCAGAAACCTTATAACTTTCTAAGTAAGACTTTGCTCTCCTGGATCTGAGAGGTGACTATTTCAGGGAACAATTACTTATTCTTGCATCCGCCAACTCTGTCCCCAAACTCCTGATTCTCTTATACTTTGGATAAGTTGGTTATATTTGGATTGGTGAGGGCAACTGGAATATCTCTCTTTAATTTGCTGGAGAGAACTTTCCTTTTCATGGTCCATTAATGTCCAGTGGAACCTGCTCAGTCAGGCGCTGTGTCAAGCTGTGGTCCCAATGACTGTGAATGCCAAGATCCTTGCCCTCAGGGGAGTTAGTGTAGGCGGAACTCTTTTAGCCTGAAATTCTTAGGAGTCCGCTGCTATCTCCCAGAGTCTGACCTCTTTTGTTGTAACTGTGTTAGTGACAGAATTGACCCAGTGACTAAGTATCCACGGATATTCCATGGCTCAAGGAAAATTCACTTTAAAGCAAATAGTAAATTAGACATAGATTTTCTTTCAAAAAATAGTACATTACAGAAGAACTGGCTTATCTCTTTGCACGCCCTACTTGCCTTTGGGTATGTTACTAGCAAGAGAGGTAAATGTGCCTGTCCACTGATATGACACACCCTGTCTGTTTTAGGGTTGGATCCAGCGGAGCCTTACTTTGAGGGCACACCTGAATTGGTCCGATTGGACCCCAGTGATGCCCAGTTTGTGGATGTAATTCACACAGACGCTGCCCCCATGATCCCCAACCTGGGTGAGTCCCTCAATTCATCCTTCTAGAGTGTTTTTTGAATTTACACATGAGTGTTTCAGAGTGTTTTGAGTCTGTATGTTGACACCAACTTTCCCATATTTTAAAATTTCTCAGGGCTTGGAATGAGCCAAGTTGTGGGCCACCTAGATTTCTTCCCAAATGGGGGAGAAGAAATGCCTGGATGTAAGAAGAATGCTCTGTCTCAGATTGTTGACATAGATGGGATCTGGGAAGGTAAACCTATTTATTATGTACACAAGGAGATTTCCTTTGGGCGGAATCTGTGTTTTCTTTTGATAAACATGCTACATATGTTGATATGGTACAGGTGTCACATTTTCTATAACCAAGGACTTTTCATCGTATTCCCATGATAGACATTTTCATCGAGGGAAGTGGACATGAGCAGACTACAGGAAAGAAAATGTACTTGCGTTCAACTTTCCAAGAATCTGATTCAGGAAATACATTACTAAATTGTACTTGTTTCTATATGGATGGATATGTTCTTCCTAGAGTTATTTTTCCATTTCATTTATCCGTGGCATGACTATTATAATCTTAACTTCTGATTACATCTCAAATAATAACAATCCTCCATAAATTATTTTGTTCTGTGACTGCCAGGAGTTTGCACTAATTAGAGAAACCTATTCAACAACTATGTTCCAAACATGAGATTAACTTGGAAAAATAACATCTGTCACCAATGTGTAATCATGTCTGCTTTCAAAGGAACACGTGACTTTGTGGCCTGTAATCACTTAAGAAGCTACAAGTATTATGCTGACAGCATCCTCACCCCCGATGGCTTTGCTGGATTTCCTTGTGCCTCTTACAGTGCTTTCAGTGCAGTAAGTACCTCCTTTCTTGCACCTGAAGGATTCTGTGGCCATCATTTCTCATGACTGGTATGGTTCACCGCACACAGTAGGCACTCAGTGGATGTTACTATATGACTGATACCTTATTTATGCTTCCAACCATATGTGTTTATTCTAATAGTGATAAGGCAAGGGAGAACTTTGGAGAAATGGACTTGTAAACTGAAATGCCTGCATCCACCTTGTTCTTTATCACCTCTCTGTGTGTTGGGTAAATGTGAAAACTTGCTTTGGAAATAATTTGAAGCACAAAAATTGCCTCTGGAAACCTGAGCTATGGCCACAGGACACTGATAACCATGGAAAACTTGTCTTAAATGTTAACCTTACAAAGGAATAGGAGTGTTGGCATGTGGACATCTCTGTGCAATCACGTAATTGCCCAGATTTTTTTTATTATTATCTTTTTTGGTATCCTCTGGATATCTAAGTTCTTCAGACCCTCACCTCATGGCTAAGTCTTAATAACCAACTAGGACAATTTCCCTTCACACTGGGAAAATTCTGAGATTTGAATCTTTCAGACCTTGATATGCTAAGTGGGAACTAAAGAAATTGAGAAAAATAACTTTTAAGTCTATTGTCCTCCCAGTAGGTTCTAGTTTGTATATCAGAAACTGATTATCACCTTGCTCTTTCTTTTTCAATTTTTCTAAAATAAATTCTGACCACCTAAAACAAGAGTGGTGTCTTGGGGCAACTGGAGCAACTCAAGAGAGACAAAAGAGAAAAGATTAAAATATATATATATACATATATATATATATATATATATATATAAATTACTTTAAGTGACTTTTATAATTTTTTTCTTAATATCATGTTATTTAACAGTGAAATAGCTGATTTATTGTCGTAAGTAATGAGACTTGTTTTTAACCTTTGTTGAGACACCGTTAAAGTCTTCTGTCTCTATCAGAACAGTATTGGGATTAGAGTATTTGAGAATTCAACAATACATAGAAGAAGATAGTATGCTATTTTTAAAAAGAACATCCTTGTTCACCGTTTGCTTATATTCCCTAGAACAAGTGCTTCCCCTGTCCAAGTGAAGGCTGCCCCCAGATGGGTCATTATGCTGACAGATTTCCTGGGAAAACAAAAGCAGAGGGCCAGACATTTTATCTAAACACTGGTGATGCCAGCAATTTTGCCCGTAAGTTCCTATTTTATTTGTCTCAAATTCTCAATATTATGTATTTTATCATGTCCAGTGGAAATGTGTGAAATTGCTTTTCTGTACAGAAGTTTTAAACACTCCACTCCAAAATGGAAAAAACACTTCAATGCCATGTTTACTGTAAACATGGCTAAATTTGAGGGGCAGAACAGAATTTAGAGCCTGATCCTAGGTGGCACAATGGTAAAGAATCCACCTGCCAATGCAGGAAACATAAGAGACGTGGGTTCAATCCCTGGGTCAGGAAGGTCTCTTTCAGGAGGAAATGGCAACCCACTCCAGTACTCTTGCCTGGGAAATCACATGGACGGAGGAGCCTGGTGGGCTACAGTCCGTAGGGTGGCAAAGAGTCAGACACAACTGAGTGACTGAGCAGACATGCATGCACAATATCAAGTCAATATCAAGTGATACAAAAATAAATCTCTCCACAATCGATTCTGGTGCTGAATTCAGGAGGCTTCTTCTGCTCCAGCTTCTTCATACTCTGTTAAAAGTTTAACTGTGCAAAATTATGAGGTTTTTTACAAGCAGAAAAGTAACCTATGAGAGAGATAGCAGAGGCTATGGAAATGGAAAGGAGGTGACAGATTCAAGGGGTATCAGGATTGTAGACTCCATGGGTGATGGAAATCAGAGGATGTGGAAATGGTGAGGCTTGGGGACAGACCCTGGGTTTCTTTTCTGGGGTAGCAGAGGAAAAAAACTATTTGTATGGGAGTTAATAGGGTTAACTGCATAATAAAATCTAAAGCTAAATTTTATCACCTTCCCAGTTTGGCCCAGGCTAGCTCTAAATGGCAAAAAAAAATGGCAATTCACTAGTACTATAAAATGATTACCATAAGTCAATACAATTCCAGTGATGATGGAAAATTGACTTATAGAATATTTGAGATAAATGTAGATTATTTAGACCAAAAGATGATAGTACTCTAAACTTCTGTCATCTATAAAAATGAAATAAACTGATGAAAATATCACATTATCTTTTAATATAAAGTTCTTCTAAGATCCAGAATACACTGTTAGGTTAAAAAAGTTAAAAGCGAAATATATTACTTAGTCCCTTATGGCTTGAAATCTTTTGACCTTGGTAAGAGTCTGTGTTCCTCCCCCAGCCCCTATTGTTAGCCCTCTGAACATTTAGTTAAGGAATATCCATCACTATTGGATTAGAACTACCAAAGCCATACAAAAATTATTCAAAATTCAGCAGTAATGGAATCCTGTTTTCGGAGTAATTTTTCTAAAAGTTGCTATTTTGCAAATATTTCCCCCTTGTAGGCTGGAGGTATAAGGTGGCCGTCACGCTGTCCGGAAGGAGAGTTACAGGACACATACTAGTTTCTTTGTTCGGAGATAAAGGAAACTCTAAGCAGTACGAAATTTTCAAGTAAGTCAACTCTAAGCTCCTTAAACGTTGGAATCCTTCACACATATAACATATGTCATAGACATAAGAGCTTATTCATTCCCACATGGGAACGCAGGGAAAGAAAGTTTTTTGCTTTACATTTCTTGGCTATTTGGCTAGTCTAGTAATAAAATTAACATAGGACAGGTAACAGGAGAAAAGCTAATTTAATAATGTACATATGGGGCTCCTGTAATATGAGACCTGCAATCAAACAATTGAAGCTTATATGCCACTCTGAGCTAAGGAGAAGGGAGCAGGGGTCTGGGCCTTGAAAGTGGAAAAAGAAGCTCCAGGCCCAACCGAGCTCCCTGCCAGTTTATCACACTCAGGCCATATTCCTTGTACTTACCTCAGGTGATATTTCTTTTCCTGAGCCAGGCCTTCTACCTAAATTCTTTTAGGCAGGTAAGGGAAAAGTAGAAGTTATTCTTGAATCTGACAAATCTTTATTTTCTTCAGCTCAAAATAGTCCACCTGCCAAAGTGGCACATTCTGGAGAGACTTGCTCTGAACCCCTTCAGAATTATAGAACTGCCCTGTGTCATTAAAAGGAAGATATCATTTCACCCTTGTACCTTAATATGTTTTAGAATTCTGTTCCTAAACTTTTCCCTACTATTTCCTCAGAAAACCACAGTTATTTATTTTGATGTATGGCATCTGATTTATAATCACTAAATAATTATTCTACCCATGAAACAACTGGAAAAGGATGACATCATGATGTCATCATTTATTAAATTGTGGGAGGATTGTGTTTGAAGTTTTATCAAAGTAAGGCTGACTTTAAAGTAATATGAGATATTGATGGCAAATGAACTACCAATGACTGAGCATACATGTCTGTGTTTGTTTAACCATTAGACTGACAAATGTACTATCAATCGTCTTACTAGAGATACATTGTAAGCTGGTTTTAGAAACATATATATATATATATATGTATATTTATGTATGTTCATGTATGTGTTTAACTTCACTCCCAAGCGGTACTCTCAAACCAGACAGTACTCAATCCAATCAATTTGACTCAGATGTGGAAGTTGGAGTTTTGCAAAAGGTTAAATTTCTTTGGTACAACAATGTAATCAACCCAACTCTACCCAAAGTGGGAGCATCCATGATCACTGTGGAAACAAACGATGGACAAGTGTAAGTAATATAAATCCAAAGAGACTGGAAGCATTGTCAAATTTATAATTCTACTCGCACTGAAAAACAACTTAAAGTTAAATAATCTGCAGTGGTTCTCCTCTGTCTCAGCAATAGCTACTTCCTAACACCTTTTATTTCTTTGGGAGAAAGTGTAGAACTTTAGGAAAACAACTTTAATAGGTTTGTGGATGACCATATGGGCTTTTCTGGTAGCTCAGAAGAATCTGCCTGCAATGTGGGAGACCTGGGTTCGATCCCTGGTGGAGAAGGAAACTACCAACTCCAGTATTCTGGCTGGGAGAATCCCATAGACTGTACAGGTCACAAAGAGTCAGACACTGCTGAGCGGCTTTCACTTTCATTGTGTGATCTGACACAAATTAAGGGTTAGAGTGAGAATCTTGTTTCATGATCCTGACATGAAAAGATCGATTTCATTTAGCAGTTGTGCTTTGTGCTATGTGTGTGCTTAATATGTGTATCTTCCCCAAACTTCCTGAATTCGCCAAATCGCCACTTCAGTTACCAGGAAAACATGCAATGTATCAAAGAACACCAGTAGGTTGTCCTGTATCATTGGCCCTTTTAGTGAAGACAAAGATCAACCCTTGGTTCTAATCAAGACTGAAGTGTGCATGAATCAAAGGACACTTACCATAGTGAATCACCAGAAACAGGGAGTTGAGGATGACGACACTCATAAAGTACCAATGTCAGCCCAGTGTATTGAGTATAAAGCCCGATTCCGAGATACAGAGCTGTGTGGCTTCTTTCATCGTATCATTCAGTCCTCCTGTAAGTCCAGTGAAAAGCTTTTGCTTCTGACAAAGATGGAGACACAAGAGACCAGATTTACCTTCCCACTGAAACAGACAGAAATTCAGACGAAATATATCACAGTTTTCAAGATACTGAAAATTAGGCAACAAAGGAAAGTGACTGCTGAGAGATAATAAACAAATAATGTAGTCTTGAAATTGTCCTGGCTTGCCGTCTGAAGAGAGTAACCAGGATGTCCCACAAAGAGGAAAAATTCAGGCAGAGCCCACTACCTGACCTGAAGAAACAGATCTGAGAATCCAGAAAATCCAAGACAAGTAGATTTCACAGGACTGAGTACCAGAAAGGAGAAAGCTACAGAGAGGGAATCTCAGAGAGCTGGAAATTTTCCTTAAATATTCAGCAGACTGCTGATCAGCACACATGTGTGAGGAAGCTAGCCAAGGCTGTGAATGGAATAGGATGGAAGGAGAGATTACAAAGAACAGGAGAAACTTCAAAATAATGGTTATGTTTATGCTCTTGGTGGTGATGGGAGGAAAGTGCTGGGATATAAAGTGTAATATCCCCATTTTACAGATAATTCAACGAAGGCTCAAAGCCACAATTCAGGGGCAGGAAATCTGACTTCAGCAAATTCTTCACTACCCCAAAAGAAATTCAGTTCAACTTTATCGATATTTATTGTGTGTTCTTCATTTCTTGTGACCCTTTCAAGATTAGTTTTTAACCTTTAATTTGCTATTTGCACATCTGCTAGCCATCAAATTACAGGGAAGAAAATGAAGATGGAGAGAAGAGTATTTTCTGAGCATTTTTCATGCCTCAGGCACTTTACATATGCTTATGTATTTTGTTGGACTTCCCTGGTGGTTCAGATGGTAAAGAATCTGCCTGCAATGCAGGAGACCCAGGTTTGATCCCTGGGATGGGGAAATCCTCTGGAGGAAGGCATGACAATCCACTCCAGGAAGAAAATGAGCCTCCTAAGTATCATTCAGTCTTAATGAGTAAAATTATCATTTCAGTCAAATATTGAATTAAAGTAAGAACACCTGGCCAGTTGTAACCCCAAGACCTCAGGATTTTCACTCTGGCTTCTTTCTTTTTCCTTTATTAAAAAACCCTGGCTGATTTCTTGCCTTGCTGCCAACCCTCTTCTTCCTCACCGCATTCATTGACAACATGCCTCGTTTAGTAGGTGCTCCGGGGATGTGACTGATGGACCTTCCCTGTTCTTTGGAGAGTCCAATAATATCTTTTCTGTCTGCTATTGCATAGTCACAGCATAAAATTGGAAAGGAAAATACAGTCCTTTATAGCCAAGAAATAGTCCCTCAGCCAGTATCTAGTCTCAGGCACAAGGTGTCACACTTGCTCAGATTGATGGCAGAGAAGAGGCTGTCATCACAGGTGACACACCAGCTGTGTGCCAGGAAGAGCTGACGTCTTGTTTTTTTCTCCCTAGGTTCAACTTCTGTAGCCAAGACACTGTGAGGGAAGAGGTTCTGCTCACCCTCAACCCATGTTAAGAACTGCGGACGTGTGAATAGTGAATCTTACTGCTAATAAAATCCGGTGGTAAAGCAATATATTCCTTTTTTTTTTTGCCATCATGTCCATTATTTCCAGTGAAATTTTTGGATAATAAGGTTAAAGATCCAAAATTTGGAGTTGGTCTGAAGAACCACAAATAATTATTGAATTTTGCTACATGCTACTTGGCATTTGAGCTCGGGAATATTGTTTACTTGATACTGGCATCATGCTCATTATTGATGTCACCGATGTCATTCTGATCACTTAAGGAAGACTTCTCGGTCCAAAATGAGCCTTAAGCTGGTTGTGGGCATGTGTGATCAGTACTCATCTTTGCCACTTTTTCCATCATCTTTAATCAAACGATATGTTATGTTTTGTGGACCATGTTTAGACAGAGGACATGTAGGAGATGGGACTAAATGGGTCTTGACTGACAATTTATTCCCCCAGCGAGCACTTGTTTAGCACATACTGAGTGTAAGGCACTCTGCTAGGTACTAAGTATACACAGTGGCAAAGAGTAGACCCATCGCCTTGTCCATGGCCATCAGATGAAGGAAGCCTTCAATAATGATGAGCAGAGACCCCAGAGGGCTTTGAGAAGGGTAGTGACTTGACCCACATATGGGGTTTATGTCAGTCCCTTTGGTAATTGCATGGAGTGCAGATTCTGATCATTTTCTAATCTAAATCCTGCTCCACCTGGCCCAGAACTTTCCTACTCTGGGATTCTCAAAGTTGGGCTGTTTTGGAAATTCTCTTACACCCTACAAAGGTTATAGACTTTGGGGCCTAATTTTCCCTAGCTGGTACCAGGTCTACCGATCTGAGACTTTTACTTAGTAATCAGCCCTAAGAACTGGTGGAAATCTACCAATGGCCATCAAGGGCTTTGGGAATTCTAAGATACACTCAGAACCTGGATTCACTTCCCATAGATAGGGCATCTCTGATAAAAGAAAAAGAAAGAGGTCAATAGTTGACAGATGATAAGGCAAAGTCTTGCACCTCACTTTCCTTTACAACAAACACAGGGAGAAATTCCACCAGGTCAAGGGATGTTTTTTTTTTTTTTGCCATACATTGTCATGATATCACCATGGGTTTACATATGCTTCCCCTCCGGAACCCCCCCCCCTCCCCCCCCCCCCCCCCCCGGGAAATCTCGCTGCACCAGCCCTGAGCATCAATCCTGGGCTGGCGATTGATTAGACATATGATAATTAACATGCTTCAATGCCCTTCTCCCATATCATCCCACCCTTTCCCTCATCCACAAAGTCCACGAGTCTATTCTATACATCTGCGTTCCTTTTGCTGTCTCACATGTTGGGTTCTCGTTACCGTCTTTCTATATTCCATATATATGCGTTAATATACCGGATGTTTTGAACTGTGATTCAAACAAATGTAGGTGAGGGTCCAGGCTGTGGAAAAGACGTAGAAAACAGATTTTTCAGGACAAAAACTTCTTTGAAATTAAAGGCCTCCTAGAACCCAGCTCGAACCAACCTTCTCTTCCCATAGAACTTACAAGATCATTGTCTTATGAGATGACAAGATATCTATATGTAGTGAACTTGAAATTGAAGGAGAAAAAAGAATAGAGCTGATTGGCTGGAGGAAAGCAGCTGTTTGGCTCCATCTGGCCATGTGGCCATGACAAATGATGGCTGACAGCCTTACTGTCTACCTTTGTGACTTCCAAGGAGTCATACATCTTGAAGACTGGAGGGTTGGCTGGTGGAACTGAAGTTACGTTTTCAAAAGAAATCCACAGATTCGTATGCCTTAAATCCCTGAATCTAACCAGGATATAAGTTTATTCAACATATTTCAGTTGTCATTCTCAGTTAAAAGCCCCAACCAGGAATCTTTCCATCTTGTTGTTCAATCACTAAGTCATGTCTGACTCTAATCTTATCTGGGTCTCTCCACATACTTAGGAGTCAGCTGGCTTTGAGCTGGTCCAAGATGTTGCTGCCATCACATTTAATAACCAAATCAAGTCACACAAACCAACCAGATTCAACTGGTGGAGAAACAGACTCCAGTAATTGATGGAAGGAGCTGAAAGATCATGTGGCAAAGGGCAGCTTCGGGAAGGGGAGGGAGTAAAGAACTACGACCATTTTCACAACCCATCCATCATCATCTCTAACCTACTTCCCCACTCCAGGGAAGCCTGGGGCTGGGAAAGGAACAGGTCAGGTGTCAGGAAGGTTTTCACACCAATGGGTCAACTCAGGCTCCAGACTCCAGTCTTCTTTACCTCATGTGGTCATTGGAAGTGAGGGTGCCTTTTAGGTTTATTTGCTTTTGTCTTTTGTAGAATACTAAGTGCTCCAGTATAGCACACTTCTTCTTAAACAACTAATGCCCATGAGTACTGATGGCTTCTTCTTAACACAATGCAACAGTACTGATCAACTTTCCTGATCAGCAAGTCCAATCTCCAGAATTGCCAGTCACTGTTGATGGCTCAGTGGGTAAAGAATCCATCTGCAATGCAGGAGATGCAGGTTCGATCCCTGGGTCAGAAAGATCCCCTGGAGGAGGAAATGGCAACTCATTCCAATATTCTTGCCTAAAAAAAATCCCATAGACAGAGGAGCCTGGTGGGCTAGGACCACAAAGAGTCAGACATGACTGAGCATGCATGCAAGGACAAGGACTTGGTGACTCAAAAGGAAGAGATCATCCCTTTATTATTTCAAATTCTGATAAACACAAGCAATGCTGCTGCTGCTGCTAAGTCACTTCAGTCGTGTCTGACTCTGTGCATCATAAACGGCAGCCCACCAGGCTCCGCCATCCCTGGGATTCTCCAGGCAAGAACACTGCAGTGGGTTGCCATTTCCTTCTCCAATGCATGAAAGTGAAAAGTGAAAGTGAAGTCGCTCAGTCGTGTCCGACTCTTGGCGACCCCATGGACTGCAGCCCACCGGGCTCCTCCGTCCATGGGATTTTTCCAGGCAAGAGGCCTGGAGTGGGGTGCCATTGCCTTCTCCGAAACACAAGCAATACTCTTAAAGAAATCCCCTACCCATGGTCGCTGCACCACCACCTGTGCACTTTGGTACAAAATGAGTAGATCAGTTGATATAGGATTGTTATTTGATTCTGCAGAACCACATACCTCTTTGCAGTGGCTGCCCAGCTCACAAATTCACCTCCATCTTTGGGCATAAAACCAGACCTGCCCAACAGGACCCATATCCTATTACTAATTAATTCAGGGACAGCTTCTGGCCTCACCAGACCAATCATCTGATAGACTAAAAATTCTGGACTGAGATGTTCAAAGCCAGGGAGACCTTGTAGCAGAATCAGGCTTAAGGCATAGGGGCTCTGAGGACAATTTGCAGAGGTCTCCAGGGTGGTCCCATTTCTTAGTCTTAGTCCCTGGATATCACCATTCAACAGCTTCATGGATTCTATGAGATGCTCCAATATTCTTCCAACAAATAACTTCTTTTTTAAAAAAATTAGCTATCAGAATTGATTTCTGTTGCCTACAACTGAAAGTCTCACAACTAACATACCTCTAAAACGTTACCTGTTTAAATAGCAAATGGTCTCTCCTTCACTCTCATTTCAGGAATGGGGTGGAGAGAATATCCAACATACACAAACATTTCTAGTAGAGTTATCAGAACATACAGAGAGTGGCAACCACTACCAAATGTTAAACGTACTATCTTTTGTCCCTTAAATTCCATTTTTTAAGAAATTTACCCCACAGATACACCATCCTTCCAGAAAACAAATGTATAATATCCATAAGGCACTATTTCTAATAGTACAAGATTGGACACAACCAAATGTGCATCAATAGAGAACTAATAATAAATACCCAAATGTCAGAAGGCTATGCAGCTGGTAAAAAGATTGGACTTTTTATGCACTTGATACGGAATGGTTTTCAAACATATAGTTAATTTTAAAAATCAGTTTGCCGGAGGGGGAGCATATGTATACCCATGGCGGATTCATGTCAATGTATGGCAAAACCAACACAATAAAGTAAAGAAAATTTAAAAAAATAAATAAATAGAAATCAGTTTGCAAAATAATGTACAGAATGTGTTAATCACTTATATTTTTAAATAAAATTATATTATATATATACACATAATGCATAGGCTACCTCTGGAAGGACACATAAAGAGCTGGTGAGGCATCACTTTTTAAACTCTGTATTGTATCAGATGTAGAAGGGCGTACATTACCTATCTACAAACATGAAAGAGAAAAAAATGTTTTAGGAAGGAAAAATTAAGCCCTAAATGCCCATAGTTCTACATGTGAGTGTCTGGAGTCCACACGTGCTCTCGCTGCTCAATTGAGTGGCTGCTAGAAATTAAATCTTCCTTTCCTGCCCAGAGGATGTCACATCAGCCCTGATCACCTTAAGGTACTTTCAACCATTGAAGCCCTGACTCAGGGATGCGCATGGAACCCACAGATGAACTTGGCAGTGAGGTGAGCTGAAAGGGAAGTAGGCAAGGGAAACTAACCTCTGAGCAAACTGTGACAGATCGTGCAATGATTGTTTCCTCTAAATCTAGTCAGATGTGTACATTCTTCTTGCTTTTCTGAAGAAAATATCTTTTTCCCCACCTTAGAACTGTGCTCTCTCACCATCCCAGCCATGAAATCCACTCTGAGAACAAGGATACAATGTCTATGAACTCCATTCATATGTACATTCTTTCTTTCACTAATTCATAAATACCTGTGTTGGTCATGGTTCTAGAAGTTGGGAGCATAGCAGTGGCCAAAGCAAAAGCGGTCTGTGTCCTCATGGATTGCATTTGAGATGGGAAAAGCAAGAATGCAAATAAATAAACAGAAAAGCAAGAAAGATAATTATAACTTGTGATGAGTAATGAGAAGGAAGCAAATAAGGTGCCAGGGAGCAAGGGTCTGGGTGGGAGGCTAGCAGTGAGGAGTTTCCAAGGTGGCCAGGGTTGGCCTCACTGAAGAGGTGACATTTAAACTAATTGTTGAATGACAAGAAGGAGCCAATCCCACAGAGGTCTAAGGGAGGGAGTTTCAGGCCAATGAAAAGGCCCTGAGGGGGGAAAGAACTTGGCATGTATGATGGGGGCCACTGTGGTATGTGGGGAAGGTCAAGTGGATGGCAGGAAAAGAAAAGGTCCAGGGAACAGATAGAGTTATCCAACATCTGTATAAAAAAGCCAAGACATCATTTTGCCTACAAAGTTCCATATAGTCAAAGATGTGGTTTTTCTAATAGTCATGTATGAATATGAGAGTTGGACCATAAGAGAGCTGAGCACAAAAAGAATTGATGCTTTTGAATTGTGCTGGAGAAGACTCTTGAGAGTCCCTTGGACTGCAGGGAGATCAAACCAGTCAATCCTCAAGGAAATCAACCCTGAATATTCATTGGAAGGACTGATGCTGAAGGTCAAACTTCAATAATTTGGCCACCTGATGCAAAGAGTCAACTCACTGGAAAAGACCCTGATGCTGGGAAAGATTGAAGGCAAAAGCAGAAGGGGGCAGCAGAGGATGAGATGGTTAGATAGTATCAGCGACTCAATGAACATGAATTTGAGCAAACTCCAGGAGACAGTGGAGAACAAAGAAGCCTGGCATGCTGCAGTCGATGGGGTCGCAAAGAGTTGGACATAACTTAGGGACTGAACAACTAAAACAACAATCACCCAATTTACATATTTTACCCAGGTTTTATTACCATAAATCTCATCCCACCTTAACACTGCAACATCAAAGAAAAGCATTTCTCTTCTCCACAGTCTTTATCAAGTGCTCCAGTACCTTCCTTCATCACTTAAACAGATTTCCAAAACTTGAATACCTCCAGTCAGGTCAACCAGATGGTTCAAGTCTGGAGTAGGGAGAAATTTATTTTCTATTTCCATTTATTCTGTGTATGTATTTCCCCTATTCTTGGCAGCTGACACTCAAATCTTGTTGATAACTTGCTCAAAATAACTGATATTCAACTACTCCATATTTCATTCCGGATAGTCCTGGATTCAAAGCCCATTTTATCACTCATTGTCTGCATGATATTATAAGCACGATATTAAAGGCTGGTGCCTCAGTTTCCACATCTGTTTACCTACCTAATGAGGTTGTTGTGAGACTTAAATTCTCCATACATGTACTTTTCAAAGTACATGAAAAATACTCTGACCACACATACTAAGCCTCAGTAACTGTTGGCTGCTATTCCTTATTAGCTTATGGGAAGTCCTTTCTGTTCTCTTCACAGGAGGGAGGCCCTCTAGCCTGTACCCCAGTGTTCTGATTATTCAGGAGCAGTGTGAAGTTTGACAATGAGATGTATTTAACTTGGAGGTGGTTAGGACACCAAAGGCTTATTTGCTGGCTGTGTGAACCAGACAAGCTGCTCACAGATGCTTGGATAAATGGGTAATTCATGACAGCTCCCCAAGGTAGTCTCAATGAACAGGTGTGCAAACTTCAGAGGGTCCGAGGAAACTCAATAAACGTATGTCGCCTGGTGACATGGGCTTTTACGGGGCCCTTAACCCAGCTATTCCAAATTATAGCAGGATAATATGATTGCTCTTGTTTTAGACTCTCGTGTTTTGAGGTGGCTCATCTCATATCAGTAGATAACTAGAACACTGCTGCTGCCAAGTCCCGTCAGTCGTGTCTGACTCTGTGCAACCCCATAGGTGGCAGCCCACCAGGCTCCTCCGTCCCTGGGATTCTCCAGGCAAGAACACTGGCGTGGGTTGTCATTTTCCTCCTCCAATTCATGAAAGTGAAAAGTGAGAGTGAAGTCTCTCAGTCGTGTCCAATGTTTTGTGACCCCATAGACTGTAGCCCACCAGGCTCCTCTGTCCATGGGATTTTCCAGGCAAGAGAACTGGAGTGGGGTGCCATTGCCTTCTCCAACTAGAACACAGTTAGTGGGGAATTGTAGTCAGAGGATATTATGCGGGCTGTTGGCTCAGTCTTCACCGCTCAGATGCTCAAGTATTACTAGACGGCCAGAGACAGACCCTCCCTTTGCTATCAGCTACTTGCAAGGACATTTCCATCCATTCTAAGTGAGAAGGGGTTCATTCATGGTTACAGTTTGCTGCAGTGTCCTTCTTGGGACTTGTAAAGTACTAGATGATTAAATAAAAAAATTGGAAAGTGGGATCCACTTGGCTCATAATTACATGCACAGGTCCATAGGTGCAAAGTCAGACCTTTCACTTCGTTTCGATCAAGCATCCTTCATCTTCCTAGACTTGTGGGAAGATTTGACCTCTGTTATTAATCTTGTTTTGTGTGTTTGTGCAGACTGAAATATTAAGTGCATACAACATGCTCTGTCATCACCGGCTCTTTCTTTGAAGCAGCAGCCCAGTGATAAGGCTCAAGTATAAGAAATGGCCCAGGCACTTGATCCAGGGAGAAGAAAGACCTGGAACATCCAACAGGGTAAGTCTTCCCTTAGCTGGGAAGCAGGGAGGCAGGGCAAACAGCCTTGAATTCTTGAGTCTTTGCTCACTGTTCTGGTCACGCTTGGTGAAGCTGAATGTCTGAATTTCTTGTAGATGGTGAGCATCTGGATAACTGCACTTTTCCTGCTGGGAGCAGCCGAGGTAAGAAACATCCCACCTGCCTCTTGGGATGGACTTAAACTCATCATCTCAGCACTGACCAGAGAAACCTCAGCCATGGCTGGGCTTCCAGCAGCTCCAGACAGCTCCAAGATTCCACAGAGAGGCAGACACAGCTGCCCCAGTGCCTGGGAGAGGAGGCATTTTGTGGGGGACCCTCCCCAGAGAATTTCCCATCAGCCCACCTTCATGCCCATGGTGCCTGAGGCCAGACTTTTCTAGATAAAGCATTAAATCCTTGTCTGGGTCAACATATTGACTGACCAGTGCCTGTTATCACATTAAGAGTCAAATAAACACATCTGAAGCTCTGGGGATAAAACATTATTTTTAATTCAAGGGAATTACTTTACATTGCTGTGTTGGTTTCTGCTGTACAACAGTGTGAATCAGCTATAAGTATACATATATCCCCTCCCTCTTGCCTCTGGGTTATCACAGAGCCCCAAGCTGAGCTACCTGTGCTGTTTAGCTGCTCCCAATAGCTATGTAGTTTACGCATGGTAGTGTACGTATCTCAATGCTACTCTCGAAATTCATCCCACCCTTTCCTTCCCCTCTGTGTCCACAAGTCTGTTCTCCATGTCCACCTCTCTATTTTTGCCCTGCAAATAGGTTCATCAGTACCATTTTTCTAGATTCCATGTATATGTGTTAATGTATAATACTAGGGTTTTTTTTTTGTTTTCTGACTTGCTTCATTGTATATAACAGGCTATAGGGAACACAGAACTTTTAAGTTTTGCTGGTGGTTTGAGGCAGAGAGGTCTCTGTGGGATTCAGTGGGACAGGTCCCTAATCAGAAGATGGGTGAGGGGGCCAGGCAAGGAGACACTAGATTGGGCTGAGGCAAGACTCTGCCTCGTCTTCAGTCTGTCCCCAAGCAGGGGCATGACCAGCCCAGCCTTGGGAGCTAATCTCTGAGCAGAGCCGTCCTTTCTCTCCAGGAAACAAAGTTTGCTATGATTCTATCCGGTGCTTCTCTGACTCCAAGCCCTGGGCTGGGACTGCAATCAGGCCCTTGAAAATTCTCCCCTGGGGCCCAGGGAAAATCGGCACCCACTTCCTGCTCTACACCAACAAGAACCCAAACAACTTTCAAGTGAGACCTCTGCTACTCTAATGTTGTTGTAATGGAGTGAGCGGCTGTGTCTACCGGAGGACTGGAAGTTCCTTATCCCTGTACCCTCCTCCTCCACCCCATCCTACCAGCTGTTCCCCCAGGTCTGGCCAGACCTGGACAGAGTAGATCTCTGGTTTAAAAAAAAAAAAAATTGGCTTGAATGAATGGTTCACTTTTGTCAGAACCTCTAGCTGGTTATGTGATTCTGGTCTGTGGCAAAGAGCTTACCAAAAAAACCTATGGAAGGTAAGACCATGAGTCACAATCCAGACCTAGTAGAGGTAATGATTCCTGATTTGTGAAGGTGGGGCAGGGGGAGGTCAGGGTTGGCTTCCTGGAAGAGGTGCCTTTTTGCTAAACTTTGAAAAGTTGTGGCATTGGAGCAGGCAGAAATGGGGCAGAAAGAGACAGGCCAAAGTGGCTGGGCTACAGAAACATGGAACACTTCTATGTTTGTCACAGGTTCTCCTTCCCTCTGATCCATCAACGACTGAGGCGTCCAGTTTCCAAACAGACAAGAAGACCTGGTTCATCATCCATGGCTTCATAGACAAGGGAGATGAGAGCTGGCTGGTGGACCTGTGCAAGGTAGGGCCCGGCTCTTAGCCCGGTGGCCTGTGCCGCAGGCATCTGCCCTTCCTCCCCATGAGTGCCTCCACCTCCCTTTATGCAATCTCAGCTAGTGAACTTGGAAACAGGAAACCCTGACATATCGAGGTACTACTATGCAATTAAAATGCCTCTTCACAAAAATAAAAATCCCTTTCCACATTTCTGGACTGCATCAGTAGCCTGAAGCAATGGCATTTGCTATGTGAGCAATCACTTCCACCCTCTCATTTCTGATTAGATCACGCCTAATTGTTGTCTGCTTCGTTTCAGTGAGGCTACTCTGTATTCCCATAGATGAGGGGTTATGTTCTTTTTGTTCAAGTCTTTCCCACTTCCCCAAGAGTCAGAGAGATGTGCTATGACCGTTTATTTGAGATCTGAGGGGCTAAGGCTGACCAGGTACCCAAAATGGCAGAATGTGTGTGTGCTTAATTGCTCACAGATTCTCATGTCCAATTCTTTGCAACCCTATGGACTATAGCCGGCCAGGCTCCTCTGTCCATGGAATTTCCCAGGCAAGAATACTGCAGTGGGTTGTCATTTCCTCCTCCAGGGGATCTTCCCTACTCAGGGACTGAACCCGTCTCTCTTGCTCCATCACCTGGAAAGCCTTTGCGCTAAACTGCAGAATAGAAAGTGCTAAAACCCACTGTAATAGAGAGTCTTTAGGTCAGAAGGATGGACAATGGAATAACACACATGTGTACACACACACACAAGTGTACATGTACAAAGGCACACAAACACACACATGATATATCACCCACTCCTTCTTTTCTTGGCTTCACTGGTTCAATATTTTTTTCTGACACCTAAGTATTTACCCTAACAGCCTGCCTTCCACATACACATTAATAACTCCAACCTAAAATGTCAACAGGAAAAGTTACAAACCCTGAAAAGTAAAATCATTCTGCATTTGACCTCGGTTTTTACTGGGCATTTAACTCTTAGTATCACTTCTGTCCCATCATTAATAAGTATCTTAATGTATAGACTGTAAGATATAGTTTATACTCCAAATTCTCCAAGTTTGTAAGAGAGTCCTCAGGGCTGCTTTGAAAATAAAGGAACGCAGATGTATAGAATAGACTTGTGGACTTTGTGGATGAGGGTAAGGGTGGGATGAGATGGGAGAAGGGCATTGAAGCATGTTAATTGTCATGTGTCTAATCAATCGCCAGCCCAGGATTGATGCTCGGGACTGGTGCAGCGAGATTTCCCGGGGGGGAGGGAGGAGGGAGGGGGGACCCGGAGGGGAAGCATATGTAAACCCATGGTGATATCATGACAATGTATGGCAAAAACAATAATAAAAAAAAAAAAAAAAGAAAATAAAGGTCCTGAGAAAACAACTGTTGGTATTTGTGTATGTGATCACACATACTAGTATCATGTATGTGAAAAGATTCTTGATGGGTTTTTAACTGATACCACCATTTTAGACTCAATCTGGTCCTATGTCTTCCCTGGCAGAGCTTCTAAGCATATATCAGATTCTTTAACACCCAGGAAGAAGTTTCCCTTTCAGAGTTCTCCAATATATTTTAAATCAGTACAGTTCTATTTTTCAAATATCTGCAGTGTGTCTTTCTTCTGTGAAATACTATGCTACCCTAACTCTGAAAATAGTGACCTTTCCCTCCCACCTTAGAACCCTGTAGCCAGGGGTGAAGCAAGCCCAGGCTTTGTCAAGAGGCTAAAAGGACCCCTAGTGGTCAAATCCACAGTCAGTTAGACTTCGGCTTCCAGAAAATGAGTGCACTTGAGACCTTTTCTTTACTCAACAGGGCTTTTTGAATGATGCCTTGGTTTTATCCACCTTTCTGAATCAACCTTATTAAATCTGGTCGAAGAAGACCAGTGTGGTCAGCTTTTAATTAATCTACAAGCTAGAGAGGAAACTAATTTGCCTTTCTCATAACATATCCCCCAGAGATAATTCCTATTGGCAACAGGATTCCTAACAAAGTCAAGTTCATCCCAGTGCCCCTGCTAGGAGGGGACAGAAAGATGGCCAGTGGTAACTCTCAGGGACTATTTCTGAGCCCTGGTTGGATGTGGATTCATAAGCCCCATGATAACCCCCTGGAGTCTCTCCAACACCAGAACATGTTTGAGGTGGAGGAGGTAAACTGCATCTGCGTGGACTGGAAGAAAGGCTCTCAGACCACCTGCACGCAGGCCACCACCAACATGCGCATGGTGGGCGCCCAGCTGGCCCAGGTGCTGGCCATGCTCAAGGTAAGTGGTGGCCGGGCTGCCGAGGAGGTATATGACACCCACTGGTTTCTGTGTAAAGATGCAACTGAGGGTTCTATGTTTAAAGAGGAAATATAATTGATAGCTCTCTCCGAGTCTCACTCCTAAAACTCACTTTAAATCAAGGCGCTATGGATCTGTAGACCTGTAATAAACAAGTACATTTGGGGGAGTGTCTCTGAGACCAGCAGGTGTGAACACTTTGAGCTTTGTGTTGTTTGTTTGTCCATCCAGGATTTAGGAGCACAGTGTCGGGAGCTTTGCCAGGATGAAAAGAGGACAACTGATATCCCAGGCCCTGGGGGGAGTTTACAGTGACAGGAGGGTGTGATCAGGCTTCTGATGTAGGGGTGGGGAGGAGGGAGCTACAAGGCTTTATAGGAGCACATGGGGGTCAGTGAATCTGGGGGGGGGGGGCTGTAATTAAGGATGTCTCCCAGAAAGAGAAATCTAAGTTGAGAGCTGATGGCTAAGCTGTGGATGACAACAGGAAGAGAAGTTGAAAACAGACCCAAATACAATATATTTGAGGAATTGAAAGTTCCACAAAAAGTTTGGGTAGAAAAAGAGTCTAGAAAAATAGGTGTTGAGTCAGGAAAGCTCTGAGGCTTGTGTTTCATCCTAACGTCAGTGGAAGGCTTTCAGCAGAGGAGTAATGGCTTTAGGTTTGCAAAAATCACAGCAGAGAAATATCCTGACAATACAATCTTCCCCCTCCAGTCGAACTACAGCTACTCGCCTTCCCAAGTCCACCTCACTGGCCACAGCCTGGGGGCCCATGTGGTGGGCAAGGCAGGGAGAAAAACTCCAGGCCTGGGCAGGATTACAGGTAAGACTCCAGGGCCAGGGCCCCAGGTTTTGTCCCCAGTAGCCCCAGGACATGATACAAGACTCCCTAGCTTGGAGCTGGCCCCAAGGAGTCTGTCCTCTTGGCTGTGGCAGAGCTGGCTAGAGTCTGCACAGGACATTTTGGGAAGCTCCTTAGAAGCCTATCTCTGTGGCAGGGGAGGTAGTTGCTTTGTTCCCTTTGCTTCCTCTGCTCTGTCCGCCTTCCTTCTCTCTAGATCCATGTTTTCTGTTGGTGTGGTTCTCTTAGCACGACTGGGCACCCAGGAAGATGCAGAGTAAGACTGATATGACAATGAGAAAACACAATTAAGAAGGATCCATATTGTCATTCTTTTTCTCCTTCTCTGAAATCAAGGGCAGAAGAGAACACAAAAATTCCACTGCCTTCATTGGCAAAAGAAATACCGTCACTATCACACCAAAAGCATCCTTTTAACCCAAGCAAAGCCTTTAAATGATAACAACAAATTATACTAATGTAATATAATTATGAAGCTAATATAACTATTACAGTAAGCACAGATTAAGTGCCTACTTATCCCAAATACTTTGCAAAGTGCTTTACATTTTTCTCATTCAATCCTCAGAACTAAAGAAAAAGGCTGAGGGAAGCAAATGACTCGCCCAAGGTCACACATCTAATCAGTGATAGAACTGACACTCAATCCCTGGTTCTGCTGTCTTTGGGCTTAAGCACGTCTCTACCTTTATAAGAACGCTACCATTTATTTTCAAGAGACAGTTATATTGGTGCCTTTACAGCTTCCCTGATCATATCTTCAAAGACAATTGTTAAATCCAGGAGTCCTGTCAAGAAGGAGATATAATCAGTAGTGTCCAACTCTTTGGACACTCCTCTTTGGCCTAAAGAACCTGGAAGGCTTTACCACAATTGCCATATATAGTCAGGGAAAAACAATACCAAATATTTACTTACACACCCATAACAATGTGCCAGGCACTTTGCTAAATGCTACATATTTAATCTTATTTAATATTTAATCTTACTCATTTAATTTTATCACAGCTGAATTATTAACCATATTTTATAAATGGGGAAACTAAGGCATAGAAAAAGTCAAGTGATTCACCCAAGGTCATGCAACTTGCTCAAGAAATAGCCGAGTAGGGATTTGGAGCCAGGCATCCTAGTCCCAGAGGGCTTCCCAGATGGCGCTAGTGGAAAAGAACTTGCCTGCCAATGCAGGAGACATCCGCGGGTTCGATCCGGGGGTCAGGAAGTTTCCATTGGAGGAGGGCATGGCAACCTACTCCACTATTCTTGCCTGGAGAATCCCATGGACAGAGGAGCCTGATGGGTTATGGACCATAGGGTCGTAAAGAGTCAGACATGACTGAAGCGACAGCATATATGCACACATGCATGCATCCTCATCCCAGAATCTGTGTTTTGAATCAGGATACCTTACTACTCCTCCCCTTTTCCCTTCAAACTTGGGAAGGGAAAGAAAATATTAAAGAAGAAAGATATACAAGGAAGTAGGAGAATCTGTTGTAGAAAAAAATAAAATCCTTTCCTAAACAAAATCTGAATTTCTTTGTTCCCCTGCCCTTCTCTATCCATGCACTAGAACGTAATAAACACAGAGACTTGATGGCTCCATATTTCATACCCTGGCCATGGCACTGCATGGCTCCAGGTATCCCTTGAGTTGGGGAGTGCACACCCTGGGCAACTGTACAACCTCCATCTTGCTGGCACCTACAGTCAAACCTATTGTGCGTAGCCCTGGCCATCTCTTTCAGGGTTAGATCCTGTAGAAGCAAATTTTGAGGGTACTCCTGAAGAGGTCCAATGCGACCCCTTCGACGCTGGCTTTGTTGATGTGATCCACACAGATGCAGCTCCCCTGATCCCGTTCATGGATGAGCCCCACAATGTTTCAGCTGCAAGCACTTTGCAATCTGTTCTAAGCAGGAGAGTGCTGCATTAGGAAAAGCTCACCACTGTTCTAAATATTTCAGGCTTTGGAACGAAACAACAGGTGGGTCACCTTGACTTCTTCCCAAATGGAGGAGAGGAAATGCCTGGATGCAGGAAGAATGCCCTGTTGCAAATGGTGGACCTAGATGGCATCTGGGCAGGTAAAGGCTGAGCAGAGTGGAGGAACCGCTTCCCTGGGGAAGAAATGCCATTCCCACAGCAAAGCTTAATGATGAAAACACACTGTTCTTTCTTTCTTTCTTTTTTTGAATTTCTATATATTTTTTAAAATTTATTTATTTATTTTTCTTTACATTATCCTGTTGGTTTTGCCATACATTGACATGAATCTGCCATGGGTATACATGTGTTCCCCTTCCAGAACCCCCCTCCCACCTCTCTCCCGATTCCATCCCTCTGGGTCATCCAGGTGCACCATCCCTGAGCACCCTGTGTCATGCATCAAACCTGGGCTGGCGATTCATTTCACATATGATAATTTACATGTTTCAATGCTGTTCTTTAAAAAAAATCTTCCCTTCTAGACCTTATTCTTAAAAATACAGCCATGTATCATTTGTTATATCTCAGCTCTGCTGGTTGTTATTTCCTTAAAATATTGTTTTAGGTGTCCTGGAATGAACAAGCAACAAAGATTTACAAAACCATTGCTTAAAGCTGTTAACTGGAACAGTTAATTGATAGCTACCTAATAAAGGAAGGAAATACCATAAAAGTAACTATGCTGACTTGAAGAGAATTTTTCTACCAGTTCTTGCTTATGATATGGTTCAAGCTTATGTTACTGGCTTCAACTCCATAGCTAAAATGGGAATATTCCCAGTTGTGTCCATGGCAAACCCATTTGCATGAGAGTCGCTGCTCTCCTATGTTGGGGCAGCAATAAGAAGCAATCACAGGTAATGAAGGTTAGAGTAGAGACGTGCTACTCAACATGGCTGTTCTTCATCAATGGTCAGCAACTGGGATTAAGGGCATCATTCAGACACAGCTGTCTGTATCAGATAAAGTCAGAATGACAATGAATAGGTGAAATTTTCAGCCAGACGCATCATTTGGCTCCACAAAATGATGCAATATTTTTATTGAATGTGAGCATAATGACTTGGCAGGGATGAACACCATCAAAACAAATGTTAAGGCTGAGGACCAATGTGTTTGTCTTTCATGGCTTTATGAGGCTTTGAGAGAACAGTGTAGCCTAGACCCTCCTCCATCAGTAACAACCAAGCAAGTTCAGGCCAGGTCTTGAAGGTGTGCTATGATAGCTACCACTTAGCAAGAGTTCATAGGGGCCAAGGAAGGTTCTGAGAAGGAGCAAGACATTGTGAGAGTGAAAGCAGTGCTCACATAAAGCCACCTAAAGCTATCCAACCTTCCCTTTTATTTGCCTAAGTATGTCATGAAAATGTCCTTGCCCTGCTTTTATCATGTCTGGGAGGTCATGTCCATCTGCTTGTGTCCTCAACAACCTCCAACCTGGTGCCTGGGACATAAGACAGCAGAGAGGTGAGAGGCCTGGGCTAGAGCACCAGATAAGCTTGGGTTTAAATCCCAGCCCCACCACTCCTCGCTGAAATCTGAAACCTGAGGCTGGAGTCTGTATGACTTTTTGTAATTAAGGATGGTGTGTTACCCATCTTTGAAGAAAACTGAAAGTGTTAATTGCTCAGGCATGTCTGACTCTTTGTAACCCCATGGAGGGTAGCCCACCCAGCTCCTCTATCCATGGGAAGTCCTGTTTGCATGATAGTCACCACTCTTGTCCACGGAAATCTCATGGACAGGCAAGAATACTGGAGTGGGTTGCCATTCCCTTCTCCAGGGGATATTCATTATCCCGGGATTGAACCTGGGTCTCCTGCGTTGCAGGCAGATTCTTTACTATCTGAGCCACTAGGGAAGCCCCTGGAGAAAGGTGAGGGTTACAGGGACAATGCACATAAAGAGTCCAAAACATTGTCCAGCAATCAGAAAGCAGGCTTTCTGTGTTAATTGTCATTTTGTGTCTGGATTTTGACTCATCTTAAAGTTCTGAATATATAGTCCCGTCCCACTTGGAGGAAGAGGCAGAGAAGGGACCCCAGCCACCTGTGCAGACTTCCTCCTTTGCTTCCCCAGGAACCCGCGACTTCGTGTCTCGCCATCACCTGAGAAGCTATGAGTACTACTCAGAGAGCATCGTCAATCCCATTGGATTCACCGCATACCCCTGTGCTTGCTACAGGGACTTTGAGTCTGTAAGATGTTATCCCACCTTGAGTCCCACGGTGGTGCTCTTGTCCTGCTGTGTTGGGGTCTGCGGTACTCTTCACCAGGTTCTCATCATCCCTTATTTTTTTTTTTTTTTTTGGCGCTGCATGTCAGAGTTCACGTGGAGTGAACCCCTCCGTGGAGTGGAGGGGCAAAAACCTTTAAGCAGGAGGTAGCTACAATTCTAGAAGAGTCGCATGGGAGAGGAAGATTCTGGGAAGTCAGAGAGTAGAGAATCAATTCAGTGATCGAGGAAGGCTTCCTGATGGAAGCAAAGTTTGAATCTTGCTTGGAAAAGCATACATTTTAGAAGGAGGAGAAGGAGTGCACATTTTTGCCTAAAGCAGAACAAAAATAAAATGTGTGAGAGAAGAAGTACACACCAGAGAGGACAAGTGGAGGCCAGGCTGGGGGCTACGGGAGGGGGTTGTGTCTTGTGCAGCTGGCAATAAGAGAGACAGAAGAAATGATACTCTGGAGCCTGGTGTGACCATCTCCCCCCAGCTCCCCATTCAGTGACATCATGTTGGTAGCCTGAAACTGGCCACAGTCAGAGCGTATTTATAGCATGGAAATTGGTAGACACTACAAAGGACTTTTTGTTCCAGTGTTGCCCATTAATCATTCACCAGCATACTACTTGATGGAAGCCATATTTGATCTAACCTGGAGCCCAGGCATCAATATTTTCTAAACCTCTTGAAGTAGTTCTAATGTAATGTGCCTCAGGCTTGGGTACCACACCCTGGATGAAGATAGTTTAGAGACCATCTATTCCAATGGCTTTCTAGTTATAAAAGAGGAAACTCAGACTATAGGAAAATTGCTCATAAGATGGGCGGATCATAGAGAGACAAACATACCTTACAGCCAGATCCGTCTTTCTCATTAGAACAAGTCCTTCACCTGTCCAGATGAAGGGTGCCCCCAGATGGCACACTGTGCTGACAGATTTGCTGGCAAGACGTGTGAGAAGCAGCAGAAGTTCTTCCTGAACACAAGAGATTCCAGCAAATTTGCTCGTAAGTTGGGTTGTGACTTTCTTGCCCTGGTAAAGAAGGTTTGGTTTCTGTTGTGCATGAATATAAATACCACATAAACATAAATAACCTGAAATATTTGTGGGTACATTTTATCTTAGTAAAAGGACACATCCACTCAAACTCCCCCATTCAAGACTCAACTGAGAATTTAGAAAAGGTCTGCTTTACTTCCAGTTTATTTCTGTGGCATAAAATGAGCTCATGCAAATAGCAATTTATGTTTCTGTGGCCATCGTCTCTGAATTTTTGCCACCCCAGTCCTTTGTTCTCTTCATCATAAAAATTGTCTCATCCACATCTGTTTTCCTATTCATTAAAAATTTATTTGATACAAACTCTTTGCTTGTCCAACCCACTTAGAAGCCCAACTCCAGTCTCTCCATTTCCAGCTGTCTGTCCTTGTGTCCCTCTTGATCATGGGTGTGGGGGAGGGGTGACTCTCTGGTGGAGGGTGAGTAAGAATCAGAAAGGGGTGATTTCTCTCCAAATTCAGCTGAATGAGCTCAGACAAAGGGTAGAGTTTCAGCCACTCTAAAGCCACATGCCACAAGCCACATACCACAGCCACATGCCAAAGGGCATGTTTCAACCACTTTGTGCCAACCTGCCCTATGAAAGTTCCTTAAGATGTTGCACCTTAAAAAAAAAAAAAAGAGAGAGACTGTGTATATACAAATACATAAATATAATACAAGTCTTATATAGTACTTTAAGTCAGGTTTATTGATATATAATTTATGTACAGCAAAAGTCAGCCTTTGTGGTGTATAGCTAGTTCTATGGGTTTTGATAAATGAATAGTCATGTAGCCATCTCCACAATCAAGATAGGGAATATTTCCATCACTGTATACATATTTATTTAAAAAGACATTGATGAATCAATCCTTCTTCTGATGTGGTGATGCATGAAATACATGCCCATATTTTAAAACAACAAATTAAACATTCAAAAGCCATATATTCATTCCTCAACTAACATTTATTTATGGACCACAGACTGTGCTAAACATAGGGGGTGCAGAGAGGATGTAAACACTCTAGTATGAAATTTATAATGCAGCAGAGAAGCTGGAAACTGAGCAAGCAGCTCCAAGTGCATTGGGCTTGGCAGATTGCTACTGGGATATTGGGGGACAGAGCATACAGCCTTGACCAGAGGAAGGAGCAGAAGGAGCAGAAAAAACACCTCTGAGGACCTCAAGGACACATAGAAGTTAGGCAAAGGGTGTGTGGGTGTGGGTGTGTGTTTATATTCCTATGTGTGTATGCGTGGGAATGTGAATGTGTATATGAATGTGTGGGTGTGTGTGTACATGTTTATATGTGTGTGCATGCATGTGTTTACGGGGTTTTCCAGGTGGCGCTAGTGGTAAAGAACCTGCCTGCCAGCGCAGGAGGTATAAGAGAGAGATGTGGATTCAATCCCTAGGTCAGGAAGAGCCCCTGGAGGAGGGCATGGCAACCCACTCCAGTATTCTTGCCTGGAGGATCCATTGGACAGAGGAGCCTGGTGGGCTACAGTCCATAGAGTCTCAGAGACTCGGACACGACTGAAGCGACTTAGCACGTACGCACGCATGTGTGTGCTTATGTATGTGTGTGAGTGTGTGGTCATAGGTGTGCCAGTTTGTGTACCCATGTGTGTGCTCCTGGGGGCCAAGACAGCTCTTGAGGTGTAAGTCTTATTGACCTCTGTGCTGGAGACTGCTCAAGCCACAGAGAGGCAAAGGAAAGACAGACCTTGCCCTTGAGGCTCTGAGGATGGTACCCCGAGTTACCTTTCAAATGTGGGGACAAGCCCTCATTCCTTCTCTTCTCACCTTCACTCACACTACTGTCCTTCTAGAGTGGAGCTGTCCAACAAAACTCTAGCTCGTGGTGGAAATGCTCGGTGCTGTCCAGTGCGGCAGCCGTTAATTGTGTGTAGCGGTTCAGCACTTTCAATGTGGCTAAGGAAAGTGAAGGGTTTTTTTTCATTTTACTTAATCTGGGTTTAAATTTAAGCATTCACGTGTGACTAGTGGTCTCTTTACTGGGGTGGGGCCACTGCCAGATGCTTGCTTCTCCTTAGCACGCAGTGTAAGGAATGGGGAACAGGGATCTGAGATTTGGGTCCACTGTCTTGTGCATGAATAGACTGAACTCTTTTCTATGCCACGTGCAGGCTGGAGATATGGCGTTTCTGTAACACTGTCTGGAAGAACAGCCGCTGGTCAAATCAAAGTTGCTTTGTTTGGAAATAAGGGAAACACTCGTTGATATAATGTCTTCAAGTAAACTTCCTTTTTTGACACCATCTCTCACTTGGTGATACACAGGGCTTTCATATGCATGCACTGATATGCTTGGCATATTTTTCTGAATGGATTTTTAATTATTTACTTTATGTACTGAAGCTATTTTCAGATTTCTGCTAACAAGTGTTCTTTTCTCTATTATAAATCCAGGCATTTAATTCTTTCTCTCTCAATAGATCAGATTTAATTTTTTAAGATTAAATCTAATGTTATCCCAGATATCATGTTTTCTGACTAGCCTAGTTACACATGTGTTTTGTATTAAAATAAGTGGATAACTTGTTATTATACAAATAATTCTACTAGAAAAATATGAAAGAATTACATGGTTTTCTATAACAAAGTTTTGAAGATAAATGAACTTATATTTGAAGAAATAATATTTAAATCGTAGTTTGAGGAACTTCCCTGATGGCCCAGTGGTTAAGACTCCGAGCCTCCACTGCACGGGACACAGGTCGATCCCCAATAGGGAAACTAAAATCCCACATGCCATGTGGCATGGCCAAAAATAAAATAAGTAGTAGCTTGAGACTGATGGTATTGTAACTGAGTTTTTCATTTTTCTAACCTTTATTTGAGAGTTAATTTGAAAAAATTATCTAGTTAATCTTGAGTAGATAAAAGTGGCAGGGACTTATATGCTCATTAGAACTTATTGCAGCAAACGGGAATGTTTCTATTTCTCTATTTCAAGTGGGATTAGCAAACCAAGCTCCACCCTTCCCAGTGAGTTTTTTGACGCAGATACTGATGTTGGAACAATTGAGAAAGTCAAGTTTCTTTGGAATAACAACTCGGTAAACCCAACCCTCCCCAAAGTGGGTGCAGCCAAGATCACCGTGCAGAAGGGAGAGGAGAAGGCAGAGTCTTTGCTGGCTCCTTCCTGAGGATGTTTGTAGAAAGTTGCATTTGTCATGGAAACACCACAGAAGGTCAGTTAAGGTCCAGCCAGGGTCCTCAGCACTCTCTTTGGGAGGCACAGATGATACAGCTCCACTTTCAGTGAAAACTGAGGAGGCAAAATAAGACAGAGAAATAGGAAATAATTTCTGAGGGATATAAGGTTATAAATGTGGATTGGAGGATGGCTACATGTTAAAGAGGGGATGATCCATGAAAGTTCAGAGTAATAGAAGAAAAAAATCAGTTTTATCAAAAGATATAAAATTTGAGATGAGACAAGAGAGAGCTGAGGTGGCCACACTTGCAGAATATTCATCCTGACCCGTGATGTCCCCAGCTGTCCCAGCTGTGGGCATACAGGGGTAATGACCAAAGCTCGCACCCCAAGTCCATCCAGGAGGACACCCCTGTGTGGCTCGACGGAAAGGGGCTCCTGGGCTCTTGGTCACTGACTGAGGTTTGGGAGGTCGGGTGGGGTCACCAACCTCAGGCCCCAGAGAATGTCCCTTCCCTGGGCAGGGTTTGCAGACCTCACAGCCACCTCTTCAGGCTGGATGACCTCTGTGAGGTCCTCCTTGTCTCTCTGAAGGGAGGATGGAGAGGCTGGCCCAGGTGGGTGGTCAGCAGAACAAGAAGGTCTTCTCAGAGAGAGCACAGCACCAAGGAGGTGGCTGGGGAATGCTGGGCAGGCCGGGGGTGCAGCTGAGGCCTTCCCTGGCAACCCCACCAGAGAACACTGGGGCTTGAAGGTCAGTTCCCCAGGCCCTGTAAGGAAGTAGAACCATTGCCTGCATCCTGGGACCGTGTGGTTAAAATCAGGTCAGAAGAATGTGGTCTCATCGGAATCTTTACAACGTGAGGCGATCCCAGGAGATGACTTGCTCACAGGTATATCTGAGAAAGGAAAAAAAATACAAGACCAAATCAGCCATGGCGATGCTCCCTACAGTGTCTTTCTACACTTTCTAGAAAGGGAACAGAATGTGCTTGAGGCCATGCCCGAGGCCCTGAGTCCATCAGCTGCCACCTTGGCTCTCCAGAGGCCTGTGTGCAGCTTCCCCACCTGCCAACTCCAGAGGGAATCTATCCAAAAAAAGCTGGATGGTGGAGTCAGATATTTTAAATACAGGGAGATCGAACCTCACCAACTAGTCTGGGGAATAAAAATGCTGAAGTCATCAACTTATTCAAAGATTTTGCTGTTGGGGAAACAGCCAATAAGTAACATTTTAAAAAATAATAATATTTGGGAGACCAAAGAAAAGTAAGACTTTGGTCCAACCTCCTCTCAGATACCCCTTGGATTTTTTTAGTTAATATGTGGAAGTTATTGTGGTTTCACATCCTACCAAGGAATCTGCTGACAGGAGTTCCCTCCAGTGACATGGTGTCAAAAGAAAAAAATGTAGTTTTCTCCCCTTTATTTCTCTCTCCCCCAACACTGGCCTCCTCCCTTCCTTCCTCTCTGACTTGATTAAGTACCAGGTATGCCAGGAGTACCGGAGGGAGATGCAAAGACAGAGGGGGGATGCTCTGGAGGGCTTAACAATGTAGCTGTTGGAAAATTAGACTTATAATTCATGTAAAAGATCAAATGGCACAAGAAGAACTCCCCATGAGAGGCCCAAAGAGAGTGGCTGGGAAGGCAGGCAGAGGGTCCCGGAGGATGAGAGAGGCAGGGGGAGGCCAGGCTGCTGAGGGCGGGCCTCTGGTGCAGAGGACCGGAATATGATTGAAGGTTAGGGTTAGGGCTAACGGAAAGACAAATGAAATACAGAGGGAAAGTGGAGAGGGGCCAGTGAAGGTGAGGAAAGAGGATGAAGTTTTAGAGCTCATAGGTGGTGAGACCTGAGAGAAGCCCGTGTTTCTTAGAAGAGCCATAACCATTACCACTTACATCTGCATTGTTTTTTAATTAATTATAAAGCTTTTTTACATGTATTGTCATAAGACGTGTTATCAACATGGAATTCTCACCAGTCACGGGAGAGAGCTACGCCCTGTCCTACAAATGACACCAGTAAGCAGCTCCCTGTCGTGTTGGAAAGGCAGGAGAAGGGGAGCCCCAGCAGAGAGCCAGGCCGCCGACTCCAGGCTTGAAAGGCAAGGTCACGGTAGCTTTGGAGTTGACCCAACCATGGAAAATGTGGGCCATGACATCAGCTAGACCTGTATTTGCATCTTGGTTCTTCCACGTATTAACTGGAGCCCTCTGTGCCTCAGTTTCCTCTCCTGTGATGCAGGACTCGTGGCGACACCTCTGCACACTTGTGTTGTGAGAAGGAATTTCACATCGCATCGCAGTGAACAGTTAGAGCCTCTGCCGCTGGTAGGAGCTCAGTCCACTGTAGCGACTGTATTTCCTGGAGCTACTGCAAGGTTGAATCGGGTCCTCCGGTGACTGAGCCAAGAGTGAGTCCATCCGAAAGTCCGTGTGCCAGGGTTTTGGGCTGCTCGCATGGGTTGTGGAGGAGGAGAGCTGTGAGAGGCCCAGTCCCTGCTCCGGGGAGCTCACAGTCCTGAGGGCCCAGAGACCACCCACCCCTGATCATGGCCAGCCCCTCCCACTGGAAGCCCCCAGGCGATCAGCCCTCCAGGAACTGTTGAAGTTACCAGCCTGGGGCAGCCCTCAGCCTTTTGAATTGTAAATCAGCAATTACCTCCGCTGAAAGAGTCCAGTTGCCAGGTAAGGATGCCCTGGCATTTAGAAAAAGCATTCCTTTTCTCTCCACAGACAGGGCTTCTGCAGCGAAGACACCGTGAGAGAAGACGTCCTGCTCACTCTCATGCCCTGTTAAACTCCAGGCGCAGTCCCAATGCGTGTGACACCAAAAAAAAATCCGTTCGTGCATCTATCTGCTCACCTCTGTTGCTGATATCAGCTGCCCGCTATGGGACATTTGGGAACTGAATATTTTAAAATATCCTGCACATTTTCCGTATATTTGGATTTCCTGCCCTCGACCTCCAGTTACCACACCTCCCCCCACCCCACACCAGTTTCCTTAGTCTTCGTGCCCACTGTCTTCTCCTCACCTGAGGGGGTGGCAACAAACGGTGGAACTAGAGGGTGGGCGTTGAGGGGCCTCAGCAGAACTTTAGCCCCACCCTTCATCTACAAGTGAGGAAACAGAGTCCCAGAGCGGGTTTGGGGAGGGTGGCAGGGGGGTGTTTGCTGTTCCAGCACATAGAGTGGGTCAGTGTCCTGTAATTGGGACTGAGGGTCAGGCCTCTCCCTGGCTGCCTTGAGATCAGGAAGGCCGTGCCAGGACATGGCCTGTTTGTGGTGGTGAATTGTGTGGTGATGGGCCCACCTGGGAGCTTTGGCTCTCGGTGAGGTTAAAGGGGCTCTGGCTTCCAGAGACTGTGGTGGGAACACTTGCAGAGCATACAGTCTCCCAGAGCCCACTCCCACCCCCACCCCTGCCCCTCCCCGGTCCCTGGACCGAGGCCCACCTCAAAGCCTTCTCTCTGCATGCACGGCGGCGCCGTCCTAGGCAGGGCCAAGTGCTGAGAAGGGGTCCAGGGAACGGCTTCTGAGGGGAGTGTCTAGTGCAGAACCTGTTGAGAGGGACTTTTCGGTCATGGGAGGGTGGGTATGACTCAGCCAACCAGACCTCACCATGAGTCCTAACCCACAAAGGTGTTCGTACCTGGTGGAGGGAGGGGTCTTCAAGGTGGTCCAGCCTGTCCCATGATCAACCCCAGGGGGGCTCTGAGGGACCAGGAAGATCATTGCCTCCCTAGTATCTCCCCTCTTGGTCACCCAACCACCACAGCAGTTTCTAACCCCTGCTGGCATGTCAAGTGTTACTAAGCTTCAAACTTGAGGGCAGGGCTTCCCTGAATGGCTTAGTGGTAAGGAATCCACCTGCCAAGGCACCAGACATGAGTTTGATCCCTGGTCTGGGATGATCAGGGATGACCAGGCATGATCCCACATGCCACAGGGCAACTAAGCTCGTGCACCACAACTATTGAGCCTATGCTCTAGAGCCTGGGAACCACAGCTACTGAGCCCTGTGCCACAAGTACGGAAGCCCCCACGCCCTAGAGCCCACGCCCCACAGCAAGAGGAGCCACCACGACGAGAAGCCCATACACTGCAACTAGAAAGGAGCCCCAGCTCGTTGCAACTAGAGAAAAGCCCACTCAGCCACAAAGACCCCACACAGCTAAAAATAGATAAATAAAATTATTAAAAATAAAACCCACAAAACTTGAGTGTGAGTTAGGCTCCAGAACAGTCCTTACAAGCAGAGGGGATGATGAGGATTTACTGAGTGACTGTAGTGGAGGCTTCACAGTAAAGGGCAGGGGGTGCCATGCAGGGGAAGGGGGTGGAGGGGTAGTGCTCAATAAACAGTGCAATGAGGAGGAGGGAGCACTGAGCAGGAGAGACCTGGCCCTGGCCATGAACCCACACTGGATGAGGCAGCACGTTCAGTCAACAGGATATAGACTCTGCAGACACTCCCAACACCAGCTCTGTGCCAGGCACAGGGGGAAGCAGTGACACGGTGCTCTTGGCATGCCAGCATGTAAATAAACACAGCCCTGCTGCCCTCGGCCTGCCAAAAGCAAGGTGTATCCCAGAACAGGACGCAGAAGAGGAAGGAGCAAACGGGGAAGGCTGCACAGAGCTGGGGGTTTTAGGCCCAGACTTGCAGGAAGACGGCCTACTGAGACTGCAAGCTGGGAGGCCAGCAAGGAGGAGGAGGCCCTGGCAGACTTCCGGGGGAGCAGTAGTGAGACGCTCCTTGATGGAAAAGGTGCTGGGAAAGATTGAAGGCAGGAGGAGAAGGGTGGGGGGCAGAGGATGAGATAGTTGGATGGCATCATTGACTCAATGGACATGAGTTTAAGTAAACTCCAAGAGAGAGTGAAGGACAGAGAAGCCTGGTGTGCTGTAGTCCATGGGGTCGCAAAGAGTCAGACACAGGTTAGCAACTGAACAACAACGAGACCCTTGGAGGGTGGTGCGTGGAAGTAGGTATGATGGATGGTGATGGTGAGAGGGCCCCCCACTCAAGGACAGCCTGCCTCACCTGCTCCCCAGATTAACAGATACAGGCAATAACTTGGGAGAAATGATTTGAAAACAGCAGGGAAGCTAAGAAGAGACTGAAGACAGGGAGAGCAAGTTCCTGAGGACCCCTTAGGCTGTTGGCCGCACCATAAGCATGCAGCGGAGGCTCTGCCCTGAGCCTCGGGTGACCTGGGTGACCTTGGGCTTGAAGACAGGTGCAGCGGTGGCCATACTCTCCAGGGACATGGAGGGCAGCCGATGCGGACCCAAGCTGGAGGGGGGCCTCCAGGCCTCTCCACCCAAGTTCCTCTCCTAGAACAAGCGTAGGTCCTGTTATCAGGGATACTTCCTGAGAAAACTACCAGGAAGACAGAGAACAGAAGGCCCCACAATTAAGGCGCTGGATGCTGTGTACGTCACAGAGCCCAGTGATAAGGGCCGGTAAGAATCAAAGACCTGGAGACACACGA
The DNA here is from genome assembly GCA_007570785.1 of Antilocapra americana. Taxonomy (NCBI): domain Eukaryota; kingdom Metazoa; phylum Chordata; class Mammalia; order Artiodactyla; family Antilocapridae; genus Antilocapra; species Antilocapra americana. The sequence goes on from ML660216.1 coordinate 6,456,678, forward strand.
AACCTGGAGTCCTTTCATTAACCGAACACAAACAGCACACAACACAGCTTAGAGGAGGGAAAAGAGGAAAGGGAGTAAATGAAACACGCTAAGAAGAAGTTGGGAAGGAACCATGTCAGCAAGAGCAGAGGTCTTGGTCTGGCCTCAGATCTCAAGACAATCATGAGTGGAAAGTCGCCCCCTGCTCTGATAGGGCCTCAGGCAGTGTCTGTCTGTGAGTGTTCAGCCCCATGGGATCAAGATGTACAGCAAAGAGCCTTCTTTTTTTAAATTAACGTTTATTGGAGTATAGTTGCTTTACAATGTTGCATTAGTTTCGACTGTATAGCAAAGTGCATGAGTTATATATATATATATATCCTCTTGTTTGTATTTCCTTCCAATTCAGTTCACCACAGAGCACTGAGTAGAGTTCCCTGTGCTATATAGTAGATTCTCATTAGTTGTCTATTTTATACAGAGCATCAATAGTGTATATATGTCAGTTTTCATCTCTCAATTCATCCCATCCCTGCCTTTCCCAGCTTGGCATTCATACCTTTGTTCTCTACATCTGTGTCTCTATTTCTGCTTTGTAAAGAAGATCGTCTATACCAAGTTTTTCAGATTCCACATATATGCACTAATATACAGTGTTTGTTTTTCTAGTTGCTGGGTTCAATGTTTCTTTTCAAGGAGTGTGTCAGTAGGTGTAACTGTTGCACCCAAGGTATCCTTTCTGTATTGATTGCTCCTTCTGTTCCAGTTACATATATTGGCCATCAAATTTCTTGTCTCCATCAAATTTTTTATCTAAAGTACTGCTCAGGTTATCACTCTAAGACACTCACAATCCCACAGCAAATGCTTCAAGACATCTAATATGAAAGTTCACATTGTCACTGTGACTCCATTTTTAACTGTTTAGCATGGCTTAAGTCCTGTAAGTTTCACCCAAAGTAAGTAGGAATCATAGCCCAGAAGAAAAGCCACATTATAACACCTGGGTTACTCATTAGTGTAGCTATGAGACCCCATTTCCTGTCATCTCTGGGGAGTCCAAGTTCTGCATCACACATCCTTGATCCTAACACATGGCCTGGGAGAAGGGCGTTTAGGGCTCTCCATGGCTACTCTGGGGGACTCTTGCAGTGTCTATGTGGCCCTATGTGTGTGTCTAAGTCACTTCAGTCATGTCTGACTCTGCGACCCCATAGACTGTAGCCCACTAGGCTCCTCTGTCCATGGAATTCTCCAGGCAAGAGTACTGGAGTGAGTAACCATTCCCTTCTCCAGGGGATCTTCCTACTTAGGGATGGACCCCAGGTTTCCTGCATTGCAGGCAGATTCTTTACTGTCTGGGCCACAAGGGAAGCCTCCCATGTGTCCCTAGCAGATGTGAAATCCAAATTTCAGGGGCTGCATGGGACCAGCTTGATTAGACTTCGTTCTCTGTTGTTTTTTAACAGAGGTGGTGCATTTTCAGAATGCATATGAACATGGCCTTTGGAACAATGAAAATACATCACATTCATAGTCAGTGTGTTAACACATTGTGCTCAGAGGGACAGTCAGTCTGGTTGGAAGCAGCAAGAAAAGACACTGAGTCAGCAGTTGGGGTTCTAGTCAAACTTGGTGACCCTGAGCCAAGACTTTCCACCTCTCTGGGTCTCAGCTTTCTCAACCATAAAAGGGAATGGAGGCCTCCATCCTTAAGTCAATGAGCTAGAAGATGAGGGAGGTACCCTATGGAGTGTGGCCACAGTCTGACCCCAGATTCAGAGCTACCAGAAGGGAGCAGGAATGGGCTTCCGTAATGGCTCAGGGGTAAAGAGTCTGCCTGCAATGCAAGAGACGTAGGTTTGATCCCTGGGTCAGGAAGATCCCCTGGAGAAATGGCAATCCACTCCGGTATTCTTGCCTGGAAAATCCTGTGGACCGAGGAGCCTGGAGGGCTGCAGGCCCTGGGGCTTCAAAGAGTAGGACACGACTGAGCAACTAACCCAACAGCCACCTCAGACGCAAAGCAGTGCCTGCTAGGGTGGAGTTCAGGCTCAGCCAACTCAGGCCCTGTATGCTCACCTCAAGGTGCAGGAAACTGGGCATCTGAGGGCCTCAGGACTGGTTGAGGAAGCTCCAGGAGTGCCAGGAGAGTGCCATGCAGCCCACAAACCAGATCGTCTGGGAGCTTGAAAAAACTGGGGTGGGAGGGGGTATAGATCCCAGGCCCCACCCTAGCCAATTCAAGAATAAGCCCAGGTGACAGAGGCCTCTTTATAAAACCCCTCAGGTACTTCTCCTGTGCAGCCAGGGGAAGCTCTCCCAGGATTCAGTATTTCCTGAGTCTTCTCATCCAAGGTCCAGGTGTCCTCCTATCTGGAAATTTATTGTTTTTTCATGTTGATGATAATCTTATTTTTATTTTTAGCCAGTTATAAAATTTTCTCTTTGTTGTGGTAATTTGCAGTAAGAATTTTGTTTCCTAAACTGCACTATAAAATAAGGTCAATGGGGAACTTTCCTGGCAGTCCAGTGGTTAAGACTCTGCACTCCCAATGCAGGCGACATAGGTTCAAACCCTGGTCAGGGAACTAAGATCTGACATGCTGTGTGGTGCAGCAGAAATAAATAAATATTTAAATAAATAGATAGATAAATACATAAAGTGAAGCTAAAGGGAATGTCCCAGGACCAAGGGAATGGGGGTGCTATGAGAATTTTTTGTGAGGATGGTGTCCCTGTCTTTACTCAGGTCTGAGTAACCTTGGCAAATATAATCTGGGACTGAGAATGTGGAGGACATGTCCATTGTCTCAGGCTGTGAGAGCAGAGAGTCAGCTCTAAGACCAGAAATGGAGGCATAAATGTGGCCAGGGAGGAGAAGGGAGGGTGGGGGAGGAATGAGCCTTGGGATGGGGCAGGGATCAGGGGTTCCTCAGTGGGGAGATACGGCTGACATCCCTGGCGAGGGTCCCATGGGTGCAAAAGCTCAGAATAGGGGAGGAACAGGTTCATTTTCTGGACTGTGTGTCCTTCCACACAAGCAGAGCTGCCATAACAAAGGACCCCAGATGAGGTGGCTTAAACTGCAGAGGAGCTTCCCTGGTGGCTCAGCTGGTAAAGAATCTGCCTGCAGTGCAGGAGGTCTGGCTTAAATCCCTGGATTGGGAAAATCTCCTGGAGGAGGGCATGGCAACCGACTCCAGTATTCTTGCCTAGAGAATCACATGGACAGAGGAGCCTGGTGGGCTACAGTCCATGGGATCACAAAGAGTTGGACACGACTAAGCGACTAAGCGTTGTACAAACAGCAGAAACTTATGATCTCACAGTTCTGGAGGCTGCGAAGTCCAGGACCAAGGCATTACAGGGCTGGGTCCTTCAGGCATCTGTGAGGGACCCCTGTCCGTGTCTCTCTGCCTTTGGTGGTTGCTGGCCACCCTCACTGTTTCCTATAGGAGCATCACCCAGATCGCTCCATTTCTGTTTACACAGCCTGTGAGCATGTCTCGGTACCCAAAGGTCCCCCTTTTCATCAGGGCACCAGTTATACTGTATTAGGACCCACTCTAATAGCAACTCCAAAATGTCATATTCTGAAGTTCTAGGATTTAGGACTCCATCTTATCTTTTGGGGGAGAATACAGGCCAATCTATAGCCGCAACCAAGCTTGCATGTCCGGCTCAGGAGCTTGGACTCCACCTAGGTTGGATGCCTCTCCACCCAGTATCCCCAACTTTTCTCTTTTGTTAAAGCTCAGATTATGTGGTTCTGGTACAAGCCCTCATCAACATGTGTCTTTTTGTTAGCTCATTTTGTTTGCTATTGTGTATTTATTTTGGGCAAGCAGCATCTGTGACTCAGGGAACCATCAGTCCCACAGAGTACAGGGCAGGAGAATGCTCTGTTCCCTGTTTTATCCTCAAGCTGGAAGAGCATCCAGTATATACACTGTGATCATATAAAAATAAACATGAAGGAGTGGACAAACACACAAAACAAGCATCTAATACTGTGCTAGTGGCAAGGAAGCCGTGGGGAGGTTCAAGCGGCAGCCTAGAGAGAAGTGATGTCAGCCCTCAGGGGCAAGGGCAGGGGGAGGGGAGGGGGAACACAGATAAAGGAGGTGATGAAGATGACAAACGTGTCTCAAAAGGCCTCAGGGTGCTGGCAAAGGAAGACCCAAGCCACCCCTCCCCAGGGCAGCAGCTGGGCCAGCTGGCAGCCCTACTCAGGCCCTGACCCTGCCACCTGTGGCCAGTAAATGACTTTTCCCACAGGTGCTGGCCTTCGCTTCCTTCCCAGGGCAGATAGCTGGCAGGACTTGAGAACCTCAGGCATGCCTGCCAAGAGGAAGGAGGAGCTGAGCTGGCCCTGCCAAGTGGGAGACAGCCTGGGGCCCTGCCAACCTGCTTTGGGCCAGCCACCCTGCTACGGGGACCAGGCAGGCTCAGGACTGCTAGGGAGCACCCAGTGAGCCTGTCCCCAATCACTGGTGACTGCAGCAGAGGTGCCCAGGCCTCCTGGGGAGCAGCGTGGTGTAGGGACAGTGTTCTTAAATCCACCTAGAATACCCCCCATTTACAGGTCAGCAAACTGAGACCTACAGAAGAACAGAGCCACAGCAGCAGCACAGTAGGAGGTGGTGCCTAAGATCAAGGCCTCCCCAGGCTTCCCTGGTGACTCAGTGGTAAAGAATCCACCTGCCAGGGCAGGAGACACGGATTCGATCCCTGGTCCGCGAAGATCCCACGTGCCATGGAGCAACTAAGCCCAAGCGCCACGACTTTAGAGCCTGTGCTCTAGGGCCTGGGAGCCACAGCTACCGAGACGGCACCCCCTAGCTGGAGCTGGTGCTCCGCAACAAGAGAAGCCCCTGCGGTGCGAAGCCTGTGCAGAGAGTAGACCCCACTTGCTGCAACGAGAGAAAAGCCTATGCAGTAAGGAAAACCCACACAGCCAAAAATAGGTAAATAAAATCATATATATAATTGATATAAATTCTATACATAAAGATCAAGGCCTCCTCTTCCATTCACTCTTAACTAAGCCCCTTGTTTCCCCAGCCTCTGACACCTGGGCTGTAGAATGGAAATACACAAGGGCCCTAGGAGCAGGAGCTACAGTCTGATTCATCACCTCTCAGGACACCTCTTCAACCAGTACCACCTATTTCTCCTCTGATACCCAGCTCTCACATCCTCAATACCTCCTCTGGACACTCTTCCCAAGGTGTGTTTGTTCAGCATATTTCTCATGACTTAGATATTGTTGCCTCATATTGGGTGATTCCTCATCCACTTTGAAAGAGGGATTTGGATGCTGTGCTCCTTCGGAGTGACTCTGGCTTAAATAGAAAGGTGAGTCCTTTCTCCAGGCTGCAGTTTCCCAAATTTCCTATAGGATCCCAGATTTGAAAACAACCTTAGAAGTGGATCACCTGTGTTGCCCCTCACCTGGCACTTGGCTTCGGTTCACCTCTACTCAATCACAATGTCATCCAAGTGAGGTGGGATCCCTCCCCTCCAGCAAAGGCTCTGTTCTATTTCCCACTGGCCCTAGCCTTTCAGATGGAGAAGGCAGTGGCACCCCACTCCAGCACTGTTGCCTGGAAAATCCCATGGGTGGAGGAGCCCGGTGGGCTGCAGTCCATGGGCTCCCGAAGAGTCAGACACGACTGAGCGACTTCACTCTCACTTTTCACTTTCATGCATTGGAGAAGGAAATGGCAACCCACTCCAGCGTTCTTGCCTGGAGAATCCCAGGGATGGGGGAGCCTGGTGGGCTGCTGTCTATGGAATTGCACAGTCAGACACGACTGAAACGACAGCAGCAGCAGCAGCAGCCTGCCTTTAGGAAGTTTTTCCTCATATTGAGCAAATCCGCCTCAATGATTTCCTTGAGGACAAGCGTGACCACAACCTGCCCTCAGCATTTACAACAGAGCCTGGTGACCTGAAAATATCAAGAATCATCTCTTGCCTAAATGAAATATAAACTTCCCCTTTCTTTCCAGCTCTGCCCTCTCTTTGAAACACCACTGGTCCTTCAGTGGTGGATTCCTTGACCAAACTGTAGCTGGAACAAAGACAGCATGGAGGATGGGACCCAGGGATTATCTGAACGTGTTTCACTAAACCTTTGTCAAAAACTAAATCTAGTCACAGAAAGCCTTGGCTGCTATCAGTGTGGGTGGTGAAACCAAAGAACTACACAATCCCAAACTTTCCTAATGAGGATGGAAATGTCATCAGGAATAGTCAGGAAGGGGCAGTGCTTAAGATCCAGCTAAGCCCCCAGATGGACCACCAGCCTCTGAGACTAGGATTAGGACTGTCTCCTTTCAGGGGATGTCCAGTGGCTAGGCACACCTTCCAGGGCCCCAGTGGCAAGAGACAACCACTCCAAGGGCTGATCGTAGGGACTGTTTACAGAGTTGTGGACAGGGTCAAGGGAATCCACTAGGGAGGCTAAATCACCAAGGGATTAGCAGCCCCTGGAAGCTTCTACTTTCCTAAATTATGAAGCTTAGCCAGAGGGAGCTGTCATGAGAGTCAGGAAGGAGCTGGGGGCCAGATGACGAGCTGCTTGAGAGGAGCTGAAGCTGGCAGGAGAGAGGGGGCAGCTATCACGGGATCACAGCACAGAAGGGAGAGAGCCTGGGGAAGAAATACCCCAGCCTCTCCCTGCTCCCACCTCCTTCCCATTGATGGAACCCAACCGGAAGGCCAAGGGCCAGTAGTGCAGAGAGGCAATCCGTTGAGGTAGCTTCTAGGGCACAGAGCAGGAAGGAGAAGGCAGGAGAGATCTGGAATGTATTCAGCTCCCTGTTAGCTTTCACTGTCCTATTCTTTCATCCAACAAGTGTTTATGGATCACCTAGTACCTGTCTGGTGCATGGTCACGGGAGTGGTGCTAGAGGGATTCCCAAGACACTTCTGGCTGCCAGAAAGGTTTTTCAATCTGGTTTGTATACATTTGTGCCCTGGTAGCTCAGATGGTAAAGAATCTGCCTGCAGTGCAGGAGACTCAGGTTCAATCCCTGGATCAGGAAGATCCCCTGGAGGAGGAAATAGTCACCCACTCCAGTATTCTTGCCTAGAGAATTCGTGGACAAAGGAGCCTGGCAGGGTACAGTCCATGGGGCTTGCCAAGAGTTGGACACATCTGAATGACTAACACTTTGTTTCCTCTTCATACATGTGTCAAAGTTCACTTAACTGTTCTTGAGTTTTAAACATAGAATTTATGCACTTTGGAGCATCTAAATTATATGTCAGTTTTTAGAACAGTAGAATGGCACCTGGCTATTCACCCAGGATCTCTTCTTGGCTCTGAAGGAAAGAAAACACTTCCAACCTTCTTATCTCTGGGTCTTAGATGATACTGTTTCCAAACAAAGCTGTATTTGAGCAGTGTTTATTTCACTCTTGAGTGCCTCCAACTGCAAGGGCTTTTATAACTCTGTCCGGTTCGAGAAGGATGCTCCCCACCCACCCTACCAGCAAAGTAACCAAGGACTGTCATCATAAGCCGCCCGCTCCTGCATGGCTCTGCCAGGATCTGCAGGGCAAAGAGATGAGTCTCAGGTTCCTGTTTCCCAAGGGATTTTGAACAGGAAGCCCTGCAGCTTGGCGTTATCCCTAGGGGAACACAACCTTCGGGCAACTGTACCCATGAATTCAGGTTAATGAGCCCTTTGCGGTTCCACAAAGTCAGTTTCCCTTTACTCGAATCTCACTTTAGAAACAGACCTGCTCCCCCAGTAGAGCTTGCTTTGTGTGTTTATGATAACCTAGTTTCAAAGCAGGCGTATACAGAGCGCTGTCTGCCCCCACCTTCCACACCCTACCTCCCCCCCCCCCCCCCACCCCCCGCTAGCCCCGCCCCAGTCCTTTCTTGAGGAATCCAAAGGATCAAGCCTGGTTATAAAAAGCTGTAACCAACCTGCTGGGCTGTGCGTGGAAGCCCTGGGGCCACAAGGTAATCACCTGCCCTGTGGGCTGGGAGTGGGAGGGGCTGAAGCTGCCAGAGGGACCTGGCCCAGAAGAGGAGTGCTGAGGCTAAGTCCAGGATCCGAGAGAGAGGTGCTACCCACCCAACTCCTAGTGCGGGGAGGCTTCAGGGTTCCTGAGGAGGGCCCTGAGGGTACTGAGGGACACCTACCCTGTTCACCAGTCTCCTGCCTGTGCTTCTGGGTGTCCATGCGCATCTCTGGCTTCATCCACGAAGATGCTACTGTCTTGGACCATCGGTCTTCTCCTGCTGGCCACAGTCAGAGGTGAGGATGTGGTCACCATCCCTTGGTGATCATGCCTGGGCTGGCCTTGCTTGGGGTGAGACAGACAAGAGGCATCATTGTCACCATTATCATCGTGCTGATTAATAACGTTATCCTTGCTTCCTTGGTAGCCTAGATGGTAAAGCATCTGCCTGCAATGTGGGAGACCTGGGTTCAATCCCCAGGTCAGGAAGATCCCCTGGAGAAGGAAATGACAACCCACTCTAGTACTCTTGCCTGGAAAATTCCATGGATGGAGGAGCCTTGTAGGCTACAGTCCATGGAATCGCAAAGAGTCAGACATGACTGAGCAACTTCACTGGTCTTATTTCTTGATAAAACTATCAGTACCATTGAGGGAATTTGACTCTATGGCAGAATGCTCAACACAGATGACCCAGCTTGGTCCCATTTCTCCAGTGGCTTGAGCGGGTGGCAGAGGTGGCAGGCAGCGGGGGCAGGTGGAGAGTGGCGGGGAGGGGGGTTCTTGTCCCCCTGAGAGCTCCCCTCCTGGCCTACCTCCAGCCCAGGGGAGATGCAGAAACCCAAATTTTTACTTGTCCTAAAACCTCCCAAAGGCCCCTTGAGCCCCAACCCGCTATTCCCATCCCCCACCTCCTCGCAGGGGTGCCTCCCAGGTGCACCCTTTCCCACGCTGTCCCGTCTTCCCACCTCCTGTCCCATCACTCAGAACCCCTCACTGCCTGGCTCAGGCTCCCAAACCCTGCTGAGCACACTCTCTCCAAGAGCAGATATGGTCTCCTCCGGTCCTTTCAAGAGCTTTCTTCCGCAGCCAGACTCTTGCCGCTTGTCTCCTCGGCTTGTCCCCAGCCCCTTCTTACCTTTCTAGAATTCCACTCTGGCCTTGCAGCAAGACCTGGCCCCTGACAGCAGAGCCCTGGGTGGGGTCTGACTGCTCCTCAGGGCTTTCGGACCCCTCGTTGGTCTCCTCCACTGGTCTGTTGCTTCCTCCTGCCCAAGGGGTGGGCATTCCCAAAGGTCACTTCAAGACACCCTCCTCATCTCTCTCTTCCTAAGGGTCACCCCCTTGCCTAGTCCCCTCCAACACCCCCTTAGTTCTCCCAAGTTCCAGGCAGCTCCAACAGGGTCATCCCCCATTCCTCAAACTCACTTATGCCAAACCACACTCAGCCATCACCCCCACCTCCAGCTCCCTACTTCTGCCTTAACTCCCATCAGAATAGAGAACACCCACCCCCTCTCCAGGATCGCAGTCCCCACACCCCAGGCTCCGCTGTCTCTCAGCCACTTGTCTCCTCAGAACACCTTTGGGAGCACAGCCCTGCCCACCCCTCTGGCCAGCTCAGCATCCCCAGCACTTCCCCATTGTCCACCCAACAGCCCAGGTGTCTTGGCCTCGAAGCCCCCACATTTACCACCTGAAGCAAGATTGCTTTAGTCTCCTAAGGCAGTAAAGAATTCCCCTGCAATGCAGGAGACCCAGGTTCCATCCCTGGGTTGGGAAGATCCCCCTGGAGAAGGAAATGGCAACCCACTCCAGTATTCTTGCCTGGAGAATTCCATGGACAGAGGAACCTGGCAGGCTACAGTCCAGGGGGTTGCAAAGAGTCAGACATGACAGAGTGACTAACACTCTCACACTTTCACACACACCCCAGCTCCTACCTTTATTCCCTGTTAAGTTTCTGGGGTTCAAATCGTGGATCCACCACCAGCTGTGACCTTGGGGAGCTTCCTTTGTCTCTCTGTGCCCTGGGTTCCTCTTCTTTCAAACAGAAGTAAATTCTTTGATCAAAGGGCCGTTTGGAGGCTAAAATGGCTAATACTGATAAAGTGTTGGTGTGGTATCTGGTACATTGTAAACAACAAGTATTAACTATCACCAGTTTCTGAATGAATGACCAACATTTGACACCATCAGTTGAGGAAAAATCCACCGTAATCCTCTAGATTTGAAATTATGTCACCCTTGGTTATACCAGGGGTGACATAACTGTGAAAATGTATCATGGACTGGAGAAGGACCTTCAGATTTAGATGAGGTTATTTGAGTGATCAGTTGCATGTATGGAGACTCTACTATATACAGTATGATGTGAAAACAAATTCTCTCTATTCTTAGGCCATTTACCTTTTCAAAGAACAGCAGGGATATATGAAATGGCAGAGAATGATTTGAGGAGGGAAAAGTGCATTAAGGGATGACATGAAGACATGTAGATTGCACAAATGCTGGGGAATGCCTACTGTGTGCATGACTTGTGCCGGATATAAGGTAGACCTCAAGACTCATCACTTAGCATCTCTGTGCTACGGGCATTCATAGGCACTTGATAAATATTTGATGGTTGATGAGTGGCTAGAAAGGGCCATCTGGGAGTTTCCTGGAAGAGGTAGTTTTAGGGCCAAAGATTCCCAGATTTCTCAGGAACTCTCCAACGGGCCTGATGAACAGGGACACTTATTAAATACAGTTTCCAGGGCCCCACCCCAGATCCTCTGAATTAGAATCTCTGAGGAAGGGGCCTGGGAGTGTGTATATGCTCATTCACCCCCAGCATCCAGGTGGTTCTTATTACACAGAAGTTTGAGGAACACTGACAGCAAAGATGAAGATGAGCTTGGCCTTGGTCAGCCCCGGGCTACACTCTAAAGAGTCCTCGCAAGCAGCTGAGATGATGTCACTCCTTCTCAGAACCTCACAAGGGTCCTGTTTGTTCCTCTTCCTGCCCCAGGAAAGGAGATTTGCTATGAACCATTTGGCTGCTTTTCTGATGAAAAACCATGGGCTGGAATCCTTCAGCGGCCTTTAAAGTTACTTCCCTGGTCCCCCAAGGATATCGACGCTCACTTTCTTCTATATACAAATGAGAATCCAAATAACTACCAAGTAAGAGGGGTGTAAAATGACTGTATAGTGGTGGCGGGGCGGGAGAGGATTTGGGCACCCACACTGGAGCCTTCATGTGGTTGTCTAAGGAATAATTCATGGCCTTGGAACTTTCCAGAAGGTGCTTCCTCACCAGTGATAGAGTTAGAACTGTCTGAACTCTAGAGATCTGATGAAATCTATGGGTGCCCAACCTGGAAACTGACATATTCACACACTTGTGCACAGAACTTCAGGACTTCCTAGGATTAGAACCTTGTTTGGGGGAAGAAGCGGGTATGAGTAGCTTTTATGGCAAAACCCAGGCCTTTGTGTCCCTGGGAAGGTCTGAGTTCTTTCTGCACCAAGAAGTAGAGGGAGCGAATCCCCTCAGAGGGTGGGGACCGGGAGACAGAAATCCTTCCTTAGGAGCTAGAAGGGAAGCAGGAGACATTTAATGACAAAGGAGAAAAGTTGGGGACCCTCGGAGCAATCTTCAGTTCCCATAAAGGCTGCCAAGTGAAGACCAGCAAGCTTTCTCCAGGTGCTCAGAAGTGAACATGAAAAACTTGCTCAGAGATGCAGGGAACAAATGTATGAATGCCAAGGAGGAAAGTGCACCAGTGAGATGGATTGGGAGATTAGGCCTGACATATATCACTGCTATGTAGAAAATAGATAACTAGCAAGAACCTACTTTACAGCACAGGGAACTCTCCTCAGTGCTCTGTGGTGACCTAATTAGAAACAAAATCCAAAAAAGAGAGGGTGTATAACTGATTCACTGTACGGTACAAACTAACACAACGTTGTAAAGCAGCTATACTCCAATAAAAGTTTTTTAAAAATAGGGAATGAGACTGGAGCTCCCGAAAGGGTAAGGTCATGAGAGTCCTTCTAGCACATCAGGATATATGGACTTGACCCACCAGGGAATGACTTTCCTAAGGCAATATACCCGATTGTGCAATAAGTGCTTGCATGGGAAAAAAAAAATTGTAAAATTAAGATTTTAAAAATTAAGAGAATTTGCTCAGAACTCAAGCAGCTCACAGCTCTGGCCCTAAACCAAATGTGAGATAGCACGGCATCTGGATATAGGTCCCCAGGGTCACCTACTGTGAGATTCTAGGTGACAAACTCCACACTCAGTGTCCCCATTACAAAAAAAAATAGATTAAAGAAAATGGAATTTATGTAAAAAAAAAAAAAATTCCTGAAAGGAAATGGTAGACGGCTGCAGATGACCAAAGACGTCCTGGGAGAGAAAAGCTGAGGAACCCCTGGGCCTGAAGCAGCAGGCATGACGGGAGATACAGATTCACGGAGCAGAAAGGGCTTTACATGAATAAAATAAAAAGCACTGGATACAAAGGAGTCATCTTCCCTGGTGGTTCAGATGGTAAAGAATCTGCCTGCAATGCGGGAGACCCAGGTTCAATCCCTGGATTGGGAAGATCCCTTGGAGAAGGGAATGGCTACCCACTCTAGCACTCTTGCCTGGAGAATTCCATAGACAGAGGAATTTGGCAGGCTACAGTCCGTGGGGTCGCAAAGAGTTGGACATGACTGAGCAATTTCACCCCACAAAGGATACTAACTATACTGGATAACAGTTATCAGAACATTTAAAAAGATTAATGTGGGATATGGTAAAATAAGCTAGTATATGATAATAATTAGCTGCCTTATTATCTTGCTAAAAAACAAGGTCTAGGGGTTGGTCTAACTTCTGTCATTTTAAATAGTAATGAGTACAAGTGATATTTTTAAACCTCTGAAACAACTATAATATTAAATGAAAATACCTGTGACTTCTGTTGGTGATGGAGTATGGATAAGACTACCATGGTTTGTTGCTCATCAGTTAAAAATCCATATATAAAAATCCATAAACTTGGACATTCTGAATTCTATCCTCAAACCCAAATAAGTCAGGAACTCCTTTTCTAGCCTTATCCAGGTTCATGGGAGTTGAACCTGTGACCTCAATCTTACGGGAATGGGCTTTAAAGGGTCTGTGGCTTGGAAAGGCCAACATTCAAATTCATCTTTTCTCATTTAACCAGCGGATCAATATCACTGACCTAGCCACTGTCAAGGCTTCAAACTTCCAACTTGACCGCAAGACACGCTTCGTCATCCACGGCTTTGTAGATGATGGCGATTCAGGCTGGCCTGCTGACCTGTGCAAGGTAGGTGCCCACCCTCCTCATCTAGTGAGACAAACGCCACCAGCAGACAGAGTCAAACCGAGGAAAACTCAGATTCTCAAGTTCCCCCAACTCACCAACCTCTAGCCAAATATCTCCTTATGATGCTGAAAAGACCCAGAGTCCAATCAAAAAGTCCCAGAGGTGGAGATGTCAGCCAATTACCTTGCATTTGTCTCTGATGGTTTCTGTAAAAACGCCTTTGTGGCATAAAAAATGCATTATCCCCTACAGCACTGCTATCCAGCAGGACATTCTGTGATGATGGAAATCTTCTATATCTGCTGTCCAGATCAGGAGCCCCTGGCCACCTGCACCTATCGAGAAACTGACATGTGGTTAATGTGACCAAAGAACTGAATTTTAGATTTTATTTCTTTGTTATCAATTGTGAAGAGCCACGAGTGGCTAGTGGCCATGGTACTGGGCAGTGCAGCTTTAAAGTGATTGGGAATATTGGTAATGAATTATTATTCATGCCATCCATTTCCTGTGACTCTGGCATTGTGCCAATCATTCCACAATCAATCCTTGTCCTGCTGAACCCTCCCAACCTGGCTGAGAGGTAGGTACAGTTATGGTTCTCACTCTGTAGATGAGGAAATTAAGGCCTCCCAAAATTCTGTTACTTGCCCAAAGTTGAATCATAGAAGAGCAGATAATAAATACTGTAGCATTTGTGGGTCACATGATTGCAGTTCATATGGTTTCTGTGGTGGCTATGAAGCAAGGTGGACAATAGGTAAACAAATGGATGTGACTGTTTGCAATAAAACGTTTGGGCTTCCCAGGTGGTGTGGTGGTAAAGAATCCACTTGATAATTCAGGAGACACAGAGACATGGGTTCAATCCCTGGGTCAGGAAGATCCCCCAGAGAAAGAAGTGACAACCCACTGCAATATTCTTGCATGGAAAATCCCATGGACAGAGGAACCTGGGTGGTTACAGTCCATGGTGTCACAAAGAGTAGGACACAACTAAGTAACTGAGGACACACAGTCATAAAAGCAGGTGGATTTGTCACTCAGGCAGCAGTTTGCTAATCCCTGACCCAGCAAGTCATCTTTCTGACCTGATTGTGTCAATGACCTTCTGTAAGACCTTAGACAAGTCACTTTGTTCCAGGCCTCAATTTCCACATATGCTAAGTGGGAATAAGTGTATTCTCAGTTGATAGGGCTGTGGTGTGGACCAGGACAAATGTGAACAATATTAAAGCCTGGACACAAACCAGCTAGGTGCTTGATAGATGTGAATTCCTATCTGTGGAGTGTGCAACCGGTGGCTGTTAATAAACCGTTTGTCTTCCCCAGAAAATGTTTCAAGTGGAGAAGGTGAACTGCATCTGTGTGAACTGGGAACACGGGGCATGGACAGAATACACCCAAGCCGTCCACAACACTCGGGTCGTGGGAGCGGAGATAGCGTTCTTGATACAAGGGCTGTCGGTAAACCCCTGCCTGGGCCACATGCTGTAGGGAGAGGGCAGGGAGAGGGGCAGGTCAAAACCCCAGAACACCCAGAGGAGCCTGGGGACCCACAGGGTGAGGCACAGCCTGGAAGCCAGGAGCCAAGGAAGGCCTTTGCTTCAGGAAGCTGCAAACTTCTCCCTCCTCGGCTGTCCTGAAGATCCCTAGCTGTGAGGCCCAGGGCAGACTAGCCTCTTCGAGCCTCAGTTTCCCCTTTTGAGATAAGCCTTCCTTGAAGGTTGGTCTGCGAATTGGAGAGCGAGCTGGGCTTCCCAGCAGCTCTCAGCCCAGCGGAGTCTTCATCCTTAGGGAAGGTCCCTTACAGCCTTCAGGAAGGTTGATTCTGGAGAACCCCAGAGCCAGGCCCACGAACCAAGCTCTGAACTCTCCCCTATGGGGAACTCGGGAGGGAAGCCGATGGTGGGGTGTGGATGGGAGTTCGCAGCATGCACAGCCAGTCCTGGCCAAGACGGCTTGCAGATGACACGGTGGCTGCTGGTCAGCACGGGTGCCCCGCAAGCCAGCTGGCCCCCGGGACCTGCAGACTGTGGCCAGCAGGGGGCCAAGTCATGCTGTCCTAGGTGGCAGCCTCGAGCCAGAGGTCACTCCTCCGAAGCTTCCAGGCCGGGTCCTGTCCCCATCCGCGCTTCCCAAGAGCCAGTGCATCCCTACTCATTCCTCTTGTAACTGATGCTCCACCCCTCCGCAGACCCAGCTGGGCTATGGCCCGGAGTACGTGCATCTCATTGGCCACAGCCTGGGTGCACAAGTCGCAGCCGAGGCCGGCAGGAGGCTGGGGGGCCAAGTGGGCAGGATCACAGGTAGGGGCACAGGGTGATGTAAGATGGGGTAGGAGGGGGAGGGGGAAAGGGGGAGGGTAACTGGCCACTGGCGTTATTGTTATTATTCCCACTTTTGAAGTTCAGGGAAAACAGGCACTTTGACTTTGAGCAGCAACAGCACTAGATGTAGGTCATCGAGTCCTGGATGCCCTGCTTCTCCCACCCTCAGCTTCTACTTGAAGATGAAATTGTCACGGCCCCTGCCTCAGGAAGGGCTTCCCTGGTGGCTCAGCTAGTAAAGAATCCGCCTGCACTGCAGGAGACCTAGGTTCCATCCCTGGGCTGGGAAAATCCTCTGGAGAAGGAAAGGGCTCCCCACTCCAGTATTCTAGCCTGGAGAATTCCACGGACTGTATAGTCCACGGGGTCGCAAAGAGTCGGACACGACTGAGCGACTTTTCACTCAGCGCCTCAGGAACTCCATAGTCTAGTGCAGGAGACAGACAACTAAGTAGGCAAATAAAATCCAAAGTAGAATTAACACATCAGAAGCAGCCTATACTACGAGGAGCGGGGATGGGCCAAGAAAGGAGAGGCCACATGTTCCATGAGGAGCTGGGATCTGAGAGGTTCTTGGAGGGGCGAGGTTCAGATTAGGGGAGAATGTGGGGAGGTGAGCTACAGGCTGGGGGCTGCCTGAACAAAGGCACAAGGGAACAGACTGTGTGGGGCTGAGAGCCTAGGCAAGGACCAGGTCAGGCCCAGGAGATCAAGCTTAGAGAGTAGTGGCCCCACAGGAAGGAGTGAGGAGAAAAAGAAAAACAGAGATGAAGGGAGCAGGGGGGCCACCCTGATCCTCCATGGAGCCAGCAGTGGGGACCTCTGGGATATTCTCTGACAGGCAACGACCCCACTGGCAGCCTTCTGTCCCAGCCCCTCTTCTAAGCACACCAGGAACTGCAGACCCACCCTTCCACCTGTGACTGCTGGGGTGTGGTGCCCTTTGTCCAGGGATCCCCGTGGATTTCGTGGGTACAGGGCTTAGATCCTGGTTGGTCTTAGAGTGCAGCCTCCCTGTCCACCTCCCTTGCCTCTCAGGGCTGGACCCGGCACAGCCATGCTTTGAGGGCACGCCTGAGGAGGTTCGGCTGGACCCGTCCGACGCCATGTTTGTGGATGTGATTCACACGAATTCTGCTCCCATAATCCCTTTCCTGGGTGAGTCCCCTCACCTCACCTCTCAGGGACCAAGGCTGTAACTGACGGGAGCAGTTCCAGGCCCAGGCGTGCAACCCCTGTCCCCCTCCCCCCAATATCGCAGGGTGGTATACAAAACAGGTAACCACAGGAAACAGTTTGGGCACCAACTTTTAGCCAAAATAGGTGTCAGTCACAAACCAACAGTTCAGTGCCAGTGACAACAACCCAAGGCCCGTGGTTGAACAGCAGACTTCTATAGCCCATGGAAGGCTCACTCAGTCTACAAACTCTACATTCTTCCCTGGTCTGCCAATATCGAGAGTGGCAGATGTATTTATTATTGATGTTTGACCTGTACTTGCAAAATGCAAAGTGAATTTTTGAATTTTTTTTCTTCTTATGGCAAAGCTTTGGTTACAGTTTGTTTTGTTGGAGATTAAATATCCTCCTTAATTTTTCTAAAATCAGCATTCTTTTTGCAATATTTTCTTGCAAAACCACTCATGAAATGTGCCAGTGAAGAATATGTTTTCATCTATCACTTATGGAGGGTTTACCATGTGCTACATTGAACATTTTGTACATCTTCACGCATTAATCATTGTGACAGCCCTAAAAAGTGGGCATTGTTATTACCGTTTCATAGCTGAGGAAACTGAGGCTCAACAATGTCAAATGCTTGCCCAGGATCACAGATCTGTAAATAAAACCAGAATGTTATTATGGGCCTGTGGGCTTCAAAATCCAAACCACCTAGCCACTATGCTCTGGTTCTCCATACAGCAATATAATTTATGTGGTCTCAGCATAACACTATAATGTAGAAACCAAAATTTTTAAATGAGTAAGTCATAAAAATTACACCAGCCCTGACACGTGTCTTCTGGGACATAACAGTATCAGGACACCAATAATAGTATCCGTGTTATTCAGAGTCTCTCCAAGACAGACAGACAGACAGACACAAATACACGTGTGCCTGCTCACCCAGAGCCTGCCTTCCCCTTCATCTTATGTGCTCTGTTCTCTCCTCTCTTCTTATCTTGCCAAATGCTCATCTCTGAGAACTTTCTGCAGAGCCAGAGACAGGGTAGCCCTGCCAAGGACAAAATTTGCCAAGAAGTCTCTTGCTCCCACTGGAAGGAGCTGAATGCTCTCGGTGGCCACCACCTGACTCTGGGACCACTTTCCTCCCTGCTCCCTGTTCACTTCTGCTGCCAATGTTTCAGGTTTTGGAACAATACAGAAGGTGGGCCACCTGGACTTCTACCCAAATGGAGGAAAGGAAATGCCTGGGTGTCAGAAAAATATCCTGTCAACCATCATCGATATAAATGGAATATGGCAAGGTACGTGAATGAGAGAAGCGAGTCCAGCTGCACCACTTGGAGAGAAGGCAGGATGTGTGGTGTTGGCAGACATTTTCACCACAGTGGCCTGAGACAGTTATTCTGATTAGCCCCATTTTACAGAAGAGGAAACTGGCTCAGAAAAGTGATAAAGCTTGCCCAAGGCCGCCTTATGTTGAAGCCCAGTTTCCAGCTGCAAAGCCCAACCGAATGCCCAGCCTGAGCCAACCCCCGCCCCCGCACCAGGATGCTGAGACATGGGCTGCCCTCGCCCATCGACTAGGACCCAGTTCTGGCTTTGGCTCCCATGCTCTCTCCAGGGTTCGCCCCTTGAAGAACTGCAGGGTGGAAGGAAAGATGTGAAAGGGTTTTGACTTTCTTGCCATTTGTTCTTGTCAGTTGCTAGGAACGGAAAGGAAGTGAGCTGGTAAGAAGACAATGGGGAGGAGGAGGAGGACATGTCCTGGGGATTTGGAGGCACGTGTGAGGAGGCAGAGGCTGGGGGTCTGGGAGAGGGGGCTAACCTTGTGTGTGTCTCTGCTTATCTGGGAGACCAGGCTCAGCGCTCTTACTGTTACAGGACCTGCAGCACCGTCGCCATCAGTCAGCCGTCCCTTTTTCTGGCTTTGGGCTATTCCCGCCACCTGTTCAGTGAGAACAGGTTTCCCTCTCCTCCCTGAAAGTGGAGATTTTGAGTCTGAGATCGTCTCATTTCAGTCTTTATTTTTCTGAGCTGGGAGTTCCCCGAGGCCAGAGGCTGTGTCCTGGGCCTCCGAGCCTCTCCTCGGTACCCTGCGCTGGCCCAGAGCAAGCTCTAGTCCACTCATTACCTTGAGTTGAGCGGCCTCCTGCGGCATCTTAATATTGCTTGTGCTTCATGTGAAAGAGCAGAGTCAATAGAACAACAGCCAGCATCCACTGCCAGTTGGTGGAGCCTTTGACCTCGCCTCTACTCAGCACCAGGCACCTCCTGGTTGGGAGGCCGGGGGGTGGTGGGGGGCACTCTTCTGCTGATCTGCTCCCAGAATGAACACGGGAGTCACAATGAGGGCTGCCCTCTCCCAGAAGTGACAGGCTGGGCGCACACTTAATAGGCAGGAGCCCAGGTTTAATTAGAGAGACAACAGGGAGAGAGAGAACAGCCTAGATGCTGGAGCGGATTTCTATTGTGTGCGCCCCGGGTCACCCTGGCGCAGGCACTGAGGAACAATTACATCCACTTGCTCCTCTATTATGCAATCCCTGGGTAGCAATTTTGGATGAAAGAAACAATTCAGTTGGAAACAGGTTCTGTTGTCTGGTAATAAGCGCTGGTGTGGGACACGCAGGACCGGGGCACTGTGGGGTGATAATTCTCCCCCAGGATGAAGTGCAACCTTCCTTTCCCCCACATTGAAGGATAAAGCCCAGCAGACCTCCCAGAAGTGGCCACCAGGTAGGCCAGGGTCACTGTGGATCGCTCCATGGGAAGTTTGGTACCAAGTATTAATAGCTGGAGAGATTAAAAAAAAAAAAAAAAGCAATTTCCCCCTACAAGAGGACTTCAATTTAAAGAGAAAGATGATCAATAAAATGCAGTGAGAATGGTCAGAGGCCACGGTGACCTTGCCCTCTATTGCTTTTACCTTGTGCCTGGAGGAATAAGAAGGAGGAATTTCTCAGCCTGAGATGGTAGACAGAAAAGCTGGCTTCATGTGAAAGGTGAAATATATATGTATATATATACTCAGTCACGTCTGACTCTCTCTCTGACTCTCTGTGACTCCATGGACTGTAACCCGCCAGGCTTCTCTGTTCATGAAATTTTCCAAGCAAGAATACTGGAGTGGATTGCCATTTCCTCCTCCAGGGGATCTTTCTGATCCAGGGATTGAACCTGTGTTTCTTGGGTCTCCTCCTTGGCAGGTGAATTCTTTACCAGTGAGCCACCTGGAAAGCCTATATATAGCTAACCACACCCACAAAGCCCCCAAGCTTTCATCAATCATTTATAATACATGCCTGGCCCCAGAGAATTAGATAAAAGTGCTTGTTAGAAATTCTCACTCCCCAACACTTGCCTAGCCCTGAGGAGGACCTCCCCAGAAAATGGACAGTACCAGGGAGAAGAAAGCAACTCCAGCCAATCACCACTACAAACAAACCCCCAAATTTTCTACTTGCCAAGTATGTCAAGGCCAATGATAGAAGTTTTGAACTGTGGTCAAAGGTGTTCAGGAGCAGTGATACCCAGCTGTGAAATGCAGAGGTGATTCCTCTCTCACTCAGAATGATTCAGGCTTCCAAAGTTTAATGCCTCTTGTTAGCCTTGTGGCCTTTGTCTTCCCAGGAATCAAAAACCTGGTGGCATGCAGTCACTTAAGAAGCTACAAGTACTACACAAGCAGTGTTCTCAACCCTGATGGCTTCCTAGGCTACCCATGTGCCTCCTACGAAGAGTTTCAGGAGGTAGGGCACATCAGGGGCCCAGAGAAGATGGTGGTGGAAGATGGTGGTGGTGGTGGTTTTGTCCCTGTGACTTGGAACAGAACATAGATGTAACTCTATGGCTGAGGAGAGCCTTCCTCCCAGGAGTAGGATGGGCAGGAGAAGAACAGCACAGATCTGAACTGTACTGGGCCTTCCCTAGATCCCCAGCTTTTCATTCTGGAAAATTCCCAGTGGATGTATGGATGGGTAGATGGATGCAAGCATGCATGGATCAGTGGGGGTCACTGGGGAGTGGGCACAGAATGGATACCTGAATGGAAGGATGGGTAGGTAGGGGAGAAGATGGATGAGGGATGGATACATGGATGGATACATGGATGGATGGATGGAATAGAAGATGAACTGATTGATAGAGTGAGTGATGAGTCCAAGGCCTATGACCCACAGACAAACTGTTTTCTTTCACTAGGGTGGCTGTTTTCCTTGTCCAGCGGGAGGATGTTCCAAAATGGGGCACTATGCTGACCAATTCCAGGGGAAAACCAGTGCCGTGGGACAAACCTTTTTCCTGAACACAGGGACCAGTGGTAACTTTACGAGTAAGTTTCCATTTTACGAATTTAAAAATTCTTGCAAATAATTTTAAAGGTGTTTCAGCCTTTATAGGATCCTCAGTAGCAATTTAACAGAAACTCAACTCCCACCATTTTAAGCTATAATGGAAGGACAGTAGAATGGCATTTGTCTTAGGTCTCAAGTTCACCCTTTAACCAAAAACCCTGATCAATGGAATAAAGTACAGTGGTTGGCCCAAGCTGGGTTACGAGTCCACTCACCCCTGTGGCCAGAAGGATGGATCCATTAACAGAAGAAGAGGGTTCAGTTCAGTTCAGTTGCTCAGTCGTGTCTGACTCTGAGAGACCCCACCGACTGCAGCATGCTAGGCTTCCCTGTCCTTCTCTATGTCCCGGAGTTTGCTCAAACCCATGTCCGTCGAGTCAGTGATGCCATCCACCCATCTCATCCTCTGTCATCCCCTTCTCCTCCTGCCCTCAATCTTTCCCAGCATCAGGGTCTTTTCCAATAAGTCAATTGTTCTCATCAGGTGGCCAAAGTATTGGAGCTTCAGCTTCATCATCAGTGCTTCCAATGAGTATGTAGGACTGATTTCCTTTAGGTGAGGTGGGGCAAAGTCGCTATAGGTCAAGAAGTCTCCCCACTAATTACATGTCATATCAGTCCCCCCACATACACACAATCATGTTGCGTTTTTGTCGTTTGGCCCAGCTTCTCATTTAAAAAACACCATAGAGTGAAATGATCAAGATTCATGTATTATAGGTAATGGTAACCGAATGAAGAACAACTGTTGTTCAAAGGAGTTTCAATTTTTAAAAAGTTATGTAGCACCTTAGAAAACACTTCATGTAATCTTCACAATATTTGTTGTTCAAAAGAGTTTCAAATTTTAAAAAGTTATGTAGCACTTTATAAAACACTTCATGTAATCTTCACAATGTTTGTCATGAAAGATCACAGTTTGGCAGTCTCTGTAAAGTCTTACATGCATAAGACTTTAACCCAGTCATTCTACTTCTCAGAATGTACTTAGGAAAAAATACTTGCATGTGTGAATGAGCATATGTGCTCAAGGATGAACCCTGCAGCCTTGTTTTTAATACCAGAAAACTGGCGGTTGGGGGAGGCCAGGGAGAGCAACCTCAATCTTGGGAGCCCCCCAAAACCTCACTGAAGAAAATCATCATGCATATTCACTCCTACCCCTCACCCACCGAGGACTCAGCTTGGAACAAGGGGTCATTTTTTTTCAACAAGATGAGTTAATTTAATGATTGCATTTCTTTGGACAGGTTGGAGATATAGGGTATCCGTCACGCTGGCTGGAACAAAGAAAGTGAGGGGGTACATCAGAATTGCTTTGTATGGAAGTCATGGAAATTCAAAACAATATCAAATTTTCAAGTAAGTTTGATAGTAAAGTGAAATGACCAGACTTTCCATGGTAGATTATTCATATGAGATTGGGTATAATCTGCTTTATAAACCTAGCCACTTATGATACAGAACCATTGAATCCTGAAATGTCAAAGCTGGATGGAGGTCTTAGATCTGGTTCAATCACCCCATTTATACACGAGAGGAAAGAGGGAGAACTCGCTATTTAACAGGAGACAAATGCGGACTTCTTTTGAATCGTCAGTCGTTGCTTCCTGAGTTAGGTTTTATGAATATCAAATTCTCCTCAGGCCAGGCGCATCTGTGCGGCAGCTCCCTCCCCACCAACACACACCCTTCCTTCCCTACACGCACACACAGAGGAAGCCTGAGGCACCTTCTCACTGTTGTGGTAGCCGCAGTGCCTGCTTCTGCTGGGTATCTGAGGTGCTTGGTGAATGTATGTTGGACAAACACATAACAACACTGTAAAAGGGCTTCCCTGGTGGCTCATATAAAGAATATGTCTGTAATGCAGGAGAGCTGGGTCAGGGAGATTCCCCTGGAGAAGAGAAAGGCAACTCACTCCAGTATTCTTGCCTAAAGAATTCCATGGACAGAGGAACCTGGTGGACTATAATCCACAGGGTCACAGAGTCAGACACGACTGATCAACTAATGCTTTCACACTTTCAATGCTGTAAAAATGGATGTTTTCTTGCATAAAGTTTTACATAATAATTTTCATGTTAAAGTTCTTTGATTACTTTGTTACATATGCTGCTGCTGCTGCTGCTAAATCACTTCAGTCATGTCCAACTCTGTGCGACCTCATAGGCGGCAGCCCACCAGGCTTCTCTGTCCCTGGGATTCTCCAGCCAAGAACACTGGAGTGGGTTGCCATTTCCTTCTCCAATGCATGAAAGTGAAAAGTGGAAGTGAAGACGCTCAGTCGTGTCTGACTCTTAGCGACCCCATGGACTGCAGCCTACCAGGCTCCTCAGTCCCTGGGATTCTCCAGGCAAGAAGACTGGAGTGGGGTGCAGAGTACTGGAGTGGGGTGCCATTGTGCTACATATGAGGTGATAATAATGACCTCAGCTGACCCACAGGCATCTTTGAACATAAGATACTGCATTAATTAGTCCTGCAGTGAACCAACAGGGTTAATATACAACCCCAAATATTTAACTTCCCTCTAGGGACAAACTGTGTGTGTGCTTAGTCGTTCAGTTATGTCTGACTATTTGCAACTCCATGGACTATAGCCTGCCAGGCTCCTCTATCCATGGAATTTTCCAGGCAAGAATACTGGAGTGGGTTGCCATTTCCTTCTCCAGGGAATCTTCCTGACCCAGGGACCGAACCCTCATCTCCTGAGTCCCCTGCATTGGCAGGCGGACTTTTTACCAATGTGTCACCTGGGAATCCCAGGGAAAAAGAAAAACAGTGGAAATCTAGAGTTTAATACTTTTTAAAGTTGCTTACAAACATCTTTGTGATTTACCAGTCCCTGGATGTGTACGAAGTTATATAATTTATTTGCAGAAAACCAGCAACAGTGGCCGTTGTTTGGAGAAACAAGAGACGGCTATCAACCTATGTATTTATACATACACCTGATAAAATATTTTATGTCTATGTTTTCAGAGGATCCCTCCGACCAGATGCAAGCCATATGCAAGCCATTGATGTGGACCTCAATATTGGAAAAGTCCACGAGGTCAAGTTCCTTTGGAACAACAATGTGATAAATCTCTTCCAGTCCAAACTAGGGGCTTCCAGAATTACAGTGCAAGGTGGTGAAGATAGGACTGAGTATGTATCTTTTATTCCATCTAATTTTTAATTTCTGTATTTAACTATCAATCTGTTCGCCAGTCCATCCATTCATCCATCCAGTCACCAACCTACCCATCTATGCGTTTATCCACTGATACATTCATCCAGCCCTTTCTGTTCATCCACTTATTGATCCAGTCATCTATCCAGATACCTGTCGTCTCATACTTCTGGCTATCCAGCCAACTATCCATTCATCTACCCAACTATTCATCTCAATTCTCCATCTCTCCATCAATTTACTGTTGAAAAAAAAAATCATTTCCTTAAGACAAACTCACGCTGGCAGGAGCAAGGCATCAGTAGTAAGGCATGTGTTCAAGAAGGGCTGATTCATGTTGATGTTTGGCAGAAACCAAGACAGTATTGTAAAGCAATTCTCCTTCAGTTAAGAATAAATAAATTTTTAGAAAAAGAAAAGAAAAATAAAATCATGTAGACTCATAAAAAAAAAGAAACAGGCAAATATGAAACTTGTTTATCTTAAACAATAAGGAAGACACCTGGGCAGTACTTGTCAGAAACCTCTGAGTTAATTTCAGCTGGAGTGCAGTTAGGAATGTGAATTGCTTTCTTTGGAGACTATGACATGTATTGGATCTAGCTCACAGTGGCAAACTCTTCTCATTCAGAGGAAACAGAATCTTGTCTGGTAGGAGCTGGGAGAGTTCCTAACTGTATCTAAAAATATGAAAAGAAAGAAGTCCACCTTAAAAGAGGATCATCATTGCCAGGCTCAAAACCCTCTGGGCTTTTTATCTTTGCTTTGCTTTTGCTATTTTATTTTTTTTATTAGAGTGTAATTGCTTTACAATGGTGTGTTAGTTTCTGCTGTACAACAAAGTGAATCGGCTATATGCATACATATATCCCCCTTCCTCCTGCGTCTCCACCCCACACCCCCATCCCACCTCTGTGTGTGTGTGTGTGCTAAGTCACTTCACTGACTCTCTGCAAACCTATGGACTGCAGCCCGCCAGGCTACTCTGTCCATGGTATTCTCCAGGCAAGAATTACTGGAATGGGTTGCTATACCCTCCTCCAGAGGGGGTTCCCAACTTAGGGATCAAACCATGGGAAGTTTCCTATGTGACCCGCATTGGCAGGCATTGGCAGGCAAGTTCTTTACCACTAGTGTCACCTGGGAAGCCTCATCCCATCCCTCTAGGTCATCACAAATATCATACATTAATGCACATATATGGACTCTAGAAAAATATTACCGATGAATCCATTTGCAGGGCAGGAATACAGACGCAGGTGTAGAGAATAGACAAATGGACACAGCGAGGAGAAAGGGAGGGTAGGATGAATTGGGAAGCTAGCCCTGACATATATACACTGCTATGTGTAAAACAGATAATTAGTGGGAAGATGCTGTATAGCACAGAGAGCTCGGTGATAACCCCCTGGGTCTTGAAAATCCTTGGTTTAACCACTGATTCACTCTCAGCTCATTAAAAGTCCAGGAGGGGAGGAAATTCTTTGAGGGAGTTTGCTTTCTGAGCATCACTTAGACTCTGCCTTGTGTAGCAGATTTTCAGTCAAAGGAGTCTGAATTCCAGCAGATTAGCCAAAAACTGTTTACTCATCTGAAGTCACTTTTCAGCAAGCAAAAGAGCCTCATGCCAGAAATGTCTTCCTCCACAGGTATAATTTTTGCAGCAATGACACAGTGCGAGAAGATGTGTTACAAACCCTCTACCCTTGTTAAAAATGTGGTGCCCCCTATATCCTTGTGATAATAAAATTTTAATGGCCTTGGTTTGATGTTGTTGGTTTGACATTCTGCATTTTCTGGGTCACACTTTAGAAAAGATTTGGGGGACTGGAGCTGACTTGGCCACAGGTAATGTCTAAAACATCCTACTGGTCCACCTCCTCCACCATCTCTCTCTTCCAAGGCACGTTGTGTGGTCTGTCCTAGTGAATTTTATATCATTAGACAGTGGAATTCTGTCCTATTTGATAAGGTTGCTTCCACATGTTACCCACTCAGCTTGCAGTATCCTGGGGTAGAGAGCAGATGCCATGTAAGAGCAGCCTGTGGCATAAGTGACTCTGGGAGCCATCTAGGTGGAATCTGCCTCCACCATGGAGGGCGCGGAGCTTTAAACGCGTTTACTACATGAATATGGCACAAAATGTAAGCGATGCGGAAGTGAGCTTTTTCCCAAGGTCCTGTCCTTCCAGCTTTGCCCTAGAGCCTCTCACTTCCTCTTCCCAGAGACAACTCGAGTTCTCCCCAAAATATTCTCTGTATAGCATATTTGCACATCTATCTCACATATCCCAGCCCTACATCTCCCTTTTGGAAAAAGGATTTATAAGCTATGACAAACATAGACAGCAACGAAGATTCCCCTAGTCAAAGCTGTGGTTTTTCCAGTAGTCATGTACAGATGTGAGAGTTGGACCATAAGGAAGGCTGAGCACTGAAGAATTGATGTTTTCAAACTGTGGTGCTAGAGAGGTCTCTTGAGAGTCCCTTGGACAACACAGAGATCGAACCAGTCAATCATAAAGGAAATAAGTCCTGAATATTCATTAGAAGGACTGAGGCTGAAGCTGAATCTTTAGCTACCTGATGAGAAAAGCCAACTCACTGGAAAAGATCCTGATGCTGGGAAAGATTGTGGGCAGGAGAAAAAGGGGGTAACAGAGGATGAGGTGGTTGGATGGCATCATCAATTCAATGGACAGGTGTTTGAGTAAACTCTGGGAGATGATGAAAGACAGAGAAGTCTGGTGTGCTGCAGTTCAAGGGATCATTATGATTCAGACATGATAAAGCAATTGAACAAGTGGTCAACTAATTTTTTCAGAAAAATTAAATTATCTGAATAAGTATAAGTTCTAAACATACAAGGTACTTGTTCTTCTAGCTTTGATTTACTTCTTAGACATTTTCATCTTTCTGGCCATCCAATGTTTTGTAAACCTCTTGGCATTTTGTTTTTTTTTCTGGAATCCCCAAGCATTATTCAAAAACAGGGCTGCAGCCTTTTTTTTTTTTTTTTTTTACCATTAACCTCTAGTTGCCAAGAGACAGGAACTTGTTTACAGTAGTTCTGTCGGTTCCAGGATCATAGAAACAATTCTGTATGAAGGTTTTGCCTGCTTCTTGCCTTGAATCTCTCAAATCTTGGTCTTTTAGCTTTATAGACAAGTAGCTTTTATTCCGGACAATAGTTTGTAGTTTTTGTACTTGCTTTCTTAGTCATTTCCCTTTTCAAACAAATAGAAACATTCAATACACACTGTTCTCACCTTGCTTTTCTCACTAACAGCAGATTTGGATATTATTCTCTAATGGTCCAGAAAGAGCATCTTCATTCTTTGTGTGGCCTCACAGAGTCCATCGAGGGATGTATGTGGTGTGGTTGTCCTTGCTGATGGACACACAAAATTTTCCTATTAGGAATATTCATGCAATGATCCTTTGATGATATTCTAACATGATATAAACTTGTCCAAGAAATGTTTAGGGTGTTTATTTTGATCAGTATTGCCAAATTGCATTCCAATTTACATGCTGACCAACAACACGATAGGCTGAACTTTATGAAATTGTTGCTCTTGGGAGCCAAAAAAGACAAATATTGATAATTCCATATGGCTTGTTCTAACACAAGAGGGTTTTGCACCTTCACCAGCTTGGTAAATTGTCTAGCTTTTTGTCTATTAGGCGCCTGAAAGTGCTTTTCCTTATGTTGCAATTTGCGTTTGTTTTGTGATAAATGAAAGTGAATATTTTTTCAGTGTTTAGTGGCCTTCTGTATTTCTTTTTCTGTGAATTGCCCAAACTGTGTGTTGATTTTAAGCTTTTTTATATATAATATTTACTTTAAAGAGTTCTTTAACACTAAGAAATTGGAGGACTTCCCTGGCCATCCAGTGTTAAAGACTGCTTCCAATGCAGGGATGAGAATTAATCCCCTGGTTGGGGAACTAAGATCTCAGATGCCATGGGCCAGGGCCAAAAGGAAAAAGAAAATTGGATTGTTCTGTCGCAGGAAGGTACTTCACCCAACTTATCCCTCTCCCGGGGAGAAACCCAGAAAGTCAGTGGGAGGGCCTAGAGCAGCCACTCACAGGGCCTGTAACTGCAGGCTGGCCGGAGGTCCTACAAAGTTTCTGCAGATGCTGTAACCCCGGGCTTCCCAGAGGACTCACCCACCTGACCTCACACCTGGTCAGGGTCAGGTTTCAGCTTTCCTTCCTGAGCTGGCTAAGGCCTCGGCCTGAGTGCTCTTCATACAAGGCCAATGAGCGGATGGGGAGTCCGTGCCCAGAACTTAGGGGGCTCAGTGCTACCAGGGGCAGAGCTGCCAGGACCTCAGCTGAGTGCGGCCCTTCCATCTTCGCTTCCTGCCCACGCTCGGCCTCCCAACGGCCCCCAGCTGACCTGCTTGCTCAGTCCCAGGGCCTCAGTGACTAAATAGGCTGGTGGGCATTTTCAGGGCCTGGGGATGGCAGAGGAGAGGGCACTTACTGGGCAGAGTGGGTGTAGCCACACTCAGTTCTGAGAATGCAGAAATGGCTTCCTTTAGCAATTCTGAGAATGGCATCGTGGTCGCATGGACTGGGGTTTGCCGGTGATTCAGCCCCTGAGATTCAGAAAATGAGGCCAGAAGGAGGCTGCCCCTCTTTTTGTAGGAATACCTCTCATTTGCAGCAGAAATGAAGGGTCTGAGTTCAGTACCTTGGGGTTTTTCTTTCATTCTCCTTTTTCCTTTGTATTTTCAAAAATGTTTTTTCTTGAAGCCCTGTACAGCATGTATGCTCTCAGTCTGATGCTGTGAAATAGGTCCTTGTCTGATACCTTCTAGACTTCCTAGATCTCACTAAAACTACAAATTAAAGAACAAAGGTTCTCAGCCTTGGCTTCGTAGCAGCATCGCTTGGAGAGATTAAAAAAAACCTCACATCAGGCCACAGCCTAGACTAAGGAGAATTTCTGAGTTGAGGCCCAGCATCGGCAGTTTGTAAAACTCCTGGGAGACGCACAGCTAAGGCTGAGAAATGCCATGTATGTTTCCTTCTAAAGTTTGTAAGGACACTTTCCCATCTTTCCTCTTCTAAGTGATACAGGGCTTAAGTGTCTGGCTCTGAAAGAAAGGGGAGTTGGCCTTGGGTTCCCAGCTCTCTCTCTGCCTGTATCACCTGGGCTGGCTCCTTCCCTTCTCAACCTCAACACACCCAGGAATAACAGTACTCCCTCTCCCCCGCACAGGGTGGCTGTGATGATTAAATAAGATAGTTCAGTGCCCAGCACACGATAAACAACCAATAAAGGAAGCAGGAATGGCAGGCGGCCCTGAGCTATTCTGTAAGAGTAACATAGACACCAAAGATCAGGACTGAAGACAAGCATAGCCTCAGAGCAGGTATTTGAAGTGGGCTCAACAAAGGATTAAAATTCAGAATACATGAAGGACAGACAGCCACATAGAAAAGTGGACACAATGACATAAGCAGGCAACACACAAAGAGATAACTAACTCACAAATGTTTGAGATTCATCTCCATTAGTCATTGGGGGAATACAAATGAAATTTTTTTTTAAAGTACATATAAGTGAAGTCACTCAGTCGTGTCCGACTCTTTGCAACCCCCATGGACTGCAGCCTACCAGCCTCCTCCGTCTATGGGATCTTCCAAGCAAGAGTATTGGAGTTTGTTTTCATTTCCTTCTCTAGGGAATCTTCCCGACCCAGGGACCAAACCCCAGTCTCCTGCATTGTAGGCAGACGCTAATTTACCGTCTGACCACCAGGGAAGTAATCTGCACCTATCTGATTACCCAAGATACAACTTCAGCAACAACAGAGAAGGAGCTGGGGTCCACATATATCGCCATGAGTACATCTCCCAGAAGTTCTGGTGAAGAGGAAAGCAAGCATCAGGAAGATAGCATCTAGACACAGAAGTTACCATTTATACACATTTCTGTTCACAAAATATAGCTACTCACTGCAGATGTGGTTGTTATTGTTGTTTAGCTGCTAAGTCATGCCCAACTCTTTGTGACCCCATGGACTGTAGTATGCACTCCAGGCTCCTCTGTCCACTATCTCCTGGAGTTTGCACAAATTCACACCCACTGAATCACTGATGCTATCTAACCTTCTCATTCTCTGCCACAGATATGGTCCAAAATATCAAAACAAGGCCATTTAAAATCCTTCTTTACGATGGTGTCATATTTTTAATTAACAAAGGGATTTGATGCATTATGACAAAATGCTTATCTTGGCTAATTCCAGGTGGTAATTACAATGGTGTTGGTCAATGTTATTTTTTGGTAGTTTTCACTTTTCATCCAAATTTAAGAGGAAAAAGGAGAGGGGAGTTACAATAATTTGGAGTTCAGGACCTGTGGCTGGTAGGAGGAGTCGCAGATGAAAGGTTTATAAGACATCAAATGCAGTCCCCATCTGCATTTGGACTTGAACCCTGATTTATCTGTCACTCTTCCCAAGACACAGAGCGAGAGCATTTCTCCTCTTACTCTTGGGGACCTGTGTCTATTGCACCAAAACTCTCCATCATCAGCTTCGGACAGTCTTGTCCTCAGTGTTCTTGTCACCCCTGTGCCAGTGGCACTACTGATAATGACTACATCCAGCACCCAGGCAGCACCCTGCTGGAGCCAGCCAAGACCACGCTTAAGTAAACAGCTGTATTTCTTAGCGTTTACCAGCGCAGGCACAAACCTCACAATTCTACAAAGATCTCACTGAACCAGGATGTTAACAGCAACAAAGATGCAGCACAAAGCCTTCCATTAAGAACCAGCATCTTCATCCTGTCTTCTAAGCCTCCGTAGGGGAAAAAAATGTGAATACTTTACAAAGCTCTTTCGCAAAATGGTATGTTAAATGAACAACAAATTACTTTTTCTTTGACTAGCTTTTAATGCTAATAGTGCCATTTATTCCTGACCTTCAGAAATATGAGATATTTTAAATGACAACGTAAAAAGAGTTCTTGTTTGAAAACGCAAGCTACTTTAGACTGTGTATTATTACTTATAAGTATAGCATACGCCAGCATCACTCATTTCAGCATCCCATTTATATCTAACCGGTATATATTTCAGTTGACATTTATTGTTCTCCTGCATACGTGTCAAATTCCTTAATGATGACTCTGACAAAGGCACAGACCTCGGTATATATAAATTACGTTTGCTACCATATAATCAGTGTTATCTATTAGAATGCTATTTGTGACAAATCATGTTCCAAATAAAAATTGAATTGATTTTTCTGTTATTTTAATATTGCGCTGCTCGCAGTGAGCCTTTGATTGAATCTTAAACACTTTAATGCTCTGTTTTTGTTTGAGGCAGATCAGAAATGGAGTTTGCACAATTCACAAAGCTAAAACGATTTGTAAAACAACAAAATCAAATTTCAAAAAGCATCTTTATTTTCAAGCCAAGGGAATAAATTTGGTAAAGCTATCGTTAGAGGGTACACAGCCTAACGACGAAAGCCTCGCATGCATGGTTAATTTCTATGCATCCATTTTCATCTAAATTAGATTTTAACTTTAATGCCGGGTATGAAAAACCTCTACAGGTTTTTATTTCTACCTTTTCTCTCAAGCAACCACAAGCCTTCTCCTGACTAATCTGAGATTGACATCACCCCCGTCCTCTCCCTCTTGGGAGTGAGTTTGAATTACATTGCGTTTTCTGGGGCACAAGGGGATTGATCTGTGATCCTCCTGAGGGATCTCTCTCTCAGAAAGGCACTTGCTTGACCCATCCTGATTACTAAAGAAAGCACTTACAACCTGATCCTGACTAGCATCAACCCTTTGGGTTAAGCTCTGGTTTAGAGCAGGGATCAGTGACTTGGGGCCACAGGCCCCCTGGTTTGGTACAGCCTGCTAGCTATGAATGATTTTCACATTAAAAAATTTTTTTCAATTTAAAAGAGTAATCTTTTCTGATATATGAAAATGATATGAAATTAACATTTCAGTGTCTATAAATAAAGTTTTATTGGAACACAGCCACACATACATTTACATATTGTCTATCTTGACTTTCCTGCGCAAACAGCAGAACTGAATAGTTGCAGCAGAGAACATATGGCCTAAAATATTGACTATTTCGCCCTTTACAGAAAAAATATTCAGCCCCCAGGTTTGGAAGGAAGGGTTGCAGTGATTTATGTTCATTAAAAGGATGAGTATCCTCAGGGCAGGAGGCTGAGGTGTGTGTGTGTTAGTCGCTCAGGCGTGTCCAACTCTTTGCGACCCCATGGGGTATTGCCTGCCAGGCTCCTCCGTCCGTGTTATTTTCCAGGCGAGAATACTGGAGTGGGTTGCCATTTCCTTCTCCAATGGAGGCTGAGATAGCACCAGGCAAAACACCGCCTTCACGGCCATAAACCTCATAGAAGGGTTTTTCAGACACTGGTTAGTAGTAGTGTTAGTCACTCAGTCATGTCTGACTCTTTGCGACCTCATGGACTGTAGTCCACCAGGCTCCTCTGTCTGTGGGATTCTTCAGGCAAGAATACTGGAGTGGGATGCCATTTCCTTCTCCAAGACACTGGTTAAGATGTCTTCAAAATGTTCAAAAGTAGGTAGAAGGAGGAAAAGGACAACCAAGGGAAACAAAACACTACAGGGTTGCAGATGTGATAAATGTGCACACAAATCATAAAACAATAAGTCTGAAGTGCCCTTAGACAGGTAGGTTCTAAACTAATTTAAGAGCACCCACCAAAATCGGGTTGAGCTTAAACAAATGGGCGTGATTTGAGGTCAGCTGAAGCTGGAGTCTGGGAGTGTGGAGGGCAGCGGGACGTGTCCGAGCTAGACAAGAGAGAGCTGGGGAAAGCTGCCTTTGGTGTGACCTTCAGGGGAACGCAAAGGAGAAACAAGGCCGGAAGACCCAGGGGCTGGGTGGCCAGCTCCTCTAGGTCATGGAGTGCCTGGTGCCCGTTCCTCGTGGTTCACTATGCTGGTCAGCAAAGGGCGGGGGGGGCGGCGGGGGCGGGCACATGCTTCTTCTCAGTCTTTGGAGAATCAAGACAAACCCAGTTTGAATCCAAATACTGACATGTGACTTTTATCAGGGATGGATCAGCTGCCTTTGAAGGGCCACCAGCCTTTTTTTCTGGGAAAAATGGCCCGGAGTGAATTGTTTAACCTCTGTGTACCTCAGTTTCCTCATCTGTTAAATGAAAGTATATATACTAAGTAGTATTAATTAAGAGCTTCCCTGGTGGGTCAATAGTAAAGAACCCATCTACCAATGCTTTCAATGCAGGAGATGTGGTTCAATCCCTGGGATGGGAAGATCCCCTAGAGGAGGAAATGGCAACCCACTTAAGTATTCTTGCCTGGGAAATCCCATGGACAGGGTAGCCTTGCAGGCTACAGTCCATTGGGATCGCAAAGAGTCCGACTGAGCAACTCAACAACAACAACAATACTAATTAAATAAGCTATTCCAGGTAAAGGACCAGACTCTGATGTGAGCAAGCATATTAATACGGTGTTTTATATTTGGCCAATCACATCTGTTCTGCCTGCCTCCCAGGGTTAGAATGCCTGGAAGTATAGCAATGAAAAGAGCGCTTCACTAGGGGCCAGGAGCCCTAGGTTCTGAACCCTCTTCCATTGAGAACCCAGTATGTGGATTCACCACTTGCCCACCCTCAATACATGCCAGCTCTAGCAATGTACCCCAAGTTCCTTCACCCCAAAGGTAAGGGATAGTATTTACCGAGCATAGGTGGGCCAGATTTATATACCTAATCTCTTCAAACTCATGAAATTGGGTTGGCTCCTCTGTTATCTTCTGTTTCTATCAAAATAGAAATCTGGGCTTCCCTGGTGGCTCAGCTGTAAAGCATCTGCCAGCCGGTGCAGGAGACACAGGTTTGATCCCTGCTCTGGGAAGATCTCACATGCCACAAGGCAACTACGCCCGTGGGCCACAACTCTTGAACCAGTGCTCGAAAACCTAGGGATGGCAGCTACTGAGCCCTCATGCCACAAACACCGAAGCCCAAGTTCTCAGCAACAAAAGAAGCCACTGCAGTGAGAAGCCAATACACTGCAAGCAGAGAATAACCCCCACTCACTGAAACTAGAGAATATCCCACACAGCAATGAAGACCCAGTAGAGCCAACAAATAAATAAAATCATTAGTTTTTTAAAATAGAAATATGAAGCTCAGAGATTAAGGAAAAATACCCAGAGTTACACAGCCAGGGAAAAAAAACCAAAAACGGAGTTGAGATCTGAACTCAAGGAGCCTCTGACTCCTGGCCATACTCTTTGCAGCCACGCTGGAACAAGGTTAAAGCCGTAGCTGAGAGCCTATTTAGAGCCACCAGTCATGGGACAGGGACAGGAAACCCAGGCATCCCCTCCCAACATCGAGAGTACAGAGAAAATGTCAATTCTCCCACAGAAAGAGAGAAAGGGGACCCCGAAGGAGCACTTTGACTGCCACAGAATTCAAACGACCCCCACAAAAGGCCCCCTTGTCATAAGAAAACATACGAGCCCATACCCTCCGTTTCTTCAGCATTTCCAGATCCAAGGGATTTTGTCTCATCAGGTAATAGAATTGTTTTTAGCAGCAAGAGTGAGCTCATTACGGATGCAGCTTGTACTAATAATGATAATTTGCTATGCAGTAAAATCACCTCTCCCTCCCCTGACAGATGACACTCCAGAAATTATAGGCTAGGGAGAAACAGAAAGGATAAAGATTAAGGAAAGAATTACAATGCGGAACTGTTTCAACAAAAGGAGTTTGATTTGCATATTGAACTTGGTGATCTTAATCATGAAGTCGTAGAAGAATTAGATACATACTATTAGCCGATCTTTTAATTGCCTTTGTTCAATTTCGTTACTTCTGCCATTGGGTTGTTGGTTGTCGTTTTTGTTTTACTGCTCAAGTCATTTTTAAAGGTCAGCGCCAAATGAATTAGCTGGTGACTTCAGTATTGACATGATTCGGTCCCGTGAGTGGAATTAAGATGAGGGTTGTTGCACAAAGTGGTTTCGGTCCTGAAAGTGTTAGTTGCTCAGTCAGGTCTGACTCTCGGTGACCCCACAGACTGTAGCCCACCAGGATCCTCTCTCCATGAGATTCTTCAGACAAGAATACTGGAGTGGGTTGCCATGCCCTCCTCCAGGGGATCTTTCCAACTCAGTGATTAAAACTTGGTCTCCTGCATTGCAGGCAAATTACCATCTGAGCCACCAGAGAAGCCCAAGCCACCAGGTATGCCCCACATTTTGGTCCTGATAGTCCTTAATTTTTAACAAAACATGGTCCTCTGGAGAAGGGAATGGCAAACTACTTCAGTATTCTTGCCTTGAGAACCCCATGAACTGTATGAAAAGACAAAAAGATATGACACTGAAATGAACTCCCCAGGTCAGTAGGTGCCCAATATGCTACTGGAGAAGAGTGGAGAAGTAATTCCAGAAAGAATGAAGAGATGGAGCCAGAGAGAAAACAACGCCCAGTTGTTGATGTGACTGGTGATGAAAGTAAAGCCTGATTCTGTAAGGAACAATATTGCACAGAAACCTGGAATGTTAGGTCCATGAATCAAGGTATATCGGAAGTAATCAGACAGGAGATGGCAAGAGTGAACATCGACATTTTAGGAATCAGTGAACTAAAATGGACTGGAATGGGCGAATTTAATTCAGATGACCATTATGTCTACTACTGTGGGCAGGAATTCCATAGAAGAAATGGAGTAGTCTTCATAGTCAACAAAAGTGTCCTAAATGCAGCACTTAGATGCAGTCTGAAAAACAACAGGATGATGTGGAGAAAAGGGAACTCTCTTACACTGTTGGTGGGAATGCAAACTAGTACAGCCACTAGAACAGTGTGGAGGTTCCTTAAAAAACTGGAAATAGAGCTCCCATACGACCCAGAAACCCCACTGCTAGGTATACACACTGAGGAAACCAGAATTGAAAGAGACACATGTACATCCAATGTTCATCGCAGCACTGTTTACCATAGCCAGGACATGGAAGCAACCTAGATGTCCACCGGCAGGCAAATGGATAGGAAAGCTGTGGTACATATACACAATGGAATATTACTCAGCTATTAAAAAGAATGCATTTGAATCAGTTCTAATGAGGTGGATGAAACTGGAGCCTATTATACAGAGTGAAGTAAAAGATAAAAATATCAATTAACAGTATATTAATGCATATATATGGAATTTAGAAAGATGGTAATGATTACCCTATATGAGAGACAGTAAAAGAGACATAGATGTAAAGAACAGACTTTCGGACTCTGTGGGAGAAGGCAAGGGTGGGATGATTTGAGAGAATAACATTAAAACATGGCTATTATCATATGTGAAATAGATCGCCAGTCCAGGTCTGACACATGAGACAGGGCGCTGAAGGCGGGTGGCACTGGGATGACCCTGAGGGATGAGATGCGGAGGGAGGTGGTGGGGGGAGGTTCAGGATGGGGAACAAATGTACACCCGTAGCTGATTCATGTCAATGTATGGCAAAAACCACTACAATATTGTAAAGTAATTAGCCTCCAATTAAAATAAACTAATTAATTTTAAAAAACTAAGATTATGGCATCTGATCCCATCACTTAATGGCAAATAGATGGGGAAACAATGGAAATAGTGAGAGACTTTATTTTTCTGGGCTCCAAATCACTGCAGATGGTAACTGCAGCCATGGAATTAAAAGACAGTTGCTCCTTGGAAGAAAAGCGATGACCAACCTGGAGAGCATATTAAAAAGCAGAGACATTACTTTGCTGACAAAGTCCGTCTAGTCAAAGCTATGGTTTTTCCAGTAGGCAGGTATGAATGTGAGAGTTGGACCATAAAGAAAGCTGAGCACTGAAGAAATGGTGCTTTTGAACTGTGGTGTTGAAGAAGACTCTTGAGAGTCCCTTGGACTGCAAAGAGATCACATGAGTCAATCCTAAAGGAAATCAATGCTGAATATTCATGGGAAGCTGAGCTGAAACTCCAACACTTTGGCCACCTGATGTAAAGAACTGACTCATCGGAAAAGACCATAATGCTGGGAAAGATTTAAGACAGGAGGAGAAGGGGGCAACAGAGGATGAGGTAGTTGGATGGCATCACTGACTCGATGCACGAGGTTGAGCAAGCTCCGGGAGTTGGTGACGGACAGGGAAGCCTGGCATGCTGCAGTCCATGGGGTCGCAAAGAGTCGGACATGACTGAGTGACTGGACTGAACTGATCCCTTAATTTTATGGGCAGAGACTTCAAAACATTGGGTTCAGAACAGACATCTGCAAACTCTGTAGGTTAGGGAGAGTGGAAGAGGCAGAATCACCTCCTGTGTTCTTCGTTTCTGAGGGGCCAGTACGCATGCAGCAGCCTGGACCACCAGCCTGAAGCGGATGAGGGCTCGATCTCCTTCCCAGGACTGTGAGTTCACTCTCCCAGGGTGTCAAAAAAAAAAAAAAAGCTGGAAAAGCTCCCAACTATTCACTGAACTTGGTCCTATCCCTTGAAAGATCATGCAGCTACTTTCTATTGAGCTGTGGCCTTCTTCCTTTAAACGTGGAATCTCTAAAAGATTATTTATTAATCACTTCAAAAGAGGATTTTATCAATTCAAATAAGGAAAACAACATTTTTTGAATGTGAAAACAATACCTGTTGGCTGCAGAAAACTGGGACAAACACAAGAAGGTAAAAAACATCAATAACACCATCAGCCAAATAATCAGTTAGTATCATGGGTTAGCTCCCTTTACCCCTCTGACCTTATTTTCAAACAGAAAAACAGAATTATTTTGTGTGTGCGCGCGTGTACTCATGGGTTTGTTGTTTGCTGCTTTCTTCACATACTATTACCATAAATATTTTTCCACAATAGCATTCTTCTATCACATGCTCTTTTTAAATTAATGATTTATTTTTGGCCGTGCTATGGATCTTTGTGGCTTTCTCTAGTTTTGACAAACAGGGGCTACTCTTCATTGAGAGGCGCAGGCTTCTCATTCCGGTGGCTTCTCGTGTTGTGGAGCACAGGCTCTCGGGCATGCGGGCTTCAGTATTTGCAGCATGCAGGCTCAGCAGTTGCGGTGCAGGGGCTTAGTTGCCCCACGGCATGTGGAATCTTCCTGGACAGGGGACTGAACCTGTGTCTCCTGCATTGGCAGGTGGAGTCTTATCTATTGTACTACCGGAGAAGACCATATTATCTTTTAATAACAGGATGCATTGTAATGTCACATCCCATTGAGTTTGGGGTGTGGTTTTGTATGACACTCATCTTTTACACACGTCTTCAGTTGTTCCCCAGGTAGGGTTCCTTTCCATTTCTGTGCCCTGGACCCTCTGGCTGTCTGGTGAACCTTGGCCCTCTTCTCAGAACAATGTTTTTTAATGTATAAAGTATAATATATGAGAAATATAATTAGCAAACTAATTATATTGAAATACTATCAAGAAACTAAAAAGAAAAAGTTTGTGATGTTTGCTTATACATACACTGAGGAGCAATGCTAGAGAGTAGATACAGTATCTTCAATAACAACTATAATTACAAGTACTGATCAACATTATTTCAAGCTGTTTGCAACAAATGTCATATGATATGAAAAGATCTGGGATTTATATTGAGCCAAGGTGACAGGTACAGCTGTGGTTTGTTGCCTACATTCATCAACAAAAGAAATATTATATTTTACTTGGAGGTTAGTGAAAACAGAGGTGTAATTTTGTTCTCATCCCAGTTCTTTATTTCCCGTCAGAGTCAAAGGCATGACTACTGACTTCTATCCACGGAAACTTGGGGATCCAGAGAGCCCAGGTGAAAATTCCCACCTTGGGGGAAAAAACTCCCAAGAGTGGCTCAGTTCATCTTTTGCCCCAGCAGTTTTTTTTTTAAGTCTTCATTGAATTTGTTGCAATATTGCTTCTATGTTTTTATGTTTTGGTTTTCTGGCCATAAGACATACAGGATCTTAGTTCCCCAGGCAGGGACTGAATCTACACTCCCTGCCCTGGAAGGCTAAGTCTTAACCGGGGAAGTTCCTGGCCTGGCAGGCAGTTTTGAATCTTTTGATATTAATAACAATGGCCTCATGACCCCAGGAACTGCTTCTGATTTCTTCTTTGTGCCAATGGCTTCAGAGTCAAGTCAGTGAGGGTGCCTGTCAGCAATAAAAATTCAGCCAGTGTTAAGGGTTGAATTGTATCTCCCCCTGACCCCGGCTCCCACCCTCCCCCAAAAGGATATAGTTAGGCTCTAATCGCGGTACCTCAGAATGTGACTTGTTTGGAAATATGATGGGTGCACGTGTAATTGTAATTAAGAAGAGGGCATACTGGAGAAGGGTGAGCCCTCAGACACTATGACTGGTGTCCTCACTAGAACACAGCCATGTGAAGACACAAGGAAGTCACACGATGACAGAGACTGGAATTACACACCAAAGATCACCAAGGATTAACAGCGAACCACCAGGAGGTACGCTCCCCAGGTAGCTCAGAGGTAAAGAATCCACCTATCAATGCAGGAGACGCAAGAGACTCGGGTTTGATCCCTGGGTCAGGAAGATCTCCTGGAGAAGGAAATGGCAACCCACTCCAGTATTCTTGCCTGACAAATCCCACGGACAAAGAGGAGCATGGCAGGCTATAGTCCTTAGGATTGCAAAGAGTTGGACACTACTAAGCACACACACACACACCCCCAGGAGGTGAGGAAGAGCAAAGAGTGATTCTCTCCCAAGGTTTCAGAGGGTGCATGACCCTGCTAACACCTTGAAAGTGGACTTCTAGCTTCCAGAACTATGAGACAATACATTTCTGCTGTCTTATCCCATCTGGCTTGTGGTATCCGGGCAGCAGCCTTAGGAAACCAGTACAATGGTTTTCTGGCCTGGGGTTCTGAAACACTGGGGTTGGGGTGGGCACGGTTCTGTGTCCATGTTGGGGACTGCCACACCATGACCCAAGGTGACTGATGGGGACCGACTCATTAGAGGGCTGGGCTAGGGCTTCAGCCACAATGTTACCACGTGCACAATGTTACCCCAGGGTCAGGAAGAGACAGTCCCACGCATCAAGGTCAACAGAGCCTGCAGAAAACCCACAGAAAGCTTCAGAAGGCTGAGCAGTGCTTCCTCTTTATACTCACATGACGATAAAAGGCCTTTATCAAGAATGACATATTATTGCTTAATGGTCAGGATGTAGGTGGCAGTGAAAAGGATTCTTATGAAATTTCTCCTATGCCTGTTGGGTGTGTGACACACTCCTGTGTGAAGACAGGAAGCTTCTGATCCCCCGGTAATATCCACCTCTCCTTAGGAAGCTCTCCACTCCTACCCTTCCATGTCCTTTCCTGCAGACAGCGGCTCTAGATAAATCTTCCCACTGCACCAAACACTTGGCCTCTGAGTACAGTGACATGTGATCGGGGGCCTGGGGTCCTCCATCAAGGCTCGGCTGAGGGTAGGACACCTCGCACCTGGAAGAGAAACCAGCCCCACGCATTGCAGGCAGGTGGTCCAGCGAAGCAAAGGGGCTACTGCAAACCTCCTGTCCCACTTTAAAAACAGCAGGCCTCCTTACCTGGAATAGAGAAATCTGGATATTTTGGCAGCAGCCCTTCATGCAACAAAACTTTTGGAGGAGGAGTAGGAGGAGGTGGTGCGGACTTAACTCCATATATTCTAAAGTAAGAACAGAAGTCATAGTTATTCCTTTTACTAACGACAAAAATAAGTATAATCT
The DNA here is from genome assembly GCA_007570785.1 of Antilocapra americana. Classification (NCBI taxonomy): domain Eukaryota; kingdom Metazoa; phylum Chordata; class Mammalia; order Artiodactyla; family Antilocapridae; genus Antilocapra; species Antilocapra americana. The sequence goes on from ML660216.1 coordinate 6,497,816, forward strand.
ATGCAGGTCCCATACGAGCATGGTATAGTCATTCCTGATCCTGACGATTTACCCTCAAGGATCATCATCTCCATCTTACAGAATAGAAAACTGAAGCCGCAAGAGCCCCACTCCCAGCAGTTTTCTACCATCTCCTTTCTTCAGCAACCTTGAGCCTCAGGTCGCTGTCAGGACATGGGGGCCTTGTTGGTTTTTACTCCCACCCTTTCCCTGCGAAGCAGCAAAGGCCAGAAGCAGGGGTTCCTGGAGCTTGTTGGGCACAAGTGGGGAGCTGGGGGGGCAGGATGTGGCTGCCTACTTGGAAGGTCTTGCGATTGCAAACACGGCTGCTTTGCAAAAACAAATCACACACAAAAAAAACCAGTCTTAGCTTTGGGCTAGGGGCACCTGGAAACCCTGATCAGCTCTTCCCCCGGTTCTCGCCCTCTGTGTTGCCACCCAAGCCAGACTCACTCCTCATACGGTTTCAGGTGTGCTTGTTTGGCCCGCTCCACGAGGTCCAGGAAGTCCCTGTAGCAGTTCCTGGCCATGACGGTGTACCGTGTGGAGCAGCCTAATTCAGTGACCCTGGCTCTCGGCAGGTAGCCCGCCCAGCCGGGGATGGGGGGCTCGTGGAGAGGTTTCTTTATGTTCTTGCATTCTATAAAAGATGCCATACTCCCTTGAGGGCTCAGAGAAGCCATCCAGTGGGTGGCGCTCCCAAGCCAGCCAGCACCCCAACAATCAGCCCTGGGGAGAGCCCGAGGCCCCGAGACGCGATGAGGACAGCTACCACTGGTTAGTTTATTCTGTGTGTCTGCACTGGGTGGGGCTTTACATAGGCTCTCCCTCTCTCATCTCATTGCCTTATAAACTCTAAGTCGGTGCTGTTATCACCAACACTTCTGTGGAGCAGGACACTGAGACCTCAGAGAGGTAAAGAGAATCCTGGCCGAGGTCATGTGGCAAGGAAGTGACAGGGCCGGGATTAAGACCCACATTTCTCTGATTCCCGTTATTGCTCTTAAACGGATCCCACTCTTTTCTCAGACTAACAACAACAACACAAAAGCTTCAGGCATTTGATGCTCCTTGATGATTCAACTAAGGGAATCAAGAGACGCAGGTAGGTCAGGAAAAGGCACATCACATCTACCTCTGGCTGCCTGGCTGGCTGACCTTCGGCAAGCTCACATTTGTGAGATGAAAGATAGCTGCCTGCCTCTGTCTCCTCCAGTTGCTGTAAGAACTGAATTGGACCAGAGAGTCCCAGAACCTCAAAGTTGGAAGCCACCCTAGGGAGTGTCTAGTCCATCCTTTGCTGCCTTAGATGAAGGAACTGTAGCCCAGAGAGGGGAAGCCACCTGCCCTACGTCACACAGCAAAAAGTCACAGAACTGGGCTAAATCCCAAACTCTTAGGCAGGTGCTTCTTATAACGGCTGGGAAATTTCTAAAGCATGACAAACATGTGAGTTAGCATGTGTTGAAAAGTCCCCAGTTACGGTAATAATAATAAGGGTAATCAGTCCATTACTTTTCCTGTTGGATATTAGACCTTAAAAATCACCTAGGATAAATCACTGTTTTGATGATTAACATTATAGTCATATCATCAGTTGCTTTTTTCACTGTTGTTATGGTTGTTATGCAGTGCAAAAACCCCTTCCTGTCCAGCTAGCACCTGGAGGAACTGGGTTCAAACCCCAGGTCTGACCTCAGACAAGGGACACTATGCTCAAGTGGGAATAATAGTGTCGACTTCATATGGCTATCACGGGTGGTTAATGAAATAACGATGCCGGGCACAGAAGCAACTAAAAAGTCATCACTGCTGAGACCACAGGGGCTTCCCAGGTGGCATTAGTGGTAGAGAACCCGCCTGCCAATACAGGAGACATAAGAGATGTGGGTTTAATCCCTGGGTCAGGAAGATCCCCTGGAGGAGGGCGTGGGGACACACTCCAATATTTTTTTTGCCTGGAGAATCCCATGGACAGAGGAGCCTGGTGGGCTACAGTCCATAGGGTCACAGAGTTGGACATGACTGAAGTGACTGAGCACACACTGAAACCACAGCTGCTCTCTGAACCTCTGTGATGACCACCCAGGGAGCTGAGTGCCAGAACCCTCTTCCGCAGCTGTCTCCCTCTCCCCCAGAAATGTTTCTTTCTCCTTTTAAGCAACTGAGCCTCAGTTTGCACAGACACCTGGGGACCTGGAGGAGTACCCTTGGCGGCCGCTCAGAGAGCCAGCCAAGCCCGGCAATGGGGCTCAGCGGGAAAGGGGGCCAGTGTCCAGGAGCCAGTACCCAGACTCAAGGGATGGTACTGCCGATAATACTGGTGCAGTGTCCGCAGAACCGTCCCCTCTGAGCGGACAGGTTTCAGTTTTGGAGCAGCAGCCACAGAGCAGCGGAATTCCTCCAGCCGGTCTTTATACCGCTGTGTGTTCTCCTGGAAGATTTTCAGACAGTGGGCCATGTTGTCCTCGCTGGAGGTGCCCTGGCAGCTCAGGTAGGGCACGAAGCCTGCAAGAGTTGAGGAGGGAATCACAACCTTCAGCAAGAGTTTCAGAAGCTGCCCAAACCCCCAGAATCTCCGCCCAGCCCTGGCCATTTCTTCCTTGGCCAACAGCACTGCATTTCCCCAAAGGTCGTGAATACAAGTGGTGCTATTGTTTCCACTGCGGCTGGGTCCTCCCAAGGCCACAAAAAATGACCTTGGAGGAGGGAGGGAAGGCCCGTTTCCACAAAGGCAATGACAGTAATGTTCTTTGATAGCAAAGCCCCCGATGTCAGCCCGAATGGCAAATGGGGAAAGCATTTAATGGGCCAAAATGATAGTCTGAGGAGTAATTGAAATTATTCATCTTTTTAGAGAGAAAGCTTATTTTCCTTGACACTTTCCAAATGCAATTTGGGATCTTTCTTCTCGGACCATCAGGAAATTGCGGGCTTATTAAAAGCTGAGACCTATTACACAAAAAGGTAAATTCATTATCTGTGAGGCCCACCCTGAGCACAATTTTTCAGCATTTCCCACAAAATAACATATAATCATTACAATTAGTATGGGTAAAACACAACTATTTATTTAAACTGGATGCTGAATCCTAAGTACTATAATGTGGTCATAATAAGGCCATTTTTAAAAAGAACAAAGAATGGAAAAAAACTGGTTAAGGCTTAGCTTTAGATTGCAAATAAATAAATAAATATATAAGTCTCATTATTGAAGCTCAACATTTTTGCTCTTATCCCCAGGTAAGAAAAGCTGGCCTCAGAACTGAAGGCAGTGACCCTCACCCTCTGCACTGGCAAGAAATCTCCTCTGGAAGACTCGAATTATTGGACTGTTCTTGACAGTGCTGGAAGCCTTCCATCCACTATCCAGTCTCCCAGTTGGGCTTGGGAGATGAAAAGATATGCTGAACAATTAAAAGACGATCAAAAGATACACTAACAACATAGAGGAGACCCTAGACACCCAGGGACCTCATCATAGTGGTTCTTCTTCATCAGGGTCTACTTTGATCTGCATAGGTTTTACTGATTGCATATATGTATGCACACACACACACAGAAATAAAAGCAACTTTTATTGAGTCTTGCTAAGGGCCAAGATATGTTAAATGTATGTCAGCTCCTTTAGTGATAGATTTTATTTTCTTGGGCTCTAAAATCACTGTGGATAGTAACTGCAGCCATCAAATCGACACCTGCTTTTTATAAGGAAAGCTATGACAAACCTAGACAGCATATTGAAAAGCAGAGACATCACTTTGCCAACAAAGGTCCATATAGTCAAAGTTATGGTTTTTCCAGTAGTCACGCATGCATGTGAGAGCTGGACTGTAAAGAAGACTGAGTCCCAAAGAGTTGATGATTTTGAGCTAGGGTGCTGGATAAAACTCTTGAGAGTCCCTTGGACTGCAAGGAGATCAAACCAGTCAATCTTAAAGGAAATCAACCCTGAATATTGGTTGGAAGGACTGAGGCCAAAGCTCTAATACTTTGACCACTTGCTTTGAAGAGCCAACTCATTAGAAAAGATTCTGATGCTGGGAAAGAATGAAGGCAAAAGAAGGGGGCGACAGGATGAGATGGTTGGATAGCATCACCCACTTAATGAACATGAATTTGAGCCAACTCAAGGAGATAGTGAAGGACAAGGAAGCCTAGTGTGCTGTAGTCCATGGGGTCGCAAAGAGTCAGACACCACACAGCGACTGAACAACAACAAAGCTCCTTTAATCTCCACAATAATATTATGAAGAATCTATCCCTACCCCATATAGTGGGTTGAACTGATAGATCTACTCAAGTCCCAACCCCTGAAACCTGTGAAGGTGAACCTATCAGGAAATAGAGACTTTGCAGGGTGTAATTAAGGATTCAGAAATGAGGTCATCTTAGATTTAGGATGGACTGCCAAATCCAATGTCTAGTTTCCTTCTAAAAGAAAGGAGAGGGAGGTCTGAGAAAATAGACACAGAGACACTGAGCAGACGGCCACAAGAAAAGTCATGGGAAGATGGGGCAGAGACTGGAATGATACTGCCACAAAACAAGGAACTCAGGGGCCATCAAAGAGCACCGTCCTGCCCATACCTCATTTCAGACTCCTGGCCTCCAGAGCTGTGAAAGAATAAATATCTGCTGTTTTACACAACAGCCCTAGGAAACTAATACAACCATTTTATAGAAATTTCTCCTTACCATAGAGAAATAAGTAACCTACTTACAATTACAGAGATAATGACCAGGAAGAGATTGGAATCTCAGTTTATTAAAACCCAAAGCTTATTCTCTTAACCAACCAGTAGGACCAGGGTGAGGATGGGCAACCTTGGAATATTCTCCATGAATCTCCCCTCTTGAGAATACCTATATGTGAGAGCAAAGGGCTTATGGGGAGCACTAGGTTCATCACCCACCGTGATGTGATTTAGCAAATTCTCAGTAGCCCAGAAGGCTGAGAAGAAGAAGCCTTAGGATAGAGTGACTAGTTCTCCTGGCTTGCCAAGGGCTGGGGGGTTTCCTGGGATGCAGGACTTTCGGTGCTAAAACTGTGACCATTCCCAGCAAACCAGAGTAATTGGTCACCCTTCCTCTAGGGGACACAGGAAGAGATGGGACCGTAAAGACCATAAGCCCCGGTGCTTGAGAACAGCACAGTTTGGAAAGAGGAACAGAGCCTCGGTTTACTCGTCTGTATCACCCAGGTCCAAAAGCATGTAAGAGGCATGAGGTAAGTGCTTCCTGGACACCAGGCCCTGTCCTGGGAGATTTGAAAGTGAAAGGAAAGTTGCTCAGTTGTGTCCGACTCTTTGTGACCCCGTGGAATTCTCCCTAGATTATATTTCTCCACTTATCAGAACCTAGTGATCTGCCATCTTCAACAATGGAGCACTTTCAACAAGTCTCTTAAACGCTAAAGTGCCTGTACTGGTCCATTAAACCGGCCAGACATGGACAATGGGGCAAGGAAGAGACAGAGATGATTCCCCTGCCAGGCCCGTCACCGCTTACCACTGTAGCCTGGTGTGATCGGCATCTGTCTCATGAAGGTCTTGGAAGACTCCATGATTTTGCTATCTGTGAATGAAGGGAAGAGGGAATGAAGTCATCTCATCAGAAGTCCCTTCCTAGAGAACTCACTGCACATGTGCCAGAGCCCTTAGGAGTAAGACTAACTTTGCCTGGGATTTGGGACAGAGAGAGAGCATTAGCCAAGGGTGCCACTAAACATTCAACGTGCAGGACATAATGAAGAACTAGAGTAAGCTGTGGCTGGAAAGGATCAGAAGTCTCTAAAGTTGGCATGGAGTCCAAGCTGGGGTTGTGCGGGGTGGCGGGGTGGGGTACCACACAGCATCAGTTTACGTGGATGCTGTCTCCAGAGCCAGATCCTCCTTCCGGATGGCCTGTGCTTGCCTTAATACAAGCCAGGTCCTGCATCTGCCATCTACCCTGCCTAGCCAGTTCATCTCAAACGTGATGCCTTCATGGCCAGGACAAATACCCTCAGGGGTAAAGGAGAGGGTCTCATCACGGTATACTCAGCAGTGATGGGAATTTTAACAGTTCAGACATTCACTTGCCACCACACGGTTGAAGACAGGACTGCATTCCTGCCATTTCCTTCTCCAGGGGATCTTCCCCACCCAGGGATCGAACCCTGGTCTCCAGCACTGCAGGCAGATTCTTTACCATCTGCGCCACTAAGGGAAGCCTTGTTAAATCCTCACCGCCCCCTAAGGGTTAATTTCTATTTCAGTCCCCATTTTAAAGATGGTAAAATAAGGCACAGAGAGGTTAAGCAACTTGTTTGAAGATTTCTGCGTCCAAGGCAGTCAGACGGTCTAAACTCTGGGCGCAGGATCAGTGGTAGTGGTGGTGGTGGTTTGGATGCTTACGGACTAGAGCCTGCCAGGCTTCTCTGTCCATGGAATTTCCCGGGCAAGAATACTGGAGCGGATTGCCATTTCCTTCTCCAGAGGATCTTCCCGACCCAGGGATCCAACCCACGTTCCCGCATGGTAGGCGGAGTCTTCACTGCTGAGCCACCTGGGAAGCCCAGTGGGGACAGGAGTGCGTGCGCCTGGTTGGAGAGAGGGCGGCGATCTGCGCGGGTGGGTGGTGGGCTGCTCACCACGCCCGGAGGCCTGCCTGGAGGAGGCAGAGGGAAGAGGCTGGGGAGAAGCTATGCTGGGGATGGGGCCAGAAAACCAATCAGAAAGTGCGGACACCCCGCCGCCCCACCCTTGCCTCACTCCAGGGTCCTCACCTGGGCCGGCCTGGATCACGGCCCCACGGGGCCTCCTGCCCACGCCTGGCCTCCACCGGACCACCCGGCCTCCGGCCTCCGGGCCTTTGTGCGCTCACCCCGGGAGGGACGAAGGGAGGAGAAAGGGGGCGGAGTCGCACCCCCAGCCTGCCCCTCCCCCTTCCTCAGCGCTCTGCTTCGGACTGGAAGCCTCCCACCTCGGGAGTCAGAGGAGACTAGCTCAGCGTCTGCTCTTGGGGTGAACTCCAGGGGTTTTCCCAGCAAGGATTTTGCCTCTGAAGCTGTTCTCTATTAGGAGTACATGGTCTCCTGCAGCTGAGGCGGCTCTGGGTATAGAAATTGGGCGGGGCAGGAAGGGGTTGCGGTAAGGAATCGGCTCAAAGCCAGCTCTTCTTATGTGGACCCTGGGGAGCCTGGAGGGGAGGATTGGTGGGAACAGGCCTTGGCAGGGCTGGGGCGAGCAGTCTGGGAGGGAAGCGGAGGCTCTGTCCAGGCGGCTTTCCTTGGGCTTCTCACACCCCAGCCCCTGCAGCCTGGTGTCCCTTACTAGGAGAATCTCCAGGTGGGCCAGGACAGGTAAGCCTGAGGAGGGGACCAAGCACCCACTGAAGGATGCTGGGCAGGCAGTACATACTCCTTCTGACCATCCTCATTTTATGGGAGCTGAACTTTCACATTGGACTGAAACCAAGATGCCCTCCCTGTGACCAGATCAGGGATTGCATGGCCTGAGCAGACTGCCAGTTTCCAGCTATTCCCTCTACAGATGAGGAAACTGCATCCAGATGGCCTGATGGCCCTACTTTCACAATACATGTTTCACTCCGCCTCCCAGACTTCCCCACCTCTCCTCAGGGGCATTGAACTTCAGATGAAACTTCAGGGGAGCTACCCCCTTAGGAAGAACCCGTAACGTGATGCTGGGAAAGATTGAAGGCAGGAGGAGAAGGGGAGAGCAGAGGATGAGATGGTTGGATGGCATCACTGACTCAATGGACATCGAAGAGTTTGGGTAAGCTCCGGGAGATGGTGAAGGACAGGGAAGCCTGGCATGCTGCAGTCCATGGGATCACAAAGAGTCAGACACAATTTAGTGAATGAATAACAACAGGGTCGTAGGGCTCACCTCTGACTATCCAGAAGTTTTTAGATTCATCTCTGGATGGAAGTTGACCCAGACTTAGAGTCTGGAATAAACACAAAACCCTAGACTCATCAGCCAGCTAGGTGTGCCTGTTGGGACACCAAAGGACAAGCCAAGTCATCCATCCTTGGCCTTCTGCCTTTCTTTTTGCATAACTTTCATTTAGGTGCAGTGGAGTTGTCAGTGGTCACTGTGGCTTTTCTGCCTTCTTCTGGTGGGGCTGCATTCTTTGGCTTCAAGAGAAAGGGGGCTCATGGATGTTGATGGAGGCTTGGTTCCCAGTAAACAGAGAAGCCAGTCTTATTGGTGTGTGTGTTTAGTCGCTCAGTTGTATCCAACTCTAAGTGACCCCATGGACTGTAGCCCACCATCTATGGGATCCCTAACTTGTCTGTCATTCAGCATTTATTAATGCCTGCTGTGTACAAAGGAAATCCTTTGACAGTTCTTCTAAGAAACTTGAACCTCAGATAATATGCCAGGGACAACTGACTAATGGGTCAAGACAACAGACCTCTGCCCATGGAATTTTCCAGGCAAGAATACTGGAGTGTGTTGCCATTTCCTCCTCCAGGGGATCTTCCCGACCCAGGGATTGAATCCATGTCTCCTGTGTCTCCTGCTTTGCAGGCAGATTCTTTACCCATTGAGCCATCAGGGAAGCCCGTCTTATTGGAGTGAAAGTTAATAAAGCTTGTAACACCTAAGGAAAGACCTAAAAATCAATTTCTACTGGAGATGGGGTAGAGGGGAAGGTCAGTAATGTATCTATAATTCCATTTACAAATTTAGTGGGAAAAAAAAAGTCCAGGCCATATGAGATCCAGAGTTTTGCTTTTATTAGACATCTGTTAAGAAGAGTTTGCAGATACAATCAAATTGTGAACTGCTGCAAAGTTCTGTGAAGTTTTAATTTATCCTTTAGTGAACAGACCCCTATGGCTGATATTTTAGAATATAGCTCCATATTCCAAGCAGATGAGAGATGTGATGTTATGGCCAACAACTTTTATACTAGTCATCCACTTAAGCTGTTTCCCAGCATAAATATGTAGTTTAATCACAGCTATTTCATTTCTACAATGTGTGATTCGATCTTCGACTAATAATGCATTTTGACTCCTGTTTATATTGGTGCATGCGATTCTTTGCCACCCTGGCAATTAACCAGACCTGGACTCTAAAAGCTAAACTTGATCTAAATAACATTCTAGGGGTAGGGCAGGCTCTGTAATCTGGACTCATCTTAGCCATCAGGCTGCAAAAGCACTTGTATGTCACCTTTTTCCTATCATGTCTGTCTGTAACTGGCCTGTCATTCCACATTTATTAATGCCTGCTGTGTACAAAGGAAATCCTTTGACAGGTCTTCTTCTAAGAAGCTTGAACCTCAGATAATATGCCAGGGACAACTGAGTAATGGGTCAAGACAGCAGGCCTTTTAGAAACTTTCTAAAATTAGAAAATGTGCCCAAGTGTACCTGTCCAGTGCTCTTACTCTAGATATTTCGGGGGGGGGGGGGGGGGGCGTGGAGACTGGAGGGATGGATTTGAGGATTCTAAGTGTGATTATTAGGACTGCATCTCTGGGGCCAGAAGAAAATCCAGTAAAATCATCACCCCCTCTCCATTATCTTTTTGCCAACATCGCAAATTTCAACCATTTCCTTGAAGAGAAATAGTGGACAAGGAGACATCCTTAACACAAGGTGGGAAAGGCCTTACATTAGCCACAGAAAGGACTTGACTCTCATACTCTCACACTTAATCCAGTAGGAAGGCTGAATTTGTGTACTGCCTGATTCCTTCCTTTGATTCTGGTGTCCTGAAAAACATCACCATTTTGCCCTCAGAGTGATTGCGCTGCCCCGAAAGGAGAGGTTGACAGCCCCGCAGGGCACATTTTTTGGAGGTTTCTCTGCACAGTCATGTGGTTTACAGAGCCAGACAGTTCAGCTCTCAAAGACAGGACAGGAGAATCAATACATTATTATGCTTCTTTAAACATAAACTGTGAACCTTTGGGAAGGATGTGCATGTGTAGAAAGCTCTGATGAAGCTGTCGACCCATCTGGTCCATTTCTTAGGGGACTCTGACCCGAGGCACCTGTGTCTATTGTTGAGTCTACACACACAGTCCATAGCTTAGCATCAGTACAAATTAAGCATGGTCAAGAAATGAAGCCATGGAAAATTAAAGGCAGCAATGTCATCAACAAAATTCAATGAGCATTTTCCCTTTTTTCTTTTTTAACAAGAAAAGCACATTGTAGAAATCAAGATTCTGTACAATTTTCTAATATTATATGTACATAAAATTATATTATAACTCAATTGAAAAGTCTTGTTTGTAGAGTATGGCTGGCAACACCAAAGGATGACCCATAACATTTAGCTTTTGAAGCAGAGCAGGCAGCAAGAGGACCCTAGCGCACACACCTTTGTGCCTGGATGCGGAACCTAGCTCTTAAGGATGTGACTAGCATTCTCCAGTTCTCTGGTGTGTTCGTGTTTCACATTCCAGTAGGGAATTCTGCAGCAAGCGGTGTGAAAAAGGAGACGCGTTAAAATGAAATTGGAAATGCTGTTTAAAATCTGCATATGATAATGGCTGTAATAATGGGTTTGTGAATCCAACTCCAACTCGCAATCAAAGTTAGTGGCTCAACCATCTTCCCCTCTTTTATTATGCATGCCTCCGGTAATTTAAAACCGACTGAATTCTAGCAGGTGGAAAAGACAGCTTTGAACAGATCAGATGGGCTGCGAGTCAGGTTCTGGATTCTTTTCCTGCAGTTGGCTCCTGAAAGTGGAAGACTGTCTTTGCAAGTGGGGAAGGATGGGGAACATGCATACACACCAGTTGGTTCATCTGCCCCATGCCTTGCCTCCAATCTCTTTCCTCCCAGGCCCTGCCATCCCCAAGCCAGGTGGAGCTCCAGCCCCACTCCCCAGAGGGCAAGGGGTGGGATCCTGGCACTTCACTGGTAGACCCTTTCCCTCAAGGAACCCAACCAGAGGTTGCCGTCTGTGCCCTAGCTTTTGAGAAACCTAAAGTTGGGAGTTTTCAGATTCCAGTTCAGCCACAGTCCCATGTGGCATTTACTAAACATTGCAGATTTGGGTTCCCTCTCCAAGACTCAAGTTCATAAAAGGGAGAGGATACAGGAACCTGTCTTTAAGAAGCACCCAGGTGGTTCATGCATGGGAGAGCCACAGATCTGCTTTGGAAAAAAAAAAAAAAACAGCTTCATTCATTCAGTACCAATCTCTGAATGCCTATAGGTAGAATCTTCAGTTCAAGTTTAGAAACGTAAGATTTTAACAAAACATTTTCATAGAACAGATTCTCTGCCTATGTATCACTAATGTATTCTTTCCAAAATGTGGAATTAAATGGCCAAAAACTCTTAGGGAGATGAGGGAGAGCCGGGAGGTGGGAGTTAGTTGGAAATATGTGTGCTTGCTGAGGAAAGGGGCTGTTCCAAAGCCTGTTCCTATGTTCACGCCCAGGCTTGGTGATGTGAACAAGGCAACTTGCAACTTCATTTTCTCACACAGAATCCTACTAAGGTTAACTCGAATTACTTATGAATTCAGAGATCAGGGTTTGGCCTCTGGGGAGTTCTTTCCCAGCATATAAATAACCTGGGATATGTCAGTAGCTCAATATCCATTTCCCTCGGAGCGAATTTTCACCTGCTGAAAAGCTGAGGTGTCGGTGCTCCCACTCACAAATCCTAGCGGATTAGCTGAAGCTGCAGTTATTCTTCACTGAACCTATTTGGAAGTTAAATTATGAGAACCTAAAATAGTGCCCAGTGTAGGCAGACTTCTCCCACCGACTAAAAAAGCCCTCCAAGCTCCCACTGAGTCACCACTTTCAATCACATGATGATGAAAAGGAATTAACTGCAGATGGATGGCATTTTATATGGACTGCCATCCAAAATACGTTAAAACAAAAAAAAAGTCTGAGAGAGATGAAGAGTCTCCTCTTGGCTCAAAGATCTTATTTCAAATCTGGAAAGGTTGCGATAGGGCATTGTAAGTTCTACAGAAGGGAGATATCTTCAACCCCAGCCCAATCACTGCTGCAGAAATATACTGATTCCCTTGCCAGGCGGGCATTTCACCACTTTGTACCAGTGAACACTAGCTGCTCTTCTAGGATGCTCAAGTTTCCTATTCCCCAACCTCCATCTTCACTGCCAACAGTTTTTCTAACTCCAGGGTGCCCTCAGAAACATCCCCTAATTATGTCTAGCCCTGACTGTTCTCATCTTCCCCGCTGGAATTCAGATGGGTGATGGCAAGGGTCAAGGGCAGGGAAAGAACAGTCAGGGTTGAGGTCAGCAGATGCGGGTAAGCCGAGTCCATGGTGGGGATAGGCGGCAGGGAGGGCTGGTTAGTAATTTAAGAAGTCGATCCCAACCTTGACACTCTTGGAAGTGGCTACATCAATGGCCGTGGCCTTGATCTCGGTGTCCCCAAACTGCATGAGGGTCTGGATCTCCCTGCGGGCGGGCACGTTGGTACTGCTGGCCCCAGTGAGATCCAGGCGCAGAGTGCCACACTTCTTCACGCCGGGGTCGGTGATGAAACTCACGTCGTCCAGCTCGGAGCTGTAGATGTTGATGACGATGACCAGCTGGGAGGGCTTGGCCGGAGTGTAGCTGCGCTTGACCAGCTCGCCCAGGGCCACGGACTGGTCGGCGGAGATGAACTTGTCGAAGACGTCGGTGCACCAGCGGGTGCCATCCTTCACCAGCAGCTTCTCGGGCGGGTGCTTGCCCTCCACGTAGCGGTTCAGCACGCCCACCCCGTAGGTGAGCGGGGACCGGCGCACCTTGATGACCGCAGGGTCCAGGCCAAAGAGGACGGCGCCCTTGAGGATGGTGAGGCCCACGTCCTGGGGGATGATGACGCGGCACTTGTCCCCGAATGCAGCCTGCACCGCCTGCTGCAGGAGGGGCGCCTCGGCGAAGCCACCCACCAGGAAGAGGAACTTGACTGTGGACACCTCCGGCTTCTGAAACAGGTCCCCTGGAAGGGAAACGGAAGGGACAAGCGACCTGTCACCGAAAGCCAAGGGGGACGGGGTGGCCTGAGGACGTGGGCAATGGACCGACTGGAGGACGCACTCAGTCTGAACTCGAACAGAATGCTTTTGTAGAGCTAGTCCTTTAAGGAAAGCAGGTTTGATGGGCTTCCCTGGTGGTCCAGTGGTTAAGAATCCACCTCGCAATGCAGCAGACACCAGTTCGATCCCTGGTCCAGGAGATTCTACCTGCCGCAGGGCAACTAAGCCCATGGGCCGAAACTACTAAAGCCCGAACGCTCCAGAGCTCGTGCTGGGCAACAAGAGAAGCCACCGCAATGAGAAACCTGCAGGCAGGCCGCAGCTGGAGAGTAGCCTCCACTCGCTGCAACCAGAGAAGGGCCTTCAGAGCAACCAAGACCCAGCAAAGCCAAAAATAAATAGATATATGATTTTTAAAGAAAGGTGGTCTGTACATCAGTATGCTCAGGAGTAAAAACTCAAGCTACTGCTAAGTAGTAACCCATTTTCACAGCTAGGTGGTGATCAGTTTAAGTAGTTATTTATTAGGTGTAAGCGAATACCCCCTCGCCCTCTCCAAACCTGCGGTTCTGTTAAGTGAGTCAAGGCAGGCTGTTAGAAATATTATTCTTTGGTTTTCATCAAGTTCCCATCCCACCCCTGAGGGTTCTGATTGGCTAGGTACGGAGTGGGAAGTGGAGGCCCTGGAGACTGGAAGAGGCCCTGGTGAGTCTACTGTGTGTCCCCGGGTGAGGGCCCTGGTGTGTGTGTGGTGGGGGGATAGCCCTTTCTCTGGTTTACACAACCGTTCCTCCTTCCCAGCAGAAGTTATGGTTTCTAATTTATTCTGATAAACCAAGGATCATCCATTCACTAAGGCCTGTTACTCAATGAGAATATTGCTTTAGATGTCCCAGCTCCCTGACTTTTGAAGCCAAACAGAAAGCCCAGATGAGGAGGGGCTCTGGGCTGCTCTGCAGTACCTGCGGCAGTGCCCAGCAGCTGCCCTTGTACATGTCCAGGCCCTGCCCACTCCTGCCGGGGCCTGACCCGTGGCTCCAAACCCTGTACCCCCTGCCATCCCGATTTCACATATACTGGTGGGTGATGCTGGAAACGCCAGTCCCCATTCTTGGCTCTGCCCCACCAAGTGGCCAAGCCCTGGCTGATCACTTACGGAGATGCTCAATGATGCTGTCGATAGTTGGCTTAAAAAGGGCATTCATGGCGTCTGGACTCATCCTCAGCATCCCCTGCGAGGACCACTTGACAAAATCCACACTGTGGGGCGGGCAGAGAGAGAGAGAGTGTAGAAAGGATACCCAAGTCATGGGCCCTGGCAGAATGGCTGTCACATCTGAGGGGGCAACAGGGTCGAAAGTCCAAAGATCCCTTAGTAATACCCTAAACCACCAGGATCTAGACCCTTAGGAGCTTAAAAGCTAAGGCACAACCTCTTCCATTTCTCTTTACTTTGGGCTCTGGCCAACCCTCTCCTGATACAGTGAAAGCCAAACTCTAATGTAAAAGACAGGGTGATAATTCATTCAACAAATATTTACTGAGCACCTACTACCTATGCCCCAGGTTCTGTTGCGGACACGGGACAAAGCAGGGGCCAAACTCCCCTGCTTTCATAAAGCTTATCTTTTTAGTGCATAATCACAGCTAACACATAGATAGCACTTCCTAGGTCCCAGGCATTGTGCTAAGCGTATACGAATTCATTTCACCCTCACAGCAACTCTTTGAGGTAAGTGGACCATGTATCATGCCCATGTTCCAGGTGAAAAAACTAAGGTCCATAAAAGTTGAGTCACTTGCCCAAGGTCACACAGCAAGTGTGTAGGACTGGAACTCAGAGTCCACACCCCCTTCCTCCCTCCCATCAACATGTACTACCCCCTCGACCGTCCTGAGCCAAACGTGAGCCCAACTCACTTGCTCTTCCTCAAGGCATGTTCCACGCTGTGTCCCCGGAACTTCTTGTAGTAGTCAATGAAGGAGAAGGGCAGGGTGATGTTCAGTGGGTTAGTTCGGTCTGGGGCAGCCGCTCTTTTTCGAGACTCAAAGGCAATCATTAAGTCAACCCAGGCCGCAGGACGCTTGATTTTAAATTGTTCAATAAAATCCTCTCCGAATATTTTACACAGAAGCTTTTCGAATTCATAGTCTACTCCTAAAGATCCATAGGGTCCACCTGGGTCAGGAACAAAACGGGAGACCACTCTGTTAGAAATAGAACCTGAAGTCCGAGAAGCAGCCTACCCGGGTTTTGCCAAAGACAGTAGCCCAAACGTGCGCCCACTAGCCAGCTGTGTGCTTTACTTACTCTTTAAAACCCTTGGGTTCTCCTTATTCCACAAGGGAAAACTTTTCTGTAGAAATCATTCATCAGCAATTGGTTTAAAATTATTTACATTCTAAATAAAATCAATGCTTTTAGCTAATTGGAAGCATCATGGTACCCTGCCCAAGAAATCTAAGGACAGAGTCTGGAAAGCCAGCAGACCTCACCGAGTCCCTGTGATCTGCTAATTACTCATCCTTCCCATCCCCACTAAGAGGATGGGCATGTTCTTTGGTTTTGGTAGTCTCATCCTGGGACCTCCCTAGAAAGCTTAGCCAGAGCACCAAATCACAGGTGATGATCATGGCCAGGATCTGAAACAGGCTCACTTTAGCTCCAGACCCAAGTTATGCTGATTTGTGTTTAAAGGCCATTTAATGGCATTTAATGGCTTACTCCTTGGAAGAAAAGTTATGACCAACCGAGACAGCATATTAAAAGGCAGAGACATTACTTTGCCAACAAAGGTCCATCTAGTCAAGGCTATGGTTTTTCCAGTAGTCGTGTATGAATGTGAGAGTTGGACTATAAAGAAAGCTGAGGGCTGAAGAATTGATGCTTTTGAACTGTGGTGTTGGAAAAGACTCTTCAGAGTCTCTTGGACTGCAAGGAGATCCAACTAGTCCATCCTAAAGGAAATCAGTTCTGAATGTTCATTGGAAGGATTGATGCTGAGGCTGAAACTCCAATACTTTGGCCACCTGATGCGAAGAACTGACTCATTTGAAAAGACCCTGATGCTGGGAAAGATTGAAGGCAGGAGGAGAAAGGAACGACAGAGGATGAGATGGTTGGATGGCATCACCGACTCAATGGACATGAGTTTGAGTAAACTCTGGGAGTTGGTGATGGACAGGGAAGCCTGGCGTGCTGCAGGCCATGGGGTCACGAAGAGTCAGACACGACTGAACGACTGAACTGAACTGAACTGAACTGAATGGCATTTTGCTCTCTGGTCTCACACATCCATACTGCTCATAATCCCACATGCTGATGGCACTGAAAGAATGAGATGCTGAGAGAAATCAGAAATGAGTAAAACAGCTCAGGTATGAGAAAATTAGCCATTTTCCTCATTTTCTCAGGCTTACCTGTTGCTTTGTACAGTTCCTTAAGATGTCCCTCTGGTAACCGTATCTGATGGACTGTCAGGTCTACGGTACCACCGCCACTGTCCACCACCACATACTTGTCACCTGGTACAAAAGAGCCATGCTTTATACAGAACACATGTCCACTGTGTCCTGGAACAATCTGGCAGGTGATGACGGTGCGCCCAGCTAAGCTCCATCAATACCCCTTAGTACAATGATTTTGCTAATTAGCAGCGCACCAAGTTATTCATGACTAAAGAGAATGAGATAATGTCTGCCCAGAAGTGCCGGTTAGCATGGACTGTGAACACAGATGAATGAATCTTTAAGACTGAAGCATTCATGTCACAGGACACTGCATACCTGGCATGTACAAGTCGACAACTTTCTGCCAAGGAAACAGCATCATCAAACGACCTGCTGTTTAACACAAGGCTTACTCTGGAACTGGTGAGTTCCAGCTGCTACATTTCTTCTAAAGAGCCTATATGGTTTTAGAACATGCTAAATTACAGCTCCAAAAAGAGCTCTTCCTGGGCAAGCAGGTCTGTAAGACCAACTGATTTGGTAAAAGTGTAAAAGGAACAAATAGGAATGCATTTTTTGCCAACACACACACACACACACACACACACACACACACACACACAATCCAGCAGGGGCAAAGGACATTCAAGGACACTACCTTCCTCCAGCTCGGACCAGATTTCTCCTATGACATTCTCCACCAGGAAAGTCCGACTCTGCCGATTACGTCGTATGTGTTCCTTAGCTAGTGGCCAACACAAAGAAAATAAGGGGTGAGAAAGCATGAAAGAGCCGCAGTCCCTGAAGTCAGTGGAGGTGAAAGAGCATGGGAGGTTTGGGAACAGAACATTCAGTGATCTTGATCAGAATAACTACATAAATACAACAAGGGGGAATGACAAAGCCAGCTCTTCCACAGCAAGGAGCTATTTCCACCAGCCTCCGTCTATTCATCTGCCTGGAGCTAGCCAGTGCACTGCTGAAAAGCTCGCTGTGGTGAGATTCCCTTCCTCCAGGAACAGTTTCAGGGAAATGGAAAAATAGGTCAGTTTCCTGGCTCTGCTACCCTAAGGAGGAAGCTGTCTGCCAAATGGCCTGCAGTGCGCTTGGTTAAATAATTTCACATCAAGGAACTTGGTCTGATACATGGAATGCGGGGTATGTTTTCCTAACTGGATCTGCGGTAAACCAGCCAAGAGCCCTTTCCAGACCCCGTTGAAGTCGATATGCTTTTCCGCCACAAGGTGGCGCGGCTGAACCTACCAAAGCCGGCGCCGCCTTTTTCCTGCACAATGCGGGACAACCTAGGGGTGGCTGTGATGCCTTGCATGGGTATTTCATCTCCCGCTGGCTCCTGACAGCCCCGTGAGACGGACAGGGCCCAAATCATCGTTCTGTGTTCAGACGAGGAAACCAGGTCAGGGAGGTCAAGGGACTTGCCGTTCCCACGACTCTGTCTTGCAGCCTGAAACGAACCCTCAGACCACAGACCCCCTGCCTTTGAGACTTAACAATTTAGTGTGAAGTCTGAAAGAGCAATATACGAATGTTAAGAGGAGGGAAAGATGCTGTGAGAGGGAGCCTGGGAAGCACCAGAGCACAGGCATGATGGGAATTGGGGCATATTACTTAACCTCTCTCAGCTTCAGTTTCCTCATCCATAAAATGGGATGATACTACTTGGCTCAAGTTCCACGCAGGCTGAGCAGGGACTGGCCCTCTGATTTGTTGTCAGCCCCCACTGTGACACCAAACACACAGTAGGTGATGAGGAAGGCAAAGCACCAAGTATGAGACAGTGAACCCAACAAATGACCCTGCCATGAACAGTTTAGAGCAATCCTGGTTTTACAAACGCTCTAATCCACCACTCTGCTGCTGCTGCTGTTGCTAAGTCACTTCAGTCATTTCTGACTCTTTGCAACCCCATGGACTGCAGCCTACCAGGCTCCTCTGTCCATGGGAATTTCCAGGCAAGAGTACTGGAGTAGGGTGCCATTGCCTTCTCCATCCACCACTCTGCCCCCCACCAAATTTTTAGTCCCTCAGCCCTACAAATCCATCTGCTGCTTGTTATCCAATAAAGGACCCTTGACCCTCCAGCCTCCTTCATTCAGCAAGGAGCACAGTGTTCACAAAACAACATCTCCTCTGGGGATTAGAATGGCAAACATCAACATTGGGCCAGCCTTAAGTTCCTCAGGCCATCCATGATTAAAGAGCTCCAGCAGACCTGGGAGGGGTCCCCAAACTCAGGGTTTCTCTCCTATTCCCAGCTCCAGATGAACTTACATTGAACACTTTGCAGTGGGTACTAACTTTCTAAAACAGTCTAGGTGGCTAAGAAAATGGCATGTGTAAAAAGTGGCCAAGTGAGCCTAATAAAATATGTTCTGAGCTCTCAAAAAATCCTGTTTTTCAGGCAAATATGCCCAAGACTGTGAAAAATGTAGCCTTTACTAATGTTAAGTCTTTCTGGAGTCAAATAATATCAACAGTAAATCCTTCAGTGCCAGCGACAGAGTGTCAGCTCTGGTCTCCTCAGTGGTGGCCACTGGGCACCAGGGAGGGGCATCAGAGGGCAGAGAATGGCTGGGGTGGGGGCTCAGGCTACTGATGCCATCCTGGGTACCCCCTGATAAGCACTCTGCCAGGCCTTCCCACACAGCACTCTGTCCTGGGAGGGACGTTCTCACCAAAAAGCAAGGTTAAGATGGAACCCCTGCCCCACTGACCCTCTGAGGGCAGGTGGCCAACAACATGAGGATTTCGCAAACCAAAGACACCCTTCTGAGCACAGAAAACAACAGCAAACTCCACCAGACACAGGACACAGGCATGGAGCAGTGTGGGCATGATAGGATACATTAAAGGAAAGCGAAATGAAAACTCCTGAGCTCTTGGGAAAGGCAAGCATTCTAACAGTCCCCTCATATGTGACTGCTGTACTTAAGAAGTGTCAAGGAGAGCTGTGTTGAATTAGCTAATTCTGGCATGAGCTGCGATCTATAAACAATTGAGTAAGAATCAGTATATGAAATAGAGAGCCCAGTCAGACATTCCTCTTTTTTCCAATTAAAACAACGATCCTGAATATTTAAAACGTGAATGCATTGGGTTTCGTTAGCAGTGAGGCTAGCCTTGTGAGAAAAAGGCAAATCGAGCCCTGAGACTTGGAGGGAAGCCTGTTTCCGTTCATTCTGGGTGAATCAGACCCGGGCTGCAAACACATGGTCCTGGCGGGCTGAGGGGGCAGCAGCCTGGTGACAAGAGAACTTCTTGCCACTGTCTCAGGCTTAGGTTCACAGACCTGAGCCTCCATCCTAGGTTAAAAATGCAGAGGAGTGGCCGCGGGGGCAGGGTCACCTCATGAAGAGGAAGAGAGCCCTGTCTGGGCAGGAATGTGCGCCTCCCAAGGGTGAGCCTGGGGCCCAGGGCCCCAGGCAGTGCAGAAACAGGCTTCAAGCTAAGGAACACGGACGGCTCAGGACCAGCTGGTGACAGTCCTCACTCACGTCATCCCACTCCTCCTCCAGGTCCGGGGCCTTCCAGGGCAGGATAGAGGTGGGCTGGAGTGATCGGGGGTGGTTTGCCCTTGAAGTCCTCACTTGGGCAGGAAGCTCAGAGCTGGGGTGCACAGTGCCACCCCCACAGCTCCTTAGCATCCGTGTACACCCACGTGGCTCTGACTGACACAGGGTATCTGCAGACTCCATGGCCCTGGACAGATCTACAGAGCCCCGCATTCCAGGGAAAACAGTTTTGAGGAGTGAACTTGTGAACAACTTGCATACAGGTCAACATCAGGTTTTTCCATAAATTGTCATGGAATTTTTGGCCAACCCAATACTGGAGAGAATAAAAGCCCTTAAAATGCCCATCCTGGGTCTTCCTGCACCGTGCTCCTTCCCGCAGCTAAATGAGCATCAGCCCCTCAGGGAAAGTCCGCCCTTTTCACCTCTACTCTCAGCTCTCTGCCAGGTTTATAGTTAAGATTCACAATGAGAGCATCATGTACAAAGCGCCCCAAAGAATGAGTCAGCGATAAATCAACAGTCTTAATGGAGGCATTAATAACAGGCCAGTGGAATCAGATTAAGAATCAGTTAATAAACAGGAAAGATTTAAAAGCCTAGTGAAATGCACGGCCAACAGCCACTCTCGGACTGCTCTCACGTTCTTGGGAGAGAAGGGCCCTCCCTTTAGGCACTTGGGTGGGTGATGAACTAGCATAACCACCACTGAGTTTACAGGGTCCTTGGAGGGGCCAGGTCAGCGGGGCGGGCAGTGGGGGCGGCGGTGCTGAGCACAGAGGTACTTAACTTCAGCCTCCTCCAGAAGCATCTTGAGGTCTCCTGACAGCACTGAGTGCCTTTGCAAACTCCAAGGCAGAGACACATGCATGGGGCCGGAGGGGGACGGCAGGGAGGGGAGAGAGAGAGCAGGTACCCTGTGCAAACCCAGCTCCTACTGTGTCACTGGAGCTGTACCCGTTGACCGCGGCCTTGCTGCTCAGATCAGTCATCTGGTGCAGCCGCAGCTTCCGGCAGTAGATGGAGGCCGCCTCAGGCTCCAGGGCGATGATGAGCTGCTCCGAGTTCTCCGGGGAGGCCAGGCCTGCCTGAAAGACAGAAGGCAAGGCTGGGACCCGGGCTCCCCGAACGGAACCCCTCCGAGGACACCCCCGCCTTGGAAGTGAGCACCCCCAAGGAAGGGGCACTCACACTCCGCTTGTTGGGGAAACTCCCTCCGTAGGCCCTGCTGCTGCTGCTAAGTCGCAATGGTCGTGTCCGACTCTGTGCGACCCCATAGACGGCAGCCACCAGGCTCCTCCATCCCTGGGATGCTCCAGGCAAGAATACTGGAGTGGGTTGCCATTTCCTTCTCCAGCGCATGAAAGTGAAATGTGAAAGTGAAGTCGCTCAGTCCTGTCCGACTCTTTGCAACCCCATGGACTACAGCCCACCAGGTTCCTCTGTCCATGGGATTCTCCAGGCAAGAGTACTGGAGTGAGTTGCCACTGCCTTCTCCGCCACAGGCCCCTGCAGAGCCTAAAATCGGGGGTGACTGGGTGCTGAGCCCCAAACCAGGTACCCAGTCATCACAGAGTGGGCAAAGAACACGTACAAGTATTCTTGGGAAGTGCCAGGCTCTGTGAGCCTCAGGGTCGCCTGCATGTTTGGCCCGCTTGGCCCACAACTGAGAAGCCCAAAGGGGCAAAGGACCCAAAACTTAGAAAACCAACCCAGGATGGAAGGCCGAAGATGGTCTGTTTCCAGTTCCAGAACTAAATGGTAGGACCGAGGCCTAGCAAACCCCAATGGTCAGTGGCCTAGGAAACAGAAAGACCATCACTGGGCCTCAGCTGTGTGAGAATCTGAATCTGCGAAGTGGGAATCTGACCTGTTATCTCCAGAGCACCGAGGGGGCTCCAGGAGAAAGCCCCCCACCCCTGCCCTGGAATCCACAGAGTCCCCAGGTCCTAGATGCGGGGGAAAGCCCACTGACAGTTACCCTGTGCAAAGCCTCTCTCCTGTTCACAGCAGATGTGTGTCTGCCCCGTGACGCCTGGCTTGCTCCAGCCACAGCCCCTCCAGGCCTCTCGAAGGGCAGTCGGGGCTTCGGGAACACCCCTCTGAGGGTGCACAGAGACACAGACTGGCTTGGCCTTGACCTGGAGCGTGAGGTGTGGCTTGCTTGTTGAAGCTGCCCGTGCACACAGATGTCCTTGGTGGCCAACACAATGGGAAACTAAAACTAGCTCATTCTGACACCTCCGTGTTTGCTGTTTTTGCAGGGAACCCAGGGTGCTCCCCGGGTACAACATCCACTTTGGAGAAGGCCCCCAGTTCTCCCCAGGCCCCAGGAGATACAGACTCATCTTGTCAGCCAGCGACAAAGGTCTGCCTAACATCACACTCGTAAATGACCCATGGGGAACAGCCAGCCTAGGGTCATGAGCAGAAGGGGCTTTGGAGGGTCAATTATTGGGCAAGGAAGGGAGGGGAGTTGAGGTTAGAAATTACAGACACTTTCTGTCCAACTCCTTCACTTTATGCAGAAAGAAACCAAGGCTTGGAGAGGTACGATGACCAACTGTCCTGGGTTTCCTGGGACACTGATCTCTCAGTGCCCAAATTGGGACAGTCTTAGGCTCCAGGGTAGCCAACAGAAGTGACAGAGTTATCCCAGGCCCCACAGACTAGCTCTTGAACTGGTTCTGAGCTCTCCTGGTCTTAGTAACTCCAGTTACTGAAGTGGGATCCAGTTCTCCATGCTTTGACAAAACTCCTGGGTACCCCTAACACTCCCCTCCTGAACTGGTTTGAAGGTGTGATATCCACTCATTTAGTCTGGGACAGGAATGCCTATATCTGCTGCCATTTGTTCTCCCAAATAATTGTATTATCCCAAACGAACCCATCAATTAGATCTCAATGAGATACCGTCAGCCGGCAGGTGACAAACTCTCTACTTTGCCAAAACTAAATGTCTGCCAAGGGCAGAACACTTCTGGAAGACTGTCCTTTACAAAACCAGATGGAACCGCACATGCCTTCACCCGCCACCGGGAACCTGCCTCCTTCCTGCCTCTTATCCTGGGTTGAGCTCAACCACACAAGCGGGATCTGTTGCCCATCTGTGGGGTCCAGGTCAAAGAGGTCAGGTCTGCCCTGAGCTTACACGGGTCTGTGGGTGACTGATGGAGGGGTGTGACAAGATTCCGGTCCAAGGGGTTAAAGTGCTCCCTCCCCCAGCCTCACTTTCTCGCAGGGTCTCATCAGACATCCTCAGTAAAATGGCAGCCAAGGGTTAAAGTGTCTGATGAAAGACGCCACGGGTTGCCCACGGCAAGTGCTGCCAGGAACGGGGAAATCTCTGGACCTTTCTCCCCAGGATCTCAGAAGAAAAACTCCAGAGTGACAGCAGGAGGAGCCCTGTCTACAGCACAGTGCTCGTGGACTGGTTCTTCCATCCTTGTGGGTTTGTATGTAAAGCCAAGACCCTTCTAGACCAGGAGCTCACAGGCAAGGCTCCCACCACATGGACCGAGGAAGAAGGAAAGATGAACAAAGTAACAGCAGGTCCAGGATACACAAGCCTCTCCTGCAAAGCTCAAGATGGGAGGAGGCCGGGGAGGGCCGAGCAGAGTGGCGCCCAGGGCTCGGAGTGAAGGAGGAAAGGCACATTCCTGTCGCTGTGTCCTATCAGCTGGCCAGGCGGTGCCCACATGGCTGGTGAGAACAGCTGGGTCCAGGGCCTGTCTAGGGCAGTGGGGACTGCAGGGGACAAAGGGGCAGAAAAGACAGACACCTTCATTCCTCTCCACGCCTTCTCAGAAATTCTGAACAGGCTAACTTACATGGGAAATATCTCCATGGAAAATCACATCAAGTCCAGGAATGAGGAGTCTTGAGTAGAATGATGCAATTCAAGGGCGTCCGAGGGTCCCTGGCATGTGGCTGAGAACACCTCCCACCAGGATGCTCCCACATCCTGAAGATGTGAAAGACAAGCGGACTGGCCTGAACCTGCCCCCAAAGAGCTGGGGCTTCACCCCTTGGGGCACCATTCATCTGTCCCTCCCCAGCTGGACTGGGCTCAGCTCCACAGCAGAAGCTTTGACCCCACAGTACCCGGGTGAGGATGCGGACGGAAGTGGAGGTGAAAAGGACCCCAAACCAAAGGGGAGGGAAAGGCAAGGGCAGTTGTGGGGGGGGGGGTGCTGGCAGTGCCTAGGAGGCCCAGGACCAAGTAACCACACTCATCTGCCTGAACCAGACCCATCCCCACTCCCCAGCGAGACCAAGGGGCCATGTCCCCACCAGCCAACACTCAGGGAGGCCACAGGCAGAGCGGAGAAAGGGGCCAGAGAAGACAGCTGGCTCTACACAGATTCAGTCTCCCCAGGAGGCTTCTTGGAGCTGCTGGGGAGACTCGGAGAAAAGGAAGAAATGCAGACATCTCCGCCAGCCTCTTACAAACCCAGATGTCTTTCTCTCTGATCAGGAGGATGCTGTGCCCTGAAATGTAAGCTTACTTTGTCTATAAAACCACTCCCTGTCATTTTCAGCAGAAGCCCCCTGGCCTAGGGGCTAGAAGAGACCCCGGGGGTCTCTGCCTGGGATCAGGTCAGGGTCAATCAGGGTGGAAGAGCTCACTCTCCACTTCCTGTAACTCTGCCCCTGGCACTGGTATTCCAAGGCCATGGTTCTGTTCAATGTGAGCTCTCCCTCTGCTCGGCCCCTGGCCCAGCACGTGGCATGTTCTGCCTCCCACTGTCGATCTCTGCAGACCTGTCTAACCTCTCCTGCAAGAAGGGGTGTTTTCTAAGGGCAACTGTTGGGTCTTCTTGCCCCGAAGCACACAGTAGGTGTTGAGAGGGCAGCTGCTGAATGAATGAATCGCCCACCCCTCCACAGTCAGCCTTTCTGAGATTTTTGAGCCCCCTCTCAAGAGAGCTTTGCAGGCATGACCTGAGTATTCTACAATCAGAAAGCCTCTGAACCAAGAGCAGACTAGTCCATCTGACTCTCCACATCTGGGCCAGCAACAGCTCTGTCGTAGTATTGGTTTTTAGAGCTTGGCTTCCTGGTCACAAGCTCCACTTGGGAGGGGTGGCGGGGTGAGAAAACCACACTTCAGGGAGGCTAAGGATGCGGGCGGTCACCACCCCTACTTCTCTGCTCCTCGGCCCTGCAGTGAGCCAGGAAAATCCGCCAAGGGGCTATGTCCACAGCTGCGTAAAGGGCCAGACTAGTTGAGTGCTTGGCTGGCCTGGCATCGAGCTGCAAAGAGCTACAGCTGCAGGGCTTCTGAGTGTCACTGGGGTTGGGTTTCTTTCTTGACGTGATTATTTTTCACTGCTCAGAAAGGGAGGCAAATGCAAGCTCCATGTTAGATGAGATCATCATGGGTATGGCAATATAATTTATTTAACAGGTTTCTGGAACCTATGAGAGTTACACATTTTAAGCAAAAAAAAAAAAAATGCATCTAGAAATACACCACTAGACTACTTCCTCTGCATGATTCACACAGGACAGAGTAGAACTATTCCCTATTCTAGCTCTTTTCTGAGGGCCTCTGAAGAGGCATCAGCTGTTCTTTCTGCTGCCGTCTTTCCAGTGAATGCTCTTAAAGGGTCTAAAGCTGCCCCAAGAAGGTGGATCATAAAAGATGGAGCTTCAACCCACTTCTTCAGCAATCACTTGACACAAGAGGGGTTTGGAAGGTTTTACAGATGAAGCTGCCCCCTTGTCCAAGTGCTGGGCAGCCCTCACTGGCTGTGAATCACAGACCTCCAAGTTCAGTCCCCAGGCCCACCCCCTGCAGGCCTGCTTCTCCCTGGGCCTGTTTTTGTCTCTCTGTTCATCCAGGCCTCTTCCTCCTCCACCAGGCTGATGAGAGGCTGACATTCAGCCATGTAACAGTGCCATGAACTTGGACCCAGGAGCCTGGAAGGAGGGGCTCCATTTGCCACATGCAAGCAGGGTGGGCTGACCAGCTTCCCAGCTGCCCTGATGGAAAACCATCCTGCTCGCCCTGCCTGCTCATCTGCGTGAAGCCAGACAGATGGGCTGCACTTCTGGTGGAAGGGCTGCTGGGAAGGCTCAGGTCTCAGAAGCTGGGTGGGCCAGGAACTGTCCTTTTTGCTCAGATTTCTTCAGAGAAACAGAACCAGTAGAATGTTTGTATATGTAGAAAGAGGTTTGTTATAAGGAGTTGGCTCACATGATTGTGGAGACTGACAAATCCTAAGACTTCAGTCGGCAAGCTGGAGGCTCCAGAGGGCAGACGGTATAATTCCCTTGCCAGCAGACTCAAGACCAAGGAAGCATCCAGTTAGAGGCCAAAAGCAGGGGAAACAATGTCCTAGTTTGAAGGCAGGCAGGTAGGCAGAAGGAATACCCTCTTATTCTATCTAGGAAGGTTCAGCCTCTTGTTCTAAATCAGGCCTTCAACTAACTGGATGAGACCCACCCACCTTAGGGAAGGCAATCTGCTCTATTTAGTCAATCAATGTAAATGTTAATCTCATCCAGAAACACCCTCATGGCAATACTTGAAATGGTATTTGACCAAATATCTGGGTACCCTTAGGCCCAGTCAAGCTGACATATAAGATGAACAGCCACCGTTCTCACTCTGTATTATAAATGGGAGGTGAGAAAGGAAGAGTTGGAGAGAGGCTAACTTGAGAGAGTAGCAGACTCCATTTCCATTTTGTCCTGAAGACCCTTCCAGAAGATAGGCTAAAGAGGGTGCCCCTAACATGCTACAGACCCCTCACAGATGGCTTCAATGAGCCACCTGGATGTGAGCGCTTTGAGAGCAGGGCCCCTGTCGCATGACCTGAGCACCTACTGCATCCTGGAACAGAAAGCCACTAGCACAGGCTTGTTTAATGAATAAATGAACGAGTGAAGAAAGAATGAATGAACAAATGGTCCCTGCCATCTTCAAATCCATCCAGTGACTGTAAACTGAACCCAAGTATCAAAAAGAGCCCCAAATTAAGCTGCACAGACAGTGCCCTGGACAGATGTTATCCGGTAAGGAGAGGACAGATCCATTGGCAGGGCATCTCCTGGCCTCAGGAAGAAAATCCCCCCACCCCTTCCATCCATGCTGGTCACCTGGGCCCTGCCCAGGAACTGCTGACCCTCCCACTGCCTGCGACACCAAAGCCCAGAGGACCACCCAACCCCCGCCATCCTGGCTTCCTCCTTGGCCTCCTCAGCATAAGAGGCCTCTCCCTACACTCCTCTGCTTCCCACTCAGAGAGGCAGCCCTTAAAGAGCCGGCCCAGGACTCCACAGCCCTGATGAATCTACCAGTCTCTGCACCTCTTTCTTTTTCAGGCTAAAAATAAGAACTGTCCCGTTTCCAGGTCACATGTTTGTTGCTGAAGTCTTCCTGAGGGCTGGAAAATGAAAAAAGTCCAAACCATGAATCTTGAGGATCCTTCCTGGGAAAACTCAGGCCCCTGGACAGTGTCTCAGCAGACACCCAGGTCCCTGGGTCCCATCTCTGGATCCTTGGATACTGCCTGAGGGCTGACACCCAGGAAGAGCTCCCTGATGCCCAGGGCTCCCATGGGCAGTGAAACTGCACTTGGATCTCTTCCTTTTAAAAAAGTTGTCTGTTTCTGGAACTTCCACTCTCTTTCCTCATCCCTATAAAAACAAATCTATTTTTGGCAGATGCAGAGACTGAACCAGATTCTCACGCTGAACAGAGGAAGGGGAGAGCAGAGGAGATAGGCTGGGGCAGTGGAGGGAAGGAAGGGAACAGGAAGGTGGGGTAAGGAGGGGACACTGTCCTTCCCTGAACTGGAGTAAAGCCACCTGGAGCAAAGCCCCAGACATGGAGACAATTTAAGGTGCCCAGGGCCATCTGACTGCTTGGTACTTAGTGTGTGTGTGTCAGTTGCTCAGTCATGGCTGACTCTTTGCGACCCCACGGGGTGTTGCCCTCCAGGCTCCATCCATGTGATTTTCCAGGCAAGAATACTGGAGTGGGTTGCCATTTCCTTCTCCAGGGTTGGTGCTTGGGGTGGATTCAGTTGAGGTTTTTGAAAGCAAAGGTCCATCCTTTCCTTTGAGTCAGACCCAGCATTAGAGGTGTGTCTCCTGGGAAGGGCAGCTCACTCTAGGAGGCATGGCAGAGGACATCTATGACCTGGGTGATGCTCCTCAGCCCGCTCAGGTGGAAGGTTCTGGAAGCTGACTCCCAGGGTGAGCACTCATTTATTAACCCAGGGGACTAAGCACAAAAGGATCCTGCTCTGTCCTGGGATCATAATAGCAGGTCAGCATGGCCAGCCACTCCCACCATGAAGTCAGCCCCTCATGGGAGCCCCTTCATGGCACAAGCTGTCTGCAAGTGTGAGGGGTGGAGGCCACCAGTGTGAAGGTTTGTGGCACCAGTGATGCCCTCCAGCACCCATGAGGGATGGGCTGGCCATGGGCACTGCTGGTGCTCCTACTGCCCAAGGTGCCAAAGCCCAGAGGACACCACCCCCTCGCCCCACAGCCTGGCCTCCCCCTTGGCCTCCTCGGTGAAAGGGGCCTCTCCCTACATTCCCCCGCTACCCACTCAGAGAGGCAGCCCTTGACCTCAGAGAGACAGGCCTTGACAACAAGACCTGGAAATGAATAAAGCCAGAAAGAAAACCGAGGCCAGCCCTCCTCTTGTCCATCAGATGTCTTGGGAGGAAGCTGAGGAATGAGAAGGCTCCTGACCTCCTGGCTGTGGGCGACCTCTCCCTGCCTCCCGAGGGGGCCTGTAGATGCTGGGGGACAGCCGAGTGGGGTGACGGCCACCACCGTGCGCATCTTGGGCCCCCACCCACCCCAGCCCCACACTCACCTGATAGGCAGCTTGCCTCATGAACTGCTTGGCCGGCTGCTTCCAGATGGCAGGCACTGTGATGACCCATCTGACATCAGAGTTCTCGAACTCCGAACCTGCCTGGTCGCTCAGCTCCTGAAGCCAGAGAAAATGCAGCAGGTCAAGTGAACAGAACTGGCCCTCCCACGGCTTTGCTGAAAATCCAGGTTTCTTGGCCACAAAATTTTGGGGCATCTATTCTGCAGCCCCCTGAACCTAACCAGCATCAGAAAATAAGAATCTATTGTCTGAATTTTCAGCAAACAGGGAGCTAACCAGCTCCTTCATTCACCAGATGTGGCTGCAGACGGAGGTGGGCAGATCTGAGGCCTTTGGTCACTTCCTAGTCCT
This sequence comes from Antilocapra americana, assembly GCA_007570785.1. NCBI lineage: Eukaryota > Metazoa > Chordata > Mammalia > Artiodactyla > Antilocapridae > Antilocapra > Antilocapra americana. The sequence continues at coordinate 6,527,009 of ML660216.1, forward strand.
GTGACTCAGGGCAAGTGACCACGTCTCAGGCCTCAGCTTCCTTATCTGCACAACGGAAATAATTCATTCCTCCTGTATCATTGTTGGGAGGAAAGATCATTTTCTGAGAACTCCACTTCCTGACAGCTTCCTCTGCCATGTCAATCTTGTTAAGCTCCTTTCATACCTCATCTCCATGAATCCATTTGAGAATCCTGTCTGCAAGAGATTGGCACGGCCCCTTTTCTACAGATGGCAAACTATGGCCTAGGTGTGTGCAGTATCTCTCTGATGACTAACCAGCTAGAAAGGAGCAGAGCCCAACTCTGCACTCAGACCCAGGTCAATCTGGACACTAAAGGCCAAGAAAGGTCTTAATGAAATCGTTACTTTTGGTCTCGTATCTGAACAGTGCCTGGCCTACAGGAATCTTTAGCAACTGGTGGCATTTGTTATCACAGTTGTCACTCGCTCACCTTACTGTAAGCGCAGCACGTCAGGGGCGTTTTCCTAGTGGGATGGGAAGGGTATGAACAACATGACCTAGCAAGAATGGTGCTTCCCTTGACTTTCAGTTAATGTAACACCCATCTACACACAGAAACAGGCTCACAGACACAGAGATCAGACTCGTGGTTGACAAGGGGAAGAGAGAGAGGACGAGGGAGGGGCTGGGAGTTTAAGGTTGGCAGATGCAAATGATTACGTTTAGAGTGGCTATACAATACAGTCCTGCTGCACAGCACACGGAACTATATTCAGTCTCCTGGGATAAACCATAATGGAAAAGAATACATTTTGTAAATGTATATGTGTATATAACTTTGCTGTACAGCAGAGACTAGCATAACATTGCAAATCAACTATACTTTAAAAAAAAAAAATAGTGAGACCCACCTGGATAAACAGGATAAGTGGAAGCATCAGGGTCTCAACCAGGCCCATGAAGACAAAATATGTCTCTAGAAAAGTTCCCTGACTCAGTATTCCCACTGGGAAAATGAGAAGAATAACAGTAACCCACAGTGTTACTGGCAAGATTAAGTGAGAAGACATGGGTAACATCCAGCCCAGAGAAGACCTCTGATCAATGCTCAGTCCACCTGCCCCTCTCCTCCTGCTGCACATTCAACAGGCAAACCTGAAAACAGACCTGGTGGTGGTGGTTTAGTCATCAGGTCATGTCTGACTCTCGCAGGCTCCTCTGTCCTGGGATTTCTCAAGCAAGGACACTGGAGTGGGTTGCCATTTCCTTCTCCAGGGGATCATGCTGACCCAGGGATTGAACCCATGTCTCCAGCTTGGCTGGCGGATTCTTCACCACTAAGCTACCTCAGAAATATATACATATGTATATATGTGTATATATATACCTACATATGTATGTAGGTATATATATACTTCTCAAATTCTTTTCCATTATAGGTTATTATAAGATGCTGAGTACAATTCCCTATGTTATATATAGGTCCTTGTTTTTTCCATTTTATACACAGTAGTGTCTATTAAGGGCTTCCCTTAATAGACTCAGCTGGTAAAGAATCTACCTGCAATGCAGGATACCTCAGTTCGATTCCTGGGATGAGAAGATCCCCTGGAGAAGGATTAGGGTACCCACTCCAGTATTCTTGGGCTTCCCTTGTGGCTCAGAAAGTAAAGAATCCCCCCCTCCCTGCCGCAATGCAGAAGACCTGGGTTCGACCCCTGGGTTGGGAAGATCCCCTGGAGAAGGGCATGGCAACCCACTCTGGTATTCTTGCCTGGAGAATCCCCATGGACAGAGGAGCCTGTCAGGCTATAGTCCATGGGGTTGCAAAGAGTCAGACATGACTGAGACACTAAGCATAGCACAACACAGTTAACTATTAATCCCAAACTCCTAATTTATCCCTCCCCACCTCTTTCCCCTCTGGTAACCATAAGTATGTTTTCTACATCTGTGGATCTACTTCTCTTTTATACAGAAGTTCATTTGTATCATTTGTTTTAGATTCTACATATATGTGATATATGATATTTGTCTTTTATTTACTTCACTTATATGAAAATCTCTAGGTCCATCCACATTGCTGCAAATGACAGTATTTCATTCTTTTTCATGGCTGAGTAATATTCCATTGCATATTTGTTCCACATCTTCTTTACCCATTCATATAGTCAATGGACATTTAGGTTACTTCCATGTCTTCATTACTGTATAATAAATAATGCTCCTATGAACCTTGGGGTGCATGTATCTTTTTAAATTGGCATGTATATTTTCATCTTTTCTGGATATATGTCCAAAAGTGGGATTACTGGTAAAACAGTCCTTTTCTGTTTGTGTTTTTTGTGTTTATTTTTTTGATTATGTTTTATTTCCTTGAGGGTTTCCCTGGTGGCTCAGCTGGTAAAGAATCTGCCTGCAGTGTGGGAGACCTGGGTTTGATCCCTGTGTTGGGAAGATCCCCTAGAAAAGGGAATGGCTGCCCACTCCAGTATTATAGCCTGGAGAATTCCATGGACTCTATAGTCCATGGGGTTGCAAAGAGTCAGACGTGACTGAGCAACTTTCACTTTCTGACAGGAGGTCAAGATGGCAATCTTGGACTTCAAGGAGATCAAACCAATCAATCCTAAAGGAAATCAGTCCTAAATATTCATTGGAAGGACTGATGCTGAAGCTGAAGCTCCAATACTTTGGCAACCTGATGTGAAGAACTGACTCATTGAAAAAGACCCTGATGTTGGGAAAGATTGAAGGCAGGAAGAGAAGGGGATGACAGAGAATGAGATGGTTGGATGGCACGACCGAATCGATGGACATGAGTTTGAGCAAGCTCCGGGAGTTGGTGATGGACAGGGAATCCTGGCATGCTGCAGTCCATGGGGTTGCAAAGAGTTGGACACAACTGAGTGACTGAACTGAACTGATTTCTTTGTAGGTCTGTGTTGGGCTGTAAAAGTAGGTGAGACTGTAATGGGTTGAGAGGGATGCTAAGGGTGCCGCCTATATTAACCATCCAGCCTATTTTAAACTCTTTAAACAGGAAAAGGCTCAAAGATGAATGACGGGCTTTCCTAGCCATATGGAAAGTTGTCTGGTTGGGCTGTTTGTTCATTGGAGGGTGGAGGGAGACCAGCTTGGGAGGGAAGGAAGCTGGCATTGACTGAACATTTCCTATCATGGCACTTTCACCGACTGTCCCTTGTGAACAATGAGACTGCTCCAGGGATGTGATCTCTGAGATAATCTACTCGAGTTTCTTCAGGTCCGACATGCAGCAGTCCACTGCTCTGAATCCGCCTGCCCCTCAAACACCAGCCAGCCTCTTGTGAAGGACCCGGTTCCTATCCATCTCCTCACACAGCCTTTCTTCACAACATGCTCCCTGCTGGGAGAAAGTTCCTGAAGTCTCTGGTTGAGCTGACAGTACACAACCACCCCCATCCACCCATATTGTGCCTGATGACCTCTGCCCCAACCCCCTCGTCCCTCCCCTGAAAGGTGGACCGCTCAGGCCTGTCCTCACGTCATGGCCGACCTGAAACACGCTCCAAGTCCCAGACTTTCTCAAGTCCCACGTTTTCCCGGAGTTCCCGTGGCTCCTCCTCTTAACCTGAAGACAGCCTGCCCCCACTGGCCTCCTTTCATGCCTGCATCTTCCTGTGGGCGCTAAGGCAGTCCCTCTGGAATTCCCTCTTCAGGCCCACAGAGGGCTACCTCTTCTCCTGCTCTGAGGCCTTCTGCACCCACGGCAGCTCCCTTTGACTGCAGCCATGGAATTAAAAGACACTTGCTCCTTGGAAGAAAAGTTATGACCAACCTAGACAGCATATTGAAAAGCAGAGACATTACTTTGCCAACAAAGGTCCGTCGAGTCAAAGCTATGGTTTTTCCAGTGGTCACGTATGGACGTGAGAGTTGGACAATAAAGAAAGCTGAGCACAGAAGAACTGATGCTTTTGAACTGTGGAATTGGAGAAGACTCTTGAGGGTCCCTTGGACTGCAAGGAGATCCAATCAGTCTATCCTAGAGGAAATCAGTCCTGAATATTCATTGGAAGGATTGATGCTGAAGCTGAAACTCCAATACTTTGGCCACCTGATGTGAAGAACTGACTCAGTGGAAAAGACCCTGATGCTGGGAAAGATTAAAGGTGGGAGAAGGGGATGACAGAGGATGAGATGGTTGGATGGCATCACCAACTCAATGGACATGAGTTTGAGTAAACTCCGGAGTTGGTGATCGACAGGGAGGCCTGGCATGCTGCAGTCCATGGGGTCTCAAAGAGTCGGACGTGACTGAGCGACTGAACTGACCTGGACCCACGGCGGCTCCCTTTCCATAGGTCCCCACCGGCCTCCCTGCTCCTGCCTCTGGCTGGTCACCACCTGCTTCCTGAAGTGAACCCACCTGTCTCCCTCCCACTCCCTTCCCTAGAGTCCTCTCCCTACCCCCTTTCATAGAAGGAGCCACTCCCTCCACCACATCTCATTTATCTCCTTGGTTTTCATGTTCCTCAGATGAGCCCACACGTGGAGTCTCAGCCTCGCCCTCAGCCTTTGGACTTGCTTCGGGGTCTGAGAGAGCTGCTGACAGGTCACTCGTCTCCCCTTGCGGGCCCTGAGGACCACGGTGGTCTCCCCTCCTCTAACACTATCTTCGCGGCCACTCACTGCCCTGAGAGAAGTCCTATGAGGGCTCCCCACGACCCAGGAAGAATTCCTTCTCCTGGCATTCGAGACTCTGCACAATCTCATTCCCCATTCACTGTTCCCCGACTCTCTGCAGCCTTGCCCTTGGCCTGCTCCAAACCGCCTGCTCCCCCCAGCGGCTGGCTGTGTCTTCTTTCCCCTGAGCTGTCCCTGGGCCGTTCCACCAGGTGAAACACCTGCCCTGCCAGCTGCTGCGTTGTCAGAAGCCCCGAGCCCCTCTCCACTGGGGGATTCCCTGCTGCTGTCGTTGGGTAGAATCTCTGCCTTCACTGAATCCCCAACACTCACCCATCAACTGCAGACTCCATTGCTCTATTTGTTTCCACATAACCAGAACTCATATAAGACCTGGTCCACATGAAGTACTCAAAACAAAAGGTGCTTGAATGGATGAAAACAGTGTTACATTCTCACTTCTTTGGCTCCTGCTAGCCCTATTTCTGGACTTCCCAAGTGGCGCTAGTGGTAAATGACCTGCCAATGCAGGAGACTTAAGAGACACAGGTTTGACCTCTGGGTCTGGAAGATCCCCTGGAGAAGGGCATGGAAATCCACTCCAGCATTCTTGTCTGAGGAATCCCATGGACAGAGGAGCCTGGTTGGCTACAGTCCATAAGGTCAGGGACACAACTGAAGCAACTTAGCATGCACGTACGCAGTCCTATTTCTAGAATTCTATTTCAAGAGTTCACTAAACTTCTTCTGTTTGTTGTTTTGTTACTTTAGTCATTAGGCTGTATCTGACTCTTTTGCCACCCCACAGACTGTAGCTCCTCTGTCCATGGGATTCTTCATGAAAGAATACTGGAGTGGGTTGCCATCTCCTTCTCCAGTGGATCTTCCCGACCCAGGGATCGAACTCATGTCTCCTGCTTTAGCAGGTGGATTCTTTACCCCAGGAAGCCCCAAATTTCTTCTAGTGATCCCATAATACCAAATGCTTCTGAGGTTCCCAGTTCTTTTGAGACAGAGCTCAGTACAAGGCTCTTTAATCCCCTGATCTACACTCACCCATCACCATGCCCATGGGAGGGGACTCTGAGCAGACTGCTATATTCCACTGGGAAACTAGCCATTTTGTTCATTCTGAGCCATCATTGAACAAACCTTTGCGAAGGGCCAACCAAGGGGGACTTATTCACTGGGTCAGCTTCTTCCACGGGGTCTGGGGTGGGAGCCATGGAGAGAGACAGCAGCAACTATTTGCCAAGTGTTTACTCCATCCTGAGCCCCAGGGGAGGCATTTAACATTCAGTCTTTCACTTATTATCAAACGACCTCCAAGGCAGTTACCTGCCTCCCTCTTCACATTAGGTATGCGGGCATCAGAGAGGTTGAGCACCTTGCCCAGGATCACACAGCTGTGACGTGGGTCTATCTCACTTTCTTTTGTTTGTTTTACTGAGATATAATTCACATGCCATAAAACTCACCTTTAAAGTTGGTATATTCACAAGGTGGTGTGACATTCCCACGGTCTAACTTCATCATCCCCCCAAAGAAACCCAACCCCCCAGCAGTCACTCCTCACTCCCACGGACCGCCCACCCCCGCCTCTGGCAATCACTCATCTACTTCCTGTCTCCATGGACTTGCCTCTTTTGGACATTTTCTACAAATGGAATCCTACACTAGGTGGCCTTTTGTATCCGCTTCTCTCACTGAGCATCATGTTGTCAAGGTTCACCTGGGTCACAGCATTCATCAGGACTTCATCCCTCTTTAAGGCTGAATAACATTCCAGTGTATGGGTGGACCCCATTTAGTTACCCACTCATCCATGGATGGACATGTCGGTTGTTTCTGCCTTTTTGGTTATTATGAACAGTGCTGCTATAAACATTCAGGCACAAGTGTTTATGTGAAAATATGTTTTCTTTTCTTTTGGTACACACCTAGGATTGGAACCTCCAGGTCACTCTGTGTTTAACCTTTATTTTTTTTAGTTAGTTATGTTTGGGCTGTGCTGGGTCTTTGTCGATGCGTGGGCTCTTCTTGCCCCTTGCAGTGAGCAGGGGCTGCTCTCTTGTTGGGGTGTGTGGGCTTCTCACTGCGGTGGCCTCTCCTGTTGTGGATTATGGGCTCTAGGATGTGTGGGCTTCAGTAGTTTCTGGCCTCAGGCTCTGGAGCACAGGCTCAACAGCTGTGACACATGGGTTTTAGTTGCTCTGCAGCATGTGGAATCTTCCCGCACCAGGGATCAAACCCCCGTCTCCTGCGTTGGTGGGTGGATTCTTTACCACTGAGCCACCAGGGAAGCCCCTGTGTTTAACCTTTTGAGGAACCGCCAGGCTGTTCTCCACAGCAGTTGCATCCTGTTCCTTCCCACCAGCAGCACACATGGGTGCATCCCGCTTTCTGAATACGAAGCCCACATCCTCTCCGCAGACACTGTCTAGCAGGCGGGCGCCCCTCCACAGTACAGGCTCTGGTATGCACCTACCTTCAGCGCTTGCTCCTTAAAGTACTGCAGGGCGTAAGCAAAGATTTCAAGGGCTTTGACTTTCTTGCCGTTTGCTGCTGTCAGGTCTGTATCCATGGTGAGGTCCTGGGGGGGAGAATGAAGTGAGAGAGGAAGAAGACAGCCTCCCTTCTGGCTTTAGGCACAGCCACCTGGAGACCCAGGAGTCCCAGTGAACCCTGTTTGTGTTTCCTGCAGACTAGGATGGCATACCCCCAGGACAGGGCTGGCAGTATCGCCCCCTTACTGTGTAGGAGGCCCTGGCTCTTCCACCCCCAACCCCACCTCCACTGTTCTCCTCCCTCCCTCTTTTCTTCCCTCTTCCAGACCCTCTGGGAGTAGAGGTCTTGGGGCAGCAACAGAGCCTGGGAAGAAAGAAAAGGCAGCAGCCGCCGCTCTTGATGCAATTTACATGCTATTTCCACACACGGTCACCCTTGGGAACCCTCCTAATCGAGGCCTAGATAATCATGCCAGCTCACTGATGTGCATGGCACTAAACAGGCATGAAGCTTTCACTACCCGATGAGCTGCCAACCAAGTCACAAAAATAGAAGGGCTCCTATTTTAAGGCTTGTGCTGTCTAATCCACTGGGAGCCTAGCATCACTGCCTTCTTCCCCTGCCAGAAGCCACAGCAGCTGCTGTGTGCGGTCCTGGGGTGGAAGATGCTCCGTGAGATGCCAGATGGACTGAGGTCATTACAAAATGATGAAAATAGTCCCCAGGGGGTGGGAATGGGCAGGGCAAACATCAGGAGGAAGCCCCTACATCTTCTGGAACCAGCAGACTTATCACCACTGGGGGAAAAAAATCACTGTGGCCTCTGAATTGATCCAGGTTGGGTAATTAGCCTTTGCCTTTGGAGCGTGAAGGAGTATCAAGTGCTAAACTGGCCTGGTGGGATCTGCCCATCATCTCAACCCATCTGCACAAGCTCGCTACTCCAACACCTGGGACTAAGCAAAGATACCCCAACTTTGGTGTGGTGGCTCCCAGGCAGCTTCCAGGCACCAGGAAGACATGCGCTTGGAATTTAAACATTCAAACTGAAAAAAATTCTGGGCTTCCACCTACAGGAGACTGCTATTAGGCCCCAAATCCCATCAGGTGAAACGGGAAGGATGCTTTTCAAGCAGAAGTCAGTCTGCTTCAGAGAGAGACCACCACGTGGATGAGCACAGAGCCCTGGAAGGCCGGGTGCTGGCTGCAGGATCTCCCGGTAACCTCTGTTTTGTCATCTGCAAACCCTTAACAGTAGACAGATAAAAGCAATACTAATAGAAGCTAGCAACTGACTTGAACTTGCTAAAGACTGGCATGGATCTAAGTGCTTTGTGTATTTTGATCCCTTTAATCCTTACAACATCCCTGTAAGAAAAGCACAGGTGGTGCCTCCATTTCACAGATAAGGTAAAGCAAGGCAGAAGAGGTGGCTCAGTGACTTGGATTAAGCATCTCAGAGGTGGCAAAGGTGGGATTTAAACCCAGACCATCTGGCCTCAGGGTCTGTGGGCCTAAACAGTATCACCACCCTGCATCTCTAAGTACTGCATGCCTTAAGGAAAATTAAAGGGATAAGATGCTTAAACTGAAAAAATTCTATCCTGTGGACCAATATTTCAGTGAAGCTCGGGGGAGGGTCCTAATAGACTTGACCATCTTACTGAACTCTGGAAAGCAGGGAGCAAAACTGCTTCAGGCACTGAACCTCCAATTATTGGGGGGAGGCTTGATTTCCTGAGCCACCTCCTTCCCTACACAGAGGGTTAAATGAGCTGGTTGTCATAGGTTGTTACTTCCAAACTGGTTCATTAATAGCCACTACCCTGAGCCCCCAAAAGGCCTCCCAGCCCCCAAGTCCTTCCTTCGGGACTCCTTGATCTCCCAACAATCCAGCACCTGAAGGGGGATCTCCCAGAACGGCAGGGCCCCCGAGCTCCCTATGCCTGTGCTCCATTCCAGCCAGTGTCTCTCTGATGGGTCGATTTCCAAAGCAAACAAACTGCTAAATATTCTGAATATCTCCCTGTCCATGTGTGCATCAGAAAATGTACTGTGTGGTCCACAAACGTGTGGTGTGCGCCAGGTTGTTTCTAAAATCCGGGTGAACGGACGTTCATTTCTGCTTGGGAGAAACCTGAGGGCCCTCAAGGGTCGGAAGGGCTGGAGGAACCTTGGCTCTTGAATGCGGGGCACTCGGGGCCCGGGAGAGGCTGGCTCACCCCAGTCGTGTGCAGCTTCATCTTGAACTTCTCCAGGTACAGCCACTGCTTGGCCTCGTTGGGATCCAGATCGTGGTAAAAGTCCCTGGCAGCATACCCAAAACTGTGGAATTTCCTCTCCGGAGTCAACAGGATGGTGGTTGGAGTCTTCTGGTTGGACACCCCGGGGTCGCCTCCCTCCCATCGCCTGCCGCCAAGGAAAGGCAGAGGTTGTGGGCCTTCTTGCACGGATGTGCGCACCCGCTGTGTGCATGGCTGGTACAGATGTGGGTGCTCACACTGGCTGCTACAGGTGCGCTCATTTTAGCTGGTTGAGCGGTGACCAGAAATACAATTTGAGTTAACAAGCAAAATGAAAGAGACAAGGGCCAGGGTCTTGCTCAGTAACAAAGTCTATTTTATCCTTTCACTCAAAGTTTACTGAGCATCTATTTTGTGCCACGGGAGGGTGACACAGAGATAAAACATTTATATTTCTGCCTTCAAACAACTCGCAGCATAGTAGGTGACTGTGTCTGTGTGTGTTTGGTTTGCATTTTGGCCTTTTAATCTGCAAGCACTCAATAGCAGATGGATCCTCTTTGAAACGAGTACGGTAGAAACACAGACATAAATACCTGATTCATCAGATGGAGATGAAGGGTCTGCAGAGACAGCCCAGAGAGGTCAGAGGAAGCAGAGGTGCCAGAGATGGGGGTTTTGGAAAGAATGCAGGGTTTAGGAGAGACTTGAAGGATGGACAGACAGCTGGATGTTGAAAGAGGGATGGACACTGCAGGCTGCTCAGAGGTGGGCAAGCACAGGGCATGTATGGGGAATGCCAGGTGACTGTGTGCTTTGGAGAAAGCACGTAAATGAGGAGAGTGATTGTGCTCGGGTGGGGAAAACAAGACTGGAAAGGTGGTGAGGACTCTGAGGAGTGAGAGATTTAATCGGTGGGTAATAGGGAGCCACTAAAGGTTTTAGAGAAGGGGAGGGACAGAATCAGAGCTGTTGTTGACCAAAGCAAACTGGACTAAACGGAGGGAGACTGGAAGCCAGGAGGCTGAGAACAGAGCTCAGGTCTCAAGGTTAGGGAGCTCATACAAGGATAGAGAGCCCTGGGAAGAGAGAGAGGAGATGATGGGGAGGAACCATCCAGAAGGAGAACCAAGCCAAATGGCCTCACTGGTGAGCAGGTGCCAGGGTGCCCCACAAGTTTCAAGCTGGGAAGTCTGGAGGAGAGAGTGCCCCTCACAGATGCTAGCAGTCCTGGCCAAGAAGTAGGCAGGAGGAAACATGGAGGGCTTTATTTCAAAGTGCTGGCTTTGAATTCCCAGGAGGGGCTTGAAGGTGCAAGCCAGGAAAAAATTCAGGCAAGAAGCAGACCCGGGCACCCCCGTCCTGGGGTGACAGTTACAGTGGCACGTGGATGAGAGTGCTGATGGGAACAGCTCTCATCAGAACAGCTCCGATGGAGGGAAGGGGCCATATCCTGCATGTCTGTGTGCTGAAGAAGAGTCAGAAGCCAGGAGGGGTGAGTACAGACAGACTGGAGGATGCGATGGGATTAGATCCTGGAACTGATGGGAAGTGTGATGGAGCAAGCAGCTGGGCTGAGCCCCAGAAAAGCTTCCATCCTCCTCGCTGACAGAAAGAAGGAGAAAAGTAAAGAGAGTGGAGGAGACAGGTGACTGGATGCTTCTCCTTTCTTTGGGGCCACAGCAGAGAAGCCCTGGCTGCCAGAAGGACAGGATGCTGTCTCCTCTACCAGGTCCTGGCTCAGCAAGTGGCTCCAGTCCTGCCTCGCGACCCCTACAAGCAGCCTCTGGGGGAGACACAGTGCACGAGGGGAAGAGCATCTTCCTCCCCAGCCTGCCCTCTGGGGCAAGTGGCCGCTCTCCTGGATGGGCTCACACCTGCCGCTGCCATCACAGTCTGGATGGAGAGCCAACTTCCATCAGGACCTGCCATGCAGATGGGGCCGGAGTCACCCCCGGTAGGTTTCCCAGTCAAGCCCCATCCACCCAGGGAGCCAAGTCCCCATGGTGACCCCGCTGAGACGCAGAGATGATCACCATCCCAGGCAAACACTGGTGCCTGGACCAGGGATGCGTTCCACACACAACCTTTCAGAAATAGGTTTTCCAGGACTACGAACACTGACATTTTCAGTAGGTAATGGACTTCCAGAGTTTTTGCCCTTCAAATGTTCAATTCTTCATTTCTATTTAAATACAAAAAATTAAAGTTTCTCATGCATAATTCTGTCAGTCTGGATCAAGGTGATATTAATATGTTCTGACTGAAATAAAATTCAGGTAGAACCTTCCTCCAAAATCTCTACAATTACTAAGATAACACCCCTAGAGACCCTGAACTCTCTGAAGGCTTTGTAAGAATTCCTCCCCAGCAAGTTCAAAGTTATTTCTGCTCCTTTCTCTTTTGTCAATTTTCACTGTATGACTCTCCCTTTAGAAATAAATTTCTTAAAACAACAATATAGAAGGCGATAAATATTGATTCAAGTTTATGGGGGCTTCCCTGGTGACTCAGATGGTAAAGAATATCCCTGCAGTGCAGGTTCAATCCCTGGGTCAGGAAGATCCCCTGGAGAATGGATTTGCAACCCACTCCAGCATTCTTGTCTGGAGAATCCCATGGACGGAAGAGCCAACAATCCATGGGGTAGCAAAGAGTTGGACATGACTTAGCAACTAAAGAGCAATAACAAACAAGGCACTTGATAGGAAATCTCACTGCATTTGCACACACACCCTGAGAAGCAGGTACTACGTTATCCCCACTTCACAGAAAAGGAAACTGAGCTTGAAAAGATCCATCAATTGCCTGAGGTCACACGGTAAGAGACCTGGATCTCCTCCATCACAAACACCCTGTAAGTCAGTGCCTCTTGCCGAGGTGGCATGCTAGAAGGTTTAGACTCACTCTTTAGGCCCTTCCCCAAACCACCTAAGTCAGAATTAAACCAACTCCTTTACAGACCAGGAACCTGGAGCCCAGAGATCAGAAGTGGCTTGCCCAAAGTGGCATGGTGAGATTAGGCCAAGCAGGGCCAGAATCCACGAAGGACCTGCCTACTCAGTACCATTCAGTTGCTCATTGGACGATTCCCTCGCCCCTCCCCCAGAGCCTTCCCCCAAGTCTCCGTAGTGACAGTGACTGGCACCAGCCCCTGCCCCCCTGCTGCTCACCTCATCACGCGGATGCATTCTGGCTCCTTGGTGAAGCTGTAGGCATAGCCGCTGGACGTGGTCCCAAAGTCGACGGCCACCACCACGAGAAACGTCTGCTGCTCAGAGACGTTCGGGTCGGCGTCATTCTGCAGATACACCGAGTGGGGCACAGGGCGTGAGTGGGGGCGGTCAAGCCCTGCTTCCAGGAAGGCTCCACCCTGCCCTGCTGTGCACCCACTGCAGACAGAAGGGCATTCCACATTTGGTTCAAGTCTGCCACGTGGTGAGCCCTGGGGAGAGGACAGGCCTGCCTCCAGCCCCCCTGACCAACTCAGGGAGAAATGGAGAGTCGCCCGGAGTGGAGGGCCGGGCCACATCACTGGGGAGGGCACCTGCCCACACATGCACACCACAGCCTTTATCAACCATGTGTGAACGTGACAAATTACAGAAACGCTTCCATTTGAACCAGAAGCCCAGTGGTTCCCTGAGTGACATCGTCTTCCCCCCACCGCCCTCCCCCAGGCCCTACACAGACCTCCAGACCCTGCTCAACTGTGCCCTGTGCACCTGCCAGGTCACCCCTCCATCTGCCTGGGTGTGTGGTACGGGGGTGTAGGTCTCAGCATACCAGGGACCCTGCCTGGTCCTGCCACAGTCAGCCATGTGACCCTGCTGAATTCTGTCCCCTTGGGGCCCAGAGCCTTTCCTCACCTGTCAAGTCAGTAGGTAAAGTCATTCCAGATTTCCAAAAAAAATTTTAAAGCAGTATAGACTTCTTTATAACACCCACAGAACTTCAAATTGTACCAATCAGCTTGGGATCCGAAGAGTATTGACTGGTCAGAGCAGGGGGTGACAGCCCCACCTACCTGGGCTTTCGTCACACTGCGCCCCATCCCCTTAGGTGGCCCTGAAGCTTCTCCAGGGAACCCTCAGGATACAGAGTTTGAAAACCACAGGACCTGGCTCTTTGGTGCCCAAGCCTCTCAGTTTTCCCAAGCCTGAGGGAGTTCCAGAATGCAGGCTTTTCCATGGAAGCCAGGACAGTGCCAGGAAAACCAGGACAAGCTGGCGTCCCTCCCTTGTGATGGCTCTGAAGTTCTCCGCAGTGTCTTCTTTGCGGATCTGAGCAGCTCATATAAAACCGCCCTTCCCTCCAGGTACTTCTCTCTGGTTGGCCACGTGTAAACATCTTGAAGAGCTGCCCCACAATATCCATCTGGGGCAGCGTGGGAACCAACGCCCACTCTCCAGCCCCGCCACCCCTGCCAGTCCAGGTCTACTCTCCCGGGCAAGCTGGTACAGAAGAAGCTACAGCCACAGCTTTTGGTCACAGCACTTAACTCCACTGGAAAAACCACTGCTTTTCACTGATTCGCCCACTGGCTAGATGTGGCTGCATCCTCCCAAGAGGGTGCCCCGCAGTCTCTGAGCCGGAGTCTTTAAAGAGCTGCTCCCACTCCGCCCGCTCATGCTATCCACACCCAGGTCAATGGCTGCCGAAGCACCAGCCGCACCTCGGAAAGCCTTTTCTGACCCAGAGTAGGGAGAGCAATCAGCACACACATTCTGCCCCTTCCCCCATCCTCCCCACACACACACGTTTCTTACCACAATGTGGGAAGGGGACAGAGGTGTTATTCCTGTGTCCCCCAGGCTCCGGGCCGGAGATGAATATGCAGACGTGGGGGCCGTTTCTGAAAGCAGAGACAGGTGCATCCTTAGGGGTGGGGCACGCTGAGCCGGAGAGCTGAAATGAGGACTGCGTGGCTTCGCTCCTGCAGGGAGTGTTCTAGCCCTTGGAAAGCCAGCTAACGTGGGGCCAGGATGAACGCTGCCCAGAACGGCAGGGTGTCTGCTCTGGTTGACTCATATTTGGTATTTAAACCTTGACCAAATGAGACGCTCCTCTTCTCCCAGTAACCACCAAACCTCTCATGAAGTACAGTCAGTCTCTCAGCACCTAGCACAGAGGCCGCCCAGTCCCTAAACCTACCTTCTGTAGAGCCCATTCTTAACCCAGGCACCAGTATACGGACCAGAGAAGACTGTAGCCCCTCTGAGATGATGTGCAAAGTTTGCGTTCATTTTCTTGAAAGGTCATCCACAACCTTCAGGTTTCCAAAGGGTTATGGGACCCTACCCAAGATTAACAACCCTAACCACCAGAATAGAGGACAGGGGTTCGGCTTCCAGAAAGAACTTCTTTGCTTAGTAGAGGCATCACCTCCTCCCGCCTTCCTGCATGAGGCCCTGCCAGAACACGGGGAACTCGCCTTGCTTCAGCGATGCTGAAGGGTTTGAACATTCAATAAGAAAAACCACAGCAGAGAGACAGATAGATTAGCGTTCCTGGGCCCAGTCAGGGCCCCACAACAGACAGAGGTCAAAAGAGAGAACAGCCAGGAGTGAGGCAGCATGAATATCATTTTGTCGATTCCCCTGCTGCTCTTAGAATTACTCAGACAACTTCCGAAACCCTGCCAGAGCCCCGTGGCTCTCACTCAGGGATGAGTTCCCAAGGGGGAGTTGCCCCCAGCCCTGGTCAGTGCTGGAAGCTCCATCCCCTGTCCCTGCCTGCTTCCCAGAACTGGGATCTTGCAGGGCAGCAGAACAAGGACGGCGGGCTCCGCTGCAGAGGTGATGGCCAGACTGTTGGTGTTGACAAGTCCCAGGTACCATCCAGGCAGTTCTGCAAATACTGCTCCATTCAGTATATAGGCTAATACCTGCTGGAAAAAAATGGGTAATTTGCTACAACAATATATGTGGTCAAGGAAACCCAGAGTCTATGAGGTATCTGAGAAAGACCTGTCTGCTTCTAGGGAGGCACCAGGAGTGGCTCCATCTGTCTGTGCTGCCAAATCACTTTGGTTAACCCCACGCGCTTGCTGATTTCTTTTCCTGCTTGGTGAGAACTCAAACAGCATCATTACAGTGGGTGCCAAATGAGTTGAGGGAATAAAAGGAATCATGAAAGAGGGAATGCGAAGCCTCGAATCTGCACAGCCACCTCCCCACTCTGCAGGCATCTGTTCCCTCTCCTCCCGATGAGGCTCAGTTCCAACCTTTGGGAGAAAAGCGCAGAAGCAAGTTAAGTACAGAGACAAAAAATCAATCTGTGGGGGAAAGGATTTAAACAGACATTTCTCAGGAGAAGATATGCTAATGGTCGATAAGCACGTGAAAGATGCTTAACTCATTAGTCATTAGAGAAATGCACTCATTAGTCAATAGGGAAATCAAAACCACCATGAGATACTGCTTCACACTCACTAGGATGGCTATATTTTTTTTAAAAAAAAGGAAATAACAAATGCTGGCAAGGATGTGGAAATATTGAAACCCCCTGTATATATCTTGTGGGAATGCAAAACTGTACAGCCACTGTGATAAACAGCTTGGTAGTTTCTTAAAAAGTGAGATGTAGTCTTACCACAGACCCAATTCCTTTACTAGGAATTCCACTCCTGAGTATCTACCCAGAAGAACTGAAAACAAGGATGCTTGTATATGCACCTTCATTGCAGCATTATTTACAAAAACCAAAAAGTAAAAACAACCCAAGTATACATCAACAGATAAATGGATAAAAAAATATGGTACATCCATTCAATGGATTATTATTCAGCTGTAAAAAGGAATGAAATTCTTGTAGATGATACACCATGGATGATCTAGAAAAAATTATGCTCAGTGAAATAAGCTGGACACAAGAGGACAAATATTACCTCAAATTCAGAACAGGCAAATGAAATATAGATAGACAATACAAAAACAGAATAGGCAAATTCATAAAGACAGACAGTAGATTAGAGGTAGTCAGGGGCTGAGGGAGCATAGACGGATGGGGAATACAAAATTTCCATTTTGAATGATGAAAAAGTTTTAGAAAGAGTAATGGTTACACAACATTGTGAATGTATTGATGCCACTGATTTGTACATCTTCAACTGGTTAAAATGGAAAATTTTATGTTATATATACTTTACCACAATAAAAAAATTCTTTAAAAAAAATCAACTTGCTCATCTGAGAGAGGAAGCAGTTTCAGGTTCTACTAGCCCTCTGGCTCAATGCTCTTGAAAAGAAAATGGAGACATAAGCCTAGCTCCTGGACCAGCCCACTAAACGTCAGCTTCTTTGCTCATCACCCAGCACAGGGTACCTCCTTCCATAAAAGCAGGGGAAGTTCGGCATCTCCACTAGTAAGAAGTCTGCTCTGCCCCCCACCCCCACCCCTTGGGCAGGTGGCATCAGAGAGGTGCCATCCTGTACCAGGAGCCACCTTCTCTCCACCTGCTACCTGGAAGGCCTGGGGCCACGTGTCCACATTTGCACAGAAGGTCTTGGAGGAAACCAAATGTCTAATTGCCCAGAAAATCTGGTGTTGGCAATTAGCAAACAAGCTATTATCAGCAGACAAACCATCTACCCCGCTGACTGCTTGGTTCTAATTATCCCATCACTCAGCCCTTCTCAGAGCATGGCCCACTGACTTGTAAAAGAGCATGTGTTAGGCCATACCCGGAACACATGCCTTGGGCCCCAGGAGGACTCCAGGATATGTGAGGACAAGAATCAAGGATTTTTTGGGTTCTCCCTGTATCTCCTTCCATCTCCCTCCCACCCTGCCTCTGGTTCAATGGAAACAAATCATTTGACTTGCTCAGCCAGGCCTAGAGGCAATTGAACTTCATGGCTGTTCTCCATTAGAAATTAAAATGCAGCTACATTGTGTGATGATTTAAAACTGATTTGCATGGAAGGTATGGAGGAGTAAGATCTTTATAGACATTTGCATATGAAGCACGCCCATATCTGTAGCTCTATAGATCCCAAATCAAGGAGAATTCACCAGTGTCTGTGCATCGATCCGCCACAGGAATACACAGAGCCTGCAGTGACGACTTCATTCTCAAGCTGCTAGATCTTTATTTAACTATTTAGGACATCAAAGAGGTACTCAAAAATTCTTAGGGAAAAGAATATGGAAATGACTACTTTAGCCCCTGAGGGATGTAGTAAGTTTTCTGGTGTGCTAATAATCCCAACCAATCTTTTTTTTTTTTAATGTATTTCTTTTTAATTGAAGGATAATTGCTTTACAATGTTATGTTGGTTTCTGCCATATAGCGACACGAATCAGCCATAGGTATGTCTCCTCCCTCTTGAACCTCCCTCCCACCTCCCAGCGCATCCCACCTCATTAGGTTGTCACAGAGCACTGGGTTTGAGCTGCCTGCGTCATACAGCAAATTTCCACTGGCTACCTATGCTTCAATGCCAACCAATCTTGAGCACTTCCGTTCAATAGGTGATTAAAAAGAAACACAACAAGGTCAATGGAATATTATGTTGTTCTATGGTAACTGGCAGATCTAAGCTAATAGTAGGAGAGAGTTGATACATGGAATGTCTAATGTCAAGGTACATGCTGTGTGTTGTGGCTACCAATTAAACCTGGGCCATTATCTACAGTAAGAAACACCAGCTGTCATTAATTGTGACCTTGCTTATGCTTCTCTGTAAAGCCTATATAATAACATCTGCCCTGAGATGACTCCCACCTACATCATATTCCGGTTCAGTCCACACAGAGTGACTTGGGCATTTCAGGAGAAGAAGAGAAGGGTGATGCTAAAAGCCTGACAAGAATAGAGATTTTTAGAGTGCAGGCTTGGAAGAGAGAAAGGAAACTGATGAAAAGAAAGCTGATGCCCATCTGCAGAGGTAGGGATAGGGGCTGGTAAAACATATTAAAGAAAAAAATGCTTTATCACAAGTGTGGTCCAGGGCAGAGCCAAGGCATCTGGGAGTTCTAAGAAATACCTAGTCTGCTGTTTCAACTAGATTAAACAGATCCTCAAAGCATCTTCCATTTTAAACACTAAGTACCCTGAAATGCAGTAACATAGAGGGATTTGATGATTTCACATCATGGAATCAGAAAAACACAGAATATTTCAAGAATGCCAAGTATCAGCCACAGAAATAAGTGGAGGAGGAAAGACCGAAAGATTTCTACCACCAGAAAATAATCAGGTCTTTTTGACATTAGTCATAGATGATTTGCCATTACTTAGGTCATTTACTTACTGTGCATACTTTTTAGTTTAGTGAATATAAAAATAAATCTGAGTTTTCCTCTAGAGCTTGTTATGCAGAGTGAAGCAAGTCAGAAAGAGAAAAACAGGTATCATGTATTAATGCATATATAGGGAATCTAGACAGACGGTACTGATAAACCTATTCGTAGGGCAGGAAAAGGGACTCAGACATAGAGAATGGGCTTATGGACAGAGCAGGGGCAGGAGAGGGTGGGACAAACTGAGACAGTAACATTGAAATATTGATATACATATTACCATATACAAAATGGGTAGCTAACAGGAAGTTGCGTATAACACAGGGAGCTCAACCCGGTGCTCTGTGACAATCTGGAGGGGGCGAATGGGGTGTGAGGTGGGAAGGAGGTTCAAGAAGGAGGGGACACATGCATACCTATGGCTGATTCATGTTGATGTATGGCAGGAACCAACACAGTATTGTAAAACAATTAAAAATAATTTTTTTAAAGAAAAATAATAAAAGAGTATCTATAACATTTTAAATAAATAAATACAGGTGTTCCTAAGCTCACTCTTAACTTGTGACTCAGCCCCCAAAACATTCTTCAACCAAGTCATTTAAAAAGTAATTTTTGCAGCAAAGAGGAATATATAAATAAATGAAAATATTTATGCAGCCAAGTAGAGGAAATCAACAAGTAAATATTGGACTCAACCAACAAGTCTCCTGCCACAGGATTTTTTTATATCCCAAGGCAGGTAATAGAGGAGGAACTAGCTGAACTTGTGAGGTTAATACTCATCACTTGCCCTAACAGTGTAATAATTAAAATACAGGCTTCATCAGAGCTCCTGCTATAAAATGCAAGACATGTACAAGCCAGACACCTTTTTATTTGATCCTGGCTCTAATGGCCTTAATCTAAGCAGACGCTCCTGAAATAAAAAATAGTCGACAAAAGAATCTCAGGGACAGCCATAATTCATGACCATGCTTCTTCTTGTTCTCTGCTGGAAACATTAGTCAGCAAATGGCCGTGAGCAAAAACATGGACTTTCTGAGATACATTAAATCGATCCTGCTCCATAAATACATTTTAAAAGATGAAGACAGAACCACTGGGCTGACGTTATTTTACAAGGCTCCAGGCTTCAAGCAAAATGACAGGTAGTCTCAAACAATGGTGACTCCCCAGATTTTTCAAAGAGGCCTCCTTGCTAGCTTTCAGATTTATGTTCTATCACACAAATGCTGACTTTCCAAAGGATTTTTAAGATCTAGTCCTTATGATTTCTAAAACTGCGATATATATGCTCATTTCTTTTCTCCTGATAACAGTGAGACAACAGGTATTTGCTAACAATTGCCTAAAATTTGGCTCTTTGAAAAAAAGCTCTCCCTTTCTCTCTCCTTAAACCCCTCCCTGCAGTATCATCTTTGAAAACTGATCAGTTCAAGGTCATGTGTAGGTTACTGGCAAATACCTTTTAAGAAGGAAAATAAAAATTTTTTATTACCCTATAACAGACTGCATGGCTAGCTGAACTAATGCATTGTTACCGTAAATTCAACTTCCATTTCAGTAAATAATTTATGGGTTTTTCTTTTAATCACCATGGTTGATGTTCAGAGTAAATGGAAATTTTATTGTTGTGAACCAGGAGACCCTCCGAGCTTCAAAGAACACTGAGTGTAAAATATCTTCTCTCTAAATGCTGAATAATAATTACAGAAATAAGCATTTACAGTGGCAGAAAAAACAGCATCAGGCAGTGGGGGCCTGCATCAACCCATCCTGACACTGAGTAGCATTTTCCAGTTACCCTCCCCCTCACTAAATGGTTTAGGACATGAGACGCCCCAGCGAGAGAGAACTGGGCAGTGAGGTTTCCCCAGAGGCAGTGAGATCCCCAAGTTCCTGCAACCCCAGACCATGAATGGGGCACAGTTCATAATTTCTCTCTTAACCACAGGTTCACAGGCACATGTGTGTCCAGGCAGCTGCTGTGGGGAGATGAGGAAATGCCTTATAAACCAACAAGCTTTCCTATTAATTTTCATGAATTATATGCAGCAACCTCACAGCCCCTGCCCCCTGGGACCCAACATTTGGAGAGGCTTCACCAGATCACCCCATACACAGTATTAAGATACTTTTGTCCACTTGGCTTCTCTTTCGCAGACTCTGGGCTCATCTGGGCAAAGCCATGCCTTATTCATCTCTGATTTCGCAGCTCATGACCTGTCACAGGGATTCAGTATATGTTGGATGGATAAATGGTTGGATAGATGGATGGATCAGTGGGTGGTTAGAGGGTAGATGAGTGGTTAGGTGGGTGGGTGGGTGAGTAGATGGCTGAGTGGGTGGATGGATAGATGGGTGGTTGGGTGGGTAGATGGATGGATGGATAGACGGGTGGTTGTGTGGGTAGACAGAGGGGTGGATGGATGGGTGGGTGGATATTTCTATGCGTGCCAAAAAAGTGGACTCAGTGCCTATCCATAGACTTAGAGGGCCACTGAAGTCTTTCCCAATTGAGGCATGAAACATCCCCTCCCCTGGGTCAGGATATTAGTAATTAACATGCTGAGTTACCTCCACAATGTAGGCACACATGTGTGCATGTGTGACAAAATCCCTATCTCCTCAGATATCCCTTTGGGTCAATGCACCCACCATAGCTCCCAGAAGGGAGAGCTCCTAGATTGCTCCTTCCCTTCTCACTGTACTCCCAAGCCCTGTCATTCCTACTTCTTGACATCTCTCACATTCATCCTTCCTCTGCAACCTCACCATCACAACGTTGGTCCAGACCCTGCCGACCCTTATCAGGGTTCCCGCACCATCCATCTCCTCACTCTGAGTCTCTCCCTCCAAGTCAGGATTCCCTGCAGTCAGAGGCACCTGGTCAGAGCTGAGGTCTGCTCACACTACTTGACCAGACTAGGGCCTTCTGTTCCCATCCCCCTCAGGATAAATCTAGCACACAGCTCGCACCCGGACCTTTAAAAGTCCACCCCACCACCCTCTGCGGTCTCATCTCCCTCCATCATCCTCAGCCCTGACCCCACCTAGTCCTTTCACAGAGTCTGAAACACGCGCGCTCTATCCAGCCTCCCGACTTTGCACATACCATTCCCCTGCCTGGAGTGCACCCCACTTCCACCCCATCCTCCTAGGAACTCCTCCTCCGAAAGTCAATCCCCTCTGTTTGTGGGAGAAGAGATTTCTCTGTTCTCTCCAAACAGAGGAGAGAGGAGCTTGCTCATCAGCACCTGGGGACTGACTGGCTAAACCCAGACTCGCGGACACACTAAGGACAACAGCCAGTTTTCATCAGGAAATAAGTTACAAGGAAAATACACACGAAGGAAGGAGGGGAAACCATAGATCAGAAGGTCTCAAACTCTGAAGTGCATCAGAATCACCTGGAGTGCTTATTAAAACATATGTGCAGACCTCCCTCCCCTCAAAGTTTCTACTCCAGTGGGTCTGGGGATGCTGAGTAAAGACACTTATAATGAGTCAGCAGGCCATATGAATCAGCCCGAGAGATAAGCTGCCATAACTTAAAAGAAAGACAAAGCAACTCCAGTCACTGCAATGCTTGGGGCTTTATTGGACCATGACTCAGATGAACAACAAACTTTAAAAGACAATTGGCAATATAAAGACTGACTGGATACTGCTAACATGAAGAAATTACTGCTAATGGTGGAATTATGTAATTTTTGAGATCTTCCCAACACAGGGATTGAACCCAGGTCTCCTGCATTGTAGGCAGATGCTTTACCGTCTGAGCCACCAGGGAAGTCATCCACTAGTGAACCATTCTGAAATATTTACAGATGAAACAACACGACATCTGGGATGCTCATCAAAATAATACAGGAGGGGAGGAACAGAGATGAATGATATTGGCCACAAACTGATAATGAGTGAACCTGATGACAGATTCATGGGGGACTGAATACAGTATTTGTCCTCCTTTTGTATATTTTAAACTTTGATGAAAGAGTAGGTTTTCATATACCAGTTTGATTTCCATCTCCCTCCTGCTGAGAAGGTGAGTTGATGTTTTTCTTATGGTATGTTATCAGTGAAAGCACCTGGCCCGTATACAGTAGGTACTCTATAGACATTTGTCAAGTGAATGAGCAAGCAAGCATATATGTTCATTTAAACCTAAATATGTGGACTTTCAAGGCCTGGGAAGGTTTCAGACCCAGGTTCCCAGTAGGTGAGGGGTACAGGTCCAGGTGGTTTCTCAGGAGGTGGGGCTGTGGGGACAGCCCTTGAAAGGAGTCTGAACTTCAGCAGGAACCACCAGACTCCCTTGCAGGCACCAAAGCAGACGTCCGGCCACCAGCTGAGCAGTTCTCACTCTGAGGCGGGCTCCCGCCCAGCTTCAGATATAAGGCCCTCCTAGACTGAAACAGGTTCTGCAAACTCAGGGTCTCAGAGGAGGCAGGGGGCTGCTCCCCGCACACTTCTGGGTCCCTCCATGCTCTGAGAAATCAAGAGCTGCCCCTGTCGACAGGCAGGGTTTCTCGAAGCCCAGGACACACCCTCTGAGCTGGGTTCAGACTCACTGGGCTCCCAAGCCTCCGTGAAGGCCTTGGCAACTTCTCCCTCTGCCCGAGGAATGGCCAGCAGCAATGCCAATGTCAGATGTCATCCTGTGACCCTTTGTACTAAAAGAACAACTGCCAGAAAGGGAGGGGGTGTCCCGCAGGGATGGGCTGCAGGCAGAGTGTCCTCCATGTTCAGGCAGAGCAGTCAGCTTGGGCCACAGGCTCGAGGGCCATGTCTCCCTGGAACCTGGGCAGCTTGAGAACAGGAGCAACGCCGAAGTTGGCTCCTTGGCTGCTGTTCTCAGAGGAAAGTAAGGAAACAAAATGGCTCCCGGTGAGGATGCAGAACATGGCGCAGCAGATGGAGCGCTTGGACGCCGGCTTGTGAGCCTGGAGAAACTACCTCACTTCTCTCAGGCACATCTTCTCTCCGTGAAGTGGGAATTCAGATTCTCAGGGCCCGTGTCACTATTATTTCAACGAACAAAGGAGGAAATAGATAACAACCGTCACTCACCATTAGCCGAGTGCCTTCATGGAGCCAGATATGTATGCCTGGTTTTTTTTAATTTAGGCTATTTTGCAAGTTTATTAAGCTCAAATTATTAATTTGAAATTATTAGAATACAAACTCAGAAATCTATTAGGAAAGCTGTCAAAGGTGTCAGTGAGCACTGAATGCAAGTTTCACGCCAGGCTAAGAGCAGTTTTTAAAGGTGGCTCAGATGGTAAAGAACCTGCCTGCAATGCAGGAGACCCTGGATTTGATCCTTGGGTCAGGAAGATTCCCTGGAGAAGGGAAAGGCTACCTACTCCAATATTCTTGCCTGGAGAACTGCATGGACAGAAGAGACTTGAGGGCTACGGTCCATGGGATTGCAAAGAGTCTGACAGGATTGAGTGACTACCACTTTCACTATATGGGCTTCTCTGTAGCTCAGCTGGTAAAGAATCTGCCTGCAATGCAGGAGACCTGGGTTCTAACCCTGGATTGGGAAGATTCCCTGGAGACGGGAACAGCTACTCATTCCAGTATTGTGGCCTGGAGAATTCCATGGGCTGTATAGTCCATGGGGTTGCAAAGAGTTGGACACAACTGAGTGACTTTCACTTAAGAGCTTGACAAGTGTGGTTGGAGGAGGCTTGGGCTTCCCAAGTGGTAAAAAGAACCCTGCCTGCCAATGCAGGAGACATAAAAACTGCAGGTTCAGTCCCTGGGTGGGGAAGATCCCCTGGAGGAGGGCATGGCAACCCACTCTAGTATTCTTGCCTGGAGAATCCCATGGACAGAGGAACCTGGTTAGCTAGTCAGTGGGGTCCACAAAGAGTTGGACACAACTAAAGCAACTTAGCGCACACGCATGGAGGAAGCCTGCTGTTTAGGGGGCTGGAGGTGTTGTCATCATTCCCACTCAGTGGTTGAGAAACTAAGATCTAAAAGGTTAAGAAATAAGCCCACACTGTTCGGATGCAGCCCAAATGAATTCAGAGCTCACCACCTCCGAGCCTGCACCCCTGCACCATACCCAGTACCAAGTCCCACACAGGTACTGTTTCTCTTGAAAGCTGAAACTACGAGAGAGGTGCTACCTTAAATCCCCATTTCACAGACAAGCAGGGGAAGTCAGGGGGTCACAGTCACAGGGCACCTCCCAGGCCCAGCAGCTGTCTCTGACTCCAGGCTCAGAAGACTGCATGGTTTGCCCTTCCTTGGGCTCCAAAGCCACATGGGGCTCTCCGCTTTAAAAGTCATAATTCTTAGAATCCAAATACCAGGGTGGGAGGAGCTATGATAACACAGAAGTTCAGAGTCAGGAAAGCCTGGCCTCAAGTCCTAGTACGGCTGCTTCCCAGAGGCGTGCTCTAAAATGAGACTCTTCAAATCTCAGTTTTCTCACCTGGAAAATGGGGAGGGAAGGGATCATGATGATGGTGATACATTTTGAGGACCACTGCCAAATAACACATGAATAAATGAAACAATGTCTTCAAAACCTGGCGCGTGGCACACATCTAAGTTATAAAAGAGAAAGTCGCTCAGTCATGTCTGAAATTCTCCAGGTCAGAATACTGGAGTGGGTAGCCTTTCCCTTCTCCAGAGGATCTTCCCAACCCAGGGATCAAACTCAGGTCTCCTGCATTGCAGGCAGATTCTTTACCAGCTGAGCCACCAGAGAAGCCCAAGAATACTGGAGTGGGGTAGCCTATCCCTTCTCCAGCAGACCCAGGAATCCAATTGGGGTGTTCTGCATTGTAGGCAGATTCTTTACCAACTGAGCTATCAAGGAAGCCCTACCTAGATGGTATTTATTATCCTTTCCACCATTCCCATCAAGTAGGTCCAACAGTAGTTAAGAAAAAACAGCCATGTGCTTATACCAGGGGACAGGCAGAGCCCTCACTTATGCACAAGAGCAGCAAATGCATTTCCTCTACATCAGGCTTCTCTGGGCTTGTGAATCAAAGATAAAATGTCTCATCAGACAGAACCTTGGCAAATAGAACCTTCAGGAAAGCTCTTAATGATGGGAAACATGAGAGCTTTGCTGCCATGGGTGAGGGAGACTGTCTGGCCCTGACTTCCTGCTCAGGCCATCTGCTCATCTCAGGGGCTCTGTTAGAATAACCAAGGAGAACTTGGGGAGCCACATGGTCCTTTTCACTGGGCAATTAAACTCAGGCCTTCTTGGCCTCTGTTGGGTTGGCCAAAAACTTCATTCGAACTTTTTGTGACATCTCACAGAAAGACCCAAACAAACTTTTTAACCAACCTAATACAACGAAGCCTATTTTTGAACCGACCAGGTTAAGAAAAAGAATCACTCTCCCACCAAGGAAAAGACTGCATTTGCCTGGACACCTGGAAGGCCAGGGTTAGACTCCCCAGTGTCTACTGTGAACAGCCTTGGGACAGCTCAACCCACAGAGACCGCGACACAGCTGGCACTGACTTGACTGAGACTAAAGCCAGGGGCAATGGCACTCCAGCTAGTTGGTCTCCCTGAGATGGGCATCATGCAGCTCCCAGACACTCACGATCTGTCCCTGGGGAGGGAGAAGAGGGAGAAGCAGAATAGGGGGGTAAGGATTGGAGAGACAGATAGCTGGCTCACTCCCTTTAGCACTGTGCCACCTCGAGGCAGGGAGGATTGTCCTTAGCCCACTTGCTCCCCAAACCAGCACTAACCTGCTGCACTCTGCCAGTGTCTCAGAGCTGAGATTTATGCACCTTAGACACCCCCTAAGGAGTGTATGGATAGAAGAAATGCCCCCAACAGTGACACAGTGTGTGCTCTGCACAAAGTCACCCACCTTGGGGGAAATCTCTCAAGCAGCACTACATCCACCCCTGGGCAGAGTCGTCATTTTCTTACCACAAAGGGGCCCTCCCAAGCCATGCACTGAAGAGCTATATTGCCCAGAATGAACACCTTATTCCAAGTCTTGCACCCAGAGCCGATCTTTTTCTAATTCATCTAAAAGCACCATGAAAGGCAGCCGTGGCACTTCACTATCAAAAAAAGGAAAGGAAATGCTTGGAAAGGTACTGAATTCCGCATCACTAGAGGAGTTCACGTGGAAGCCAGGCAACCATTTCTCCACAGAAGAGCAACAGAGGGTCAGAGATAAAGGACGTGGGACTGGGGAGGAGCAGATACCAGGTGGTACGGATTAAGGCATTCAACCAAGATTCACTGTGCACAGGACTCACTACCCGCTGGGAGCTGCAGAAGTTCTGTGGCATTGCTGTGAAGCTCAGGAGTGTTGGACCTGTGGGGACTGGTTCAAATCCCAGCACAGTTACTTACTGATCTGTGTGTACAGCTGCACCCACTAAGTCGCTTCGATTGGGTCTGACTTTGCGACCGTTGGGCTGTAGCTCACCAGGCTCCTCTGTCCATGGGATTCTCCAGGCAAGAATACTGGAGTGGGTTACCAGGGGATCTTCCCTATCCAAGGATCGAACCCGCGTCTCCTGTGGCTCCTGCACTGCAGACAGATTCTTTACCTCCGAACCACCAGAGAAGCCTCTCTTTCTTAACTAAACACCAGTTTTATATGACTCAGGGGGAGGAGTGACTCTTCTCAAGATCCAGGGTAGATCCTGAGTAGTTTGAACCAACCATGGGGAACCCCTTCCCCTTCCAATGATGGATGTGGGAATGGGTTTGTGACCTAAAATTCTGGCTGATGGAGCATGAAGCCTGCTTGAACCATGAAGCTTGGAGCATGAAGGAGGCTCCTGGGAAAGAAATGCCCTGACCCTCAAGTGAGCCCAAGAGGCCAGCACCTGTGGCCGCCATCTTGCCACCAGCCCAAGATGCAGCCAGCGTAGAAAGAACCTCCATTTACCCTTCATGGGGCATCTATGAGCTGCTGAATACCTGCTTTGGAGCCCGCTAGACCTCTGAATTTCCCATTCATGGTGATAACTGATTTCCTCCTCTAGAAACAAGGTAAAGTCAGGTTTTCCATGCTTTGCAGCTAAAAACCGATTCATAGTGTGCAAGCTTGAACAAGTAACTAAATTTGTTTGTGGCTCAGTTTTTCTTCTGTATTAAACAGAGATAATAATAATTCTTACTTCCTGGAATTAATAAGAATTCAATAAGAATAATGCAGGTCAAGGTCTTAAATGTAACTATTATTCCTTACGGGGTCTCATTTTATCTTTACAAACAACCCAGTGAGGTAATAAATAGGCATCTGGTCCCATTACTTCATGGCAAATAGAGGGGAAACAGTGGAAACAGTGGCTGACTTTATTTTTCTGGGCTCCAAAATCACTGCAGATGGTGATTGCAGCCATGAAATTAAAAGACGCTTACTCATTGGAAGAAAAGTTATGACCAACCTAGACAGCATATTAAAAAGCAGAGACATCACTTTGCCAACAAAGGTCCATCTAGTCAAGGCTATGGTTTTTCCAGTGGTCATGTATGGATGTGAGAGGTGGACTATAAAGAAAGCCGAGCATGGAAGAATTGATGCTTTTGAACTGTGGTGTTGGAGAAGACTCTTGAGAGTTCCTTGGACTGCAAGGAGATCCAACCAGTCCATCCAAAAGGAGATCAGTCCTGGGTGTTAATTGGAAGGACTGGTGTTGATGCTGAAACTCCAATACTCTGGCCACCTCATGTGAAGAACTGACTCATTTGAAAAGACCCTGATGCTGGGTAAGATTGAGGGCAGGAGGAAGGGGACGACAGAGGATGAGATGGTTGGATGGCATCACCGACTCAATGGACATGGGTTTGGGTGGACTCCAGGAGTTGGTGATGGACAGGGAGGACTGGAGTGCTGCAGTTCACGGGGTCGCAAAGAGTCGGACACGACTGAGCAACTGAACTGAACAGCAGAGGAAACCAAAGCAGAGAGAGGGTAAGCATATCCCCCAAATCTCACAGCTAGTAAGTACCTGTCTCCAGTGCCCAAGCTCCTTCTCTCCACCACCTTCCAGTCCTGAGGTTCCATGACCCTAGGACTGGCCAAACCTGTACTGTTGGTAACTTGCAGCGAAGAGCAGTGAAAACTCACAGCTCTGTGGGGAGTGGGAATTTGGAGG
The DNA here is from genome assembly GCA_007570785.1 of Antilocapra americana. Classification (NCBI taxonomy): domain Eukaryota; kingdom Metazoa; phylum Chordata; class Mammalia; order Artiodactyla; family Antilocapridae; genus Antilocapra; species Antilocapra americana. The sequence continues at coordinate 6,555,764 of ML660216.1, forward strand.
GATTGCTAATGGGTATGAGTTTCTTTTGGGCTTCCCATGTGGTGCTACTGGTAAAGAACCTGCATGCCAATGCAAGAGACCAACGAGACAAGGGTTCAATCCCTGGATCAGGAGGATCCCCTGGAGAAGGAAATGGCAACCCACTCCACTATTCTTGCCTGGAGAATCCCATGGACAGAGGAGCTTGGCAGGCTACAGTCCATGGGGTCACACACAACTGAAATGATTGAGCACGCACACATGAGTTTCTTCTGGGGGTGAAGAAAATGCTCTGGAATTTGATAGTGAGGATAGTTGCACAACCTTGCAAATATACTAAAACCAATGAATTGTTTTCAAGGCGGATTTTATAATATGTGAATTATATCTCAATTAAAAAAATCAAAAAGCTGCAGGAAACCACCTTTTAAGGACAACTGTCCCCTAGCCCGCCTGCCCTCAGGAGCACAGCCCTCCTTCCTGGAGTGGCCATCAGCTGCTTCAGGCACTCTGACCCCTGCTCCCTCCCTGGATGGAGGCCAACCTCTCTGACAAGGCAGGGTTCAGCAGTCCTCCTGGGATGTCTGCTGACTACAGGCAGGCTGGGGGCAACAGCTGGCACTGGTCTGTCCCCAGACACTCCGCTCTTTAGCAACATAAGACTGTGGGCACAGAGCGGGGTCAGCGCCCCAGGTCACCGACTGTGTCTTCACTTTTCCCCTAGATGCTCTGAAGCTGGCTGAGAACTGCGGACAGACGGCTTGCCGATGCTTCCCCTTGGATAAGCAATTCTAAGGGATTCTAGAATAAATAGCAGGAGAAGTGCCTGATATCCTGCAGCCACACTAACCCTTGACAGGAGTCACAGCCTCATCTTAGCAAGAGGGCCAAGGGCACCAGTGTGAAAACACTCTTCTGTTCACTATTCACAAGTGCCTGCTGCCTGAGCCTGGGTCCTGAGTCGAGCAGTGCTCAGGAATCTGAGAAATTCCTGCTTCCAAAATATAAAGGAAAAGGTAAGAGAAAGACCACAAAAGGCCTCTGAGGAGCCCCTGGGGAGGTCCAGCATGGCCCATCCACTGCAGCCTGAAGCGGGGCTTTCAAGGAGGCAACCAGATGCCCTCCAGCATAGGCAGCCTGGCACCTACCCATCACAGACCACTCCTCACATGCTGGGAGAAGACTTCGTGTCAGCTGGAGGGAGAGAAAGTCCTACCAGAGACTTTTTAAGACTAAGTGTTAACTCCCTAATTCTTATTTTATACAAAACTTTCACTGATGGATTCACATTCTCACAAAGATGGAATTAGTAAACTGGGACTTGGACTTTGCTAAATTAAGTATACATGGCATAATTTCAAGAATAACTATACTTGAAAAGAGTTAAAATAGAATATCTAACTTCCAGAGCAGTCGTGGGAGATTAAAAAAAAAAGAAGAACAAAAAACTAGTGGACAGAATTTGCTCAGAAGTGTGTGTTAGTTGCTCAGTCGTGTCTGACTCTTTGTGACTGCATGAACTGTCACCCACCAGGCTCCTCTGTCCATGGGATTCTCCAGGCAAGAATACTGGAGTGGTTTGCTATTCCCTTTTCCGGAGGATCTTCCTGACCCAGGGATCAAACCCAGGTCTCCTTCACTGCAGGCAGATTCTTTACCATCTGAGCCACCAAAGAAGATAAAGACCAAAGAGTATAAATATTCTTCTCCCAAAGAATATAAAGACCATCTTTAGGTACTTTTCCCAAGAATGAGGCTTGCTTACTTCCTCAGGCTACTCCATAGAGCAGCAGGAAACCCTATGGGTCTGCTGAGCACCCAGAAACCCAGAGGGTCCCCCAGAGTACCCCATGACCCACATAAGGCCGAGCAGCTATGATGACCTGGCAGAGCCTCCCCACTGAGACACCAGAGCCAGCTCCTGTCCCAGACCTAGCAGGTGCCGCCATGGAACTTTGATCCATTTTTCTCCTCTGAACTTAAAGCAAGTCAAATTACAAAGAAAACAAAACAATAAAACTCCTGGTGTGAATCGCCACAGCAGGGTAGGAGGAAACACACCACCAACTCCTGCTAATCTCCATCCCCTCATCCTCACCATGTTGAAATGCAAACGTGAGTCCCTCCAAACCCTCTCCTGAGCTGAGGAGGGGATAGCAAGCCTGGACACCATGTGAATCTCAGGAAATAATACACATATTATATTTAGAGGCCATGAGGAGGCCACGTAGAGCGCCCCAGATGCCAAAATATTCAGCTCCAACTCGGGTGCCCACACCCTGGTGCACGCCTGGTATTCGGACCACGTGGCCTCCCAGCATCCCTCGTTCCAGTCTCTAGCGCCTGGGCAGGCAAGAACCAAGGGCTAAGGAATGGGACTTTGCACCCTGGCTGCTACCTATGGAGGGCCAGTTGTCCAACCTTGGGCTTAAGAAGCTGTCCCACCCTCCACAAGCCCAGAGAGGTGTTTCTTGGCTTTCCAGTGCTGCTGCGCCTGGGATCTGTCCCTCCTGGCACCCAGACCTGCTCGCCACACTAAGCCTAACCGTACGCCGTGACGGCTTCAGACTTCATCGTTATCTTTAACAGCTCTGTCTGGAACTCAGTTAATCAGCAGCCATCTCCCCTTCGGAGCAGAATGGTCCAGATGCAGACTGACCAGCCTGCCTCCCACTCCAGGCACATCCCCGCCCACTGAGCTGGAATGTCTGAGCCCAGGGCAGTGACCGCTGGGAGAGGCCACAGGAATGCCTGGGGCTGGGAAAGTGGCAGCTGGTCATGGGGACATCCACACAGCCCATGTTCCCGCCACCCCCCTCGACCTCACCGTGTCTCCCGCCCCTCTCTCTCCACAGACCTAATCCAGGAAGGTCCCCAAGGTGTGGCCACAACTCTGGGGACAGGCTGAGCTAGTGAACAAGAAGAGTTCCGGAAGTTAAACGGGCAGCAGGGAAGCTGGCAGGGGTTACAGGGCATCAGTTCAGCATCCCGGCAAGTCCATCAGCAGAGCAGACAAGGGCCCCACCCCCTGTGTCTGCCCACACCGCCCCCTGTCCCATTGGGCTGCCATTCGTCTTGTCCCGTGGTTACACATCACAGGAGTACTTAACGTGTGAGAATCCGACTATGAGTTCTCAGGCCACTACAGAGCAAGTGATTTCCATTTAAATGTTATAATTAAGAACACTGGAAACTTCTATCTTGCTCATGAACTCTCTATTAGACACCACGGTAAGTGCCTTGGGGGACTGAGGTCGGAGGGGGCAGGCCCAGTATGGTGAGGTTCGACTGGCTTCTTGAAGGGCAAGTCTGCTGAGCGGGGAGAGGGAGCTCTAGGCAGAAGCAAGAGCACAGGCAACAACAGAGCAGTGGAGAGCTTCCCAGAGGCCTGCACCCTGCCTCCAGGCTGCCCCCCGGGTTGCACCGCAACCACCAATGTCATCTGGTTACTCCCAGACTCACGCACCTGCCGTGGCTCTCGTCCGCCCTTCGTACCAGACCTATCTCTTTAACCAATTAGACAGCTCCATTAGCTCCTTATCACTGTCTCCCCCATCATGACAGCCCCCAGACAACCCCTGCACCAGCCTGGCTGTGTTCTCTGCCATCTGGGTAGCCATCTGCCATCCCCGCAGCCCTCTTGTGCACCCGTGTGCAGGGAGAAGAGGCCCCACTAACCTTCCTGTAGGAGGAGCTGACCCTGGTGGCTGCCCTCCAACCAGGCACAGCTTTGAGCTACTCTTCGAGGGGCGGGAGACGGGGTCAAGGTCACAGAGTTAGCTGGGCTGAAAAAGAACAACTGGTTCCACCCTCACCAGCTCTGCCACAGACGGGACTCTGCCCTGGGCCTCGGTTTCCACAGCTGCCACCTGGGCTAATGACCATTCCCCATGCCAGGGCTGTGTGGAGACCACTAGGGAAGGCCTCTGAGACAACGCCAGCCCCAAGCTGGGTGCAGAGCTGGTGCTCAGGAAGCACATGCGTGCATGCTAAGTCACTTCAGCCCGCCAGGCTCCTCTGTCCACGGGATTCTCCAGGCAAGAACACTGGAGCGGTTGCCATTTCCTTCTCCAGGGAATCGTTCCCAACCCAGGGACCGGACCCATGTCCCTTACGTCTCCTGCAATGGCTTTACCATGAGTGCCACCTGGGAAGCCCCACGAACAGGCATACCCATCATCCTGGGGCCAGGGCACACCACATCCCTGTGGCTGAGGTTTTCCACCTGCATCTCCAACTGAGAGCCACTAAGCCCCCTGCCCTGGTCCAGAGGAGGCCCGACCCTGCCATGTGCACACCCCAGAAACCACTGCAGGCAAGTGAGGTGGCCATCAGCCCCCAGACCCCAAGGCTGGCCAGGCTGAGCCATGCTTGTGCTTCACAGCCCCAGCCTTTCTGCTTGAGCTGACCATCCCACCCTGTGACCCAGCAACTCTACCACCGGACTCTACCTGAGAGAAACAAGTCTACGTACACATCTACCAAAGGATCTCTTCCAGAAGGTTCACAGCAGGCTTTTCATCATCGCCAAAACCCGGAAACAATCCAAACATCCATTCACAGGAGAATGGATGAACAAAGTATGGTATGGTCGTACAATGAAATACTACTCAGCAATCAAAAGGGAGCAGAATCCAATACACCCAGCAACATGAACAAACCTCAGAAACACTGTGTTGAATGGAAGACCTTGAATGTGAAAGAACAGATTCTCTAAATTTCCAATCATATGAAGTTCAGGCACATGTAAGGTGAAAGGTGTCATCAGAACAATGGTTAACTCACAGCAGAGGTAGACACAGACTGGAATGGGGCATAAGGGAACTTTCTAGAATGATGAAGATGTCCTCTGTCTTGCCTAGCATGGCGGTTATGCAGTGTATCTGCTTCCTATTGCTGCTGTAATAAATTATCACAAACTCAGTGACTTCAAACCAGACAGTGCTGGAGGTAAGAAGTCTGGCACAGGTCTCACCAGGCCAAAATCAAAGTGTCCATAGGACTACACTCCTCCTTCTGAAGGTTCCAGGGGACAATCCATTCTGTTGCTTTTCCCAGCTTCCAGAGGACACCTGTGTTCCTTGGCTTGTGTCCCCTGGCTCCATCTTTAAAGCCAGCAGCATAGCACCCTCCCAATCTCTGACTCTGACCCTCCTGCCTCCTCTTTTATGCATAAGGACCCTTGGGGTTACACTGAGCCACCCTGATAATCCAGGACAGTCTCTCCTTCTCAAACCCCTTAATGGGATCACATCTGCAAAGTCCCTTTGGCCATGCAAAGTACCATATGTGAATGTCCCAGGGGAGTAGGACATGGACATCTTGAAGGGCCATTATTGGGCTCATCATACAAGTATCAGTTCAGTTCAGTTACTCAGTCGCGTCCAACTCTTTGCGACCCCATGGACTATAGCACACCAGGCCTCCCTGTCCATCACCAACTCCCAGAGCTTGCTCAAACTCATGTCCATTGAGTCGGTGATGCCATCCAACTATCTCATCTTCTGTTGTCGTCCCCTTCTCCTCTTGCATTCAATCTTGCCCAGCATCAGGGTCTTTTCCAATGAGTCAGTTCTTGGCAACAGGTGGCCAAAGTATTGGAGCTTCAGCATCAGTCCTTCCAATGAATATTCAGGACTGACTTCCTTTAGGATTGACTGGTTTGATCTTCTTGCAGTCCAAGGGACTCTCAAGAGTCTTCTCCAACACCACAGTTCAAAAGCGTCAATTCTTTGGCACTCAGCTTTCTTTACAGTCCAACTTTCACATCCATACATAACTACTATTTGTGTATATCACACAAATATATGGGGTATATATATATATATGTATATAAATATATATGTGTATGTGTGTGTGTAAAAACCCATGAACTGCACACTTAACATGTGTAGGCTTACTGAATGTGAATTATACCAATAATAAAAATAAACAGCATACAAGAAGGACACCTGTAACCTGGGCTGTGGGTGTTATGTCCCAGGCATGGCATTGCCAGCACCATCTCACTTAATCTTCACACTTGCCCTGCATTATCAACCACTTTCCAGAAACCAAGGCATGAGGAGACAGAAAACTTTGCTTGCAGCTGGCAGGAGGCAAAGCCAACTTGAATGCAAGCTCTGCGTGTCCTCCAAGGTCACCGAAGACACCCAGGGATCCAGAGGGTGAAACTAAGGGGAGCGGTTGTCCTTTGATGACCCCCTCTTACTTACATGTGGGTACTAGAACATTCCCCTAACTCTGCTCTACGGAAAACAATGGTGAGTGGGGTGAGAAAAGAAAACTCAAGATAGGGACTGTAGAGGTGATGGGAGGCCCACACTGGGGACCCCAAGTGTGGTCCAGAGGGTCAGCTCTGCTTTAACTCCATCCAACAGATGAGTCAGAAATCCAGGCTAGGTGAAATCTCTCATGCATTCTACAACATTTTATTTATGTATTTATTTTTGTTTGCACTGGGTCTTTGTTGCTGTGTGCGGGCTTTCTCTAGTTGCAGTGAGTGGGGCTGACCTTCAAGTTGCAGTGAGCTGGCTTCTCACTGCGGCAGCTTCTCTTGTTGCAGAGCATGGGTTTCAGGCAGGGCCTGGGGGGCTTCAGGAGCTGCAATGAGTGAACTCAGCAGTTGCGGCTCATGGGCTCCACGGGCTCAATAGCTGTGGCATATGGGCTTAGTTGCGCCATGGCATGTGGGTCTTCCCAGACCAGGGCTCAAACCAGTGTCCCCGGCATTGGCAGGTGGATTCTTAACCACTGGACCGCCAGCGAAGTCCCTCGCCTTTGTTTTAATTATAGGCAATGAATTCAAATGAATGAGCAAACCTTTGTCCACAGGCCTCCAGCCTGCCACCTGGCGCACCCCACCATACCCCTCCTACCTGGTCCTTAAGGCTCACCAGCAGGCTGCAGCCTCATCCCCTAGAACTCTACAGGGTGTGGGCACTTGCGGGGAAGCTGCCAGACGGACACAAAGCTGCTTGTATGAGAAGGGGCCTCACTGCCCCTAAAGGGAGCCCAGGAGGCAGCTGTAATGAGGCCTCCTGCCCTGGGGACACACTCCAGACCGGACCAGAGGCCCCGCTCCCGAAGTCCCTGCTGCTCCTGCCACTAAGGCGCCCCCAAAAGGAAGGGCTGGGGCTCTGAGGTGTGTTTGCCTTTTTGCCAGATGCCACCTGACATCTGCACCTTGCTATCTGGGCTCCGGGTCACCTGTGCCCAGGTTCAGACAGCTCCGCTGAGCCACCCACAGCCCAGGCCCTTCAGGCAGCACAGCCCTGAGCTCTAAGAACAGAGAGCTCGGCCACTTTTCCAGAACCCTTGCCTCTCAAGCTCATGCAGAGCCTGCACCGGGGCAGTGCCCAGCCCCTCCTGCTCCCTAGTTGACTGGTGAAAGGGACCCAAGGGGTCTTGTGGAGCAGCTTTCTGGTGGCTGGAGGCAAAGCACATGAGGGAGTATTAGAGAAATTATTCAGGACAAGGATTTTTGAAGAATACAAAAATCCAAGTTCAGAAACCATCAGGTCCACCACCCGCTCTCTCCCCAAGGAGCCTTAACCAAGAACCATATCCTTTCAAGCCTCTGTGTCCTCGTCTATAAAAAGAGGATAACACCCCCTTCCCCACAGAGCTGGGTTTTGTGAAAGCTTGTCTATTGGCTCTGTCTTGCATGAACTGGCAACTCTGGAAGGCTGAGCACCAAGAGGTTAACAGGGGCTGCCTGTGGGCATGTGGTCCTGGCTGTTTCCTCCTTTCATCCTTTGGATTTGATTTTCCACGATGAACGTGTAATGCTTTTGTTACGAGAACCACAGTTATCTTCGTTTTTTCCCAGTCCCTGCCCAAGACATCATGGGGACAGAAGCGATGTTGGGGGTTGGGGGGTGAGCAGGGTTTGAGCTGGCTTCTGCCTCCCTGGGGGACCCTACTGCTCAGCCAAGGTACTCGGTACTTCTGCCCGAATTCTCACCTACTCCTGTTTCCCGCATCAGGACCCCAGCCTCCATCAGCTCACAGTGATCTCCCAGTTCCCACACTCTGGGGGCCACTCTCTTTCTGACAAGTCTCCCCAGTGACCCCGCGGGGTAAGCTTTATCTCCCAGCTCCACCCTAGAGATGAGGACACAAAAGCTCAAGGAAGTTGCCAGGCCTGCCCAAGGCTCACAAGGAGTCTGCCGAAGAGCTAGCCCAGGACTCGAGCTGGGCCCAGGATTCCACACTGCCTCCTCCCAGAGCTGAGGGCTCAGCTCAGGACCCTCCTGGAAGGAGCTCTTGAACTGCCTTGACTTCAGCCTCCTCCAGGCCCAGGACTTCACTGGGTATTGCTCTGGCTCTAATAGTCAACCCCCTGCGCATGGGTGGCTGCTAATCCATGGGATTCTCCAGGCAAGAATACTGGAGTGGGTTGCCATGCCCTCCTCCAGGGATCTTCCCAACCCAGGGATGGAACCCGAGTCTCCGGCGGCTCCTGCTCTGCAGGCAGATTCTTTACCGCTGAGTCACAGGGGAAGCCCAGTTAACCCCCCAAATGTCCCCAAATAAATGTCCCCTACCTGAAGTGGGCCACCTTGTGAGGGGGCAGGCGTCCTGCTTGGGTCCCAGGCCCCACTCTGGGCTCCTAGGTCCTCTGGGCTCCAGCTTTTCCCCCAGCACTGGCCTGGCTTTAATCAGTCACATCCTGGTCAGGATCCTGCCATTCAGCTGTCACAGTTGGGGACAAGCCTGGAGCTGGCAGCGTGCATGGGATGACCATATGGCTGCCCATGGGCTCTGGGCCCTGAGGGTTCGGTTAGGGGTCGGGGAAGCAGGAGAGGGTCACCCTGAGTGGTGAACATATTCACAGATGGAAACCAATCCACAAAATCTTCTCAGGGCGAACAGCGAGACTAGTTGCGAGCATGGGCAAAGGTTTGGAGAGGGAGACGCTTTGCTGGCAGCAGGAGGTGGGGGCGCTGCTACCTTGGGACATGAAACCCCGACAACTCCCTCATGAGTCACAGGATGAGCTGGGCCACCCCTCCACCACGGTCGTTATATTTTTGGCTTCTGTGTTTATGTTTTGCTGCTTATTTCAACCTCATTGCTAGTATGTCAGTAGAAAGTGGCCCCACCTTTCCCAACCCCCATCCACTAAGATTTTTGAGGGGCAATGTTAGAGTGACTCCCCTGCATTCTTCAGCATGCTGTATTCTATCTTCAGGTCTTACTCTATAGGACTATATGCCTATTTCATAAGATAGATAAACATATATGTAATATATATAATTGAGTGAGGAAGTCTGCTTTTTCCATATAAATATTCATTCATTGCACAAAGCTTAGATCAAAAAATCAGTAGGAGACAGTGAGTTCTGACTTTCCTGCTGCATCCTGATACATCACATCCTGTGGGCTCACCTTCCTTCCTGAGAACCTCGGGCTCTGACCCCAGCATGTAGCACTTTGGGATCTCACTGGTGAATGTTCAGGGAAGACCCAAGGAGTGCAGTGGTGGGTTGAGGTGCAAGGCTGAAGTCAATGTCCACTACTAGCCAAGTCTTTGCGGGTTCATGTTTAATGAACCATATGAAACCCAAGGGAAGATCTACCAGAAGCTTCTACAGTCTCTCCGTTCCTCTCTCTCTGTCCCTCTCCTTCCCTCTCCTCCATCTCTGTTGTTCCCTCTTCCTCTCTTGCCATTCCTGCATGCACACACATACTTCTGTGCGCACACATACACACACACACACACACACACACACTCCCAGCAGCCTGTCCCGAGACAGGTCTGGAAGTCCTCAGAAACACAACTGAGTGACTAAGCACAGCACAGCACAGCACATAGGTCTTCGCTGGGTCTTTGGCACCACTGTTCACCATTCCCCTTGGGACTAGACCATCCCTTCCCCCCAAGTCCTCTCCAGGGCCCAAGCTGGGTGCTGCCAGCCCACTGTCTGTACCCTCAGCTCCCTGGTCCTCATATCTCAAGCCAGACAAGCAGAGTCTTCCCTTGCCTTGAGAGACATCATGATGCTATTCTACCACTAGGTCACTGTCTGTTTTTCCTGTGACTGCCACTTTCAAGGATTCTGTTTCTTTATCACGAAAATTGAAGAGGTTGGCTCATAGATACTGAAAGCCCTATTGTACCCTCCAGCTTTAACCATTTCTCACTCTGATCATCAAAGTCACACTAACTAAGTGCTAATGGCTCCTGAGGACCCAGCAACTCCTCCCCCAGGTCTCTGCTAATTCTGGTTCCACAACGCCTTAATTTACCAAGCAATAAAATCCCTCTATTTGACCTAATAAAGTATTGTTAAGTTTTTATTTTGCCAAGGACAGACATAAAAACTTTTTTTATTAAACCTATTATCTGCTATTACATTCAATCCATAAAAGAAGGGAAAATAGGACTATACTAGTTATCTATTGCTATTAAGAAAAAACCTTTTTAACTCCAAAAATTTAGTAGCTCAAAATGACAATCATCTGTTTGTACAGAACTCTGCAATTTGGGCTTTTCCCACCTGGGGTCAACTCATGCATGAAAGTCATTTGAAGGCTTAACTGGGACTAAATGATCTAAGACAGCCTCACTCACTGTGTCTGATGTTCTCCTGGGCTGCTGGGTGGGGAGGCTCAGTTACCTTCCATGTGGCCTCTTTAGCAGGACAGCTCAGGTGTCCTACACAGCAACATAACAGGACACAGCAACATAACAGGCAGGCGAGTCCCAACGCACAGATGCTCATCAAATCCCTGCTGGCTTCATGTTTGCTGACGTCCATTTGGCCAAAACAAGTCACTTGGCCAAGCCCCCAGTCAAAGCAGGAGGAGACTGTGCAATGATGTGGGTACCTTTAATGTAACAGTCTATAATATCATAAGGGCATATCAGAAATTCTCTTTCCTGGATGGAATAGATTTAGCCTCATGGAAACCTACACACAGACCCATTTGGCTTCACGCATCAGAGCCATTTCCAGCCCAAAGGCTGGTATTTGGAAAACACAGCATCTATCAATTACCATCTTCTTTCCAATTAGACAGAGGTGGCCTCAGAATGTCTCTCAACACAGCATTCCAGATTCCTCCCAACTGATCAGAGAGGGCTCACAAAATTCAAGCCTACTTTCTATCGCTTACCTAAGGGTTTTCTCTTCAGAGAAGTTATCTTTTGAAAGACGACATGCAAGAAGAAATGCTTAACCCAAAGGAAGATGGCAGCAACTCCAGGCACTGTGGCCACGGTCAGGTGTAGAACCTTCCTCCAGCCTCAAACCACAACCACTGGGACCAGTCTTAATGTTCTCATGTGCCAGCCAATGAGCCTCAAGGACCAACACATCCCTGCACAGATGGCCATTGGCAAGCAAGACCATGGGACCTTCACTCTGGGCCAAGCCACACCAGCCGTGGCACTTCACACAGATGTGGCCTTTGCCTCAGTTCGAGTAGGCATGTCAGCCTCTGCCTGGCAGCACTGCCCAGACCCAGGCCTGACCTCTGTACCCTGCAGGTTCCCCCCTCCCTCTCAAAACCAATGAGGAACCAGCAGAGAAGGAATGCTGAAGCCCCACCCCAGCCCTGGGCGGGTGACAGCCCCAAGGTACAGGCTTGGGTCTTGTCAATGAGAGGATCTTGGGGGTCCCTTCCTTAATGGGCAAGGTCTTGGCCTTGGGGTCCTCACCAACTAAGGTGGGCCCCCCAAACCAGAAGGATCTGTGTGCACACTTTCTAGATGACAAAATCTTCCCCACTTGAAAATACTCTATGTGTTGATGTGGTTGCGGTTACATGACTGTACTCACTAGTCAAAACTCATCACACTGATACCGAAAAAGGGTGAGTTTTACCTTTTGTAAATGACACCTCAATGAGTACAACTTGAAAAAAAAAATCTCCTTAGCAGGAACCACGCTGCACCTGCTTCGTCAGGCCCACTCCCTCTAATGACCTTTGTGAGCACCTAGTATGTGGCCGGTGGGTGCTTTAAATAGCAAAGTTGACAAACACTGAATGTGTATGTTTTGCATGCAGCGAAAGCCCTTCATGTGCTTGACTTTTATCTAATTCTCCAGACCATGCTGTAAGGGACTGTTGCCCACACTTTACAGAAAGGATCACAGGAGCTCAGAGAGGTTGAATAAACTGTCAGGTCCAGGCCACATAACCAGCAGGCATGGGACCAGGACTCAGATTAAGACTTCCTAACTTAGCTAAGCCTGTTTCACTCCACCAATTTCCCATCCCACACTAGCTCCAGGCAGGGTGTGTTTGGTGTTTTTATGCATAAAAGAAGCTAAATGACTTGCCTAAAGATCACATTGCTAAAAAGAGGTGACATCAGGCTTTGAAACAAGCTGATTCCAAAGCCCCTCTGCCTTACTGCCCATGGGGGACGTCTGGGGTTCCTCACACCCCATTCCACCTGCTGTTGCTGCTGCTGCTGCTAAGTCGCTTCAGTTGTGTCTGACTCTGTGAGACCCCATAGATGGCAGCCCACCAGGCTCCGCCGTCCCTGGGATTCTCCAGGCAAGAACACTGGAGTGGGTTGCCATTTCCTCCTCCAATGCATGGAAGTGAAAAGTGAAAGTGAAGTCGCTCAGTCGTGTCCGACTCTTAGCGACCCCATGGACTCCAGCCTACCAGGCTCCTCTGTCTATGGGACTTTCCAGGCAAGAGTACTGGAGTGGGGTGCCATTGCCTTCTCCGTTCCCCCTGCTAGGTCCTCCCTTCAGGGCTATATGGCTCCAGGTGACTCCCCTCCCTTCACCCATCCTCCTGGCACCTGTCCTAGCTGGTGTCCTGGCCAAGACCATCAGAGGCCCACCCCAAGGGATGGACTGTTGCTAATCCCTTTAGACATCTTGCCAAGGCTGGTCTGAAACCAGGAGAGGCCTTTCAAGAGCATCTGTATATCCCTAAACATCTGGTTCTGAAGGGACTAGGCCCAGCCGGGTTCCCAAGGCAGGGACAGACACAGCTGCCATCCCCTAGGTCCCCAGTGTTTCCTGCAGGAGAACCCCAGCGAGCTGGTGCAGAGAAGAAAGGTCGCTCCCCAGCCTGGTTCCATCAGTCTGCTCCAGCATCCCCAGAGTGGGCCTTTGTGGATTTGGCCAGATATATCCTTTTTATTTTTAAATTTTTTAGTGATACATCCTTGATGGGCCTTCCCACAGCTGAGTAATAGGCCTCCCGGGAGGGTCCTCACATCTCTCCTCGTACTTAAGACAGAACAGATGCTGAAGCAAATGTGTCAGTTGATGTATTTGGCATCATTGGACAAATGATGTGTCCCTTCTACTACATTCTAACTCAGGAAACCGCAGCTTGATCTGATGCCCATGGTCCCTTCAGATGGGTCCAGCCGGCCAGCACCACACGGTCGAACCATGGCCCAGCATGCACCAGGAAAACACCGCAGGAGTCTGCCCTTCATTTCATGCAAGAGGCCCAGTAGTCAACTACTCTACTCATTATGAAATCTTTACATGGAAGAAAGCAATTTCCTCCATGAAAGAAAAAGGAGTAAAATTTCCAGTAGGGCATATATTTATTCTCCACCTGTATGGATGTATAGCCCTTACCTAGAAACCATCTCCTGCAGATGACTTATTTGGTTACCAGCACCATAGCTACCTGTAGGAGGGTCATTCTCTGACCACTGGGTATATTCCCCCAGCTCACCCCACAGGGAAGGAGGCCCCGTCCCCTGGCCAGGGGTAAAAGGTAACCACACCTGGACCTAAGGACCTCCTCTGGGAACCTGGATTTGGGAGAGAAAGACAGATTGGGGAGGGCATATGTGGGCCTGCAGGGAGGGGAGCGTGGAAGACATGCAGAGCAAAGCAGAAGTAAGAGATGGGGGAGGGAGCTGGAAGAAGTCCAGGCTCCCAGCGTTCTTGCTCCTACATCTGGCAGCAGTCCTAAGCTCTAGGAGCCACCCTAGCATCCTTTCTAGAAAGTCTCCTTTTCAGCTTCCTCCAGGGAGCAAAGGTTTGGTTACCTGCAACCAAAAGCCTTCCTCAGCACTCCTTTAAAGCAAACACTCTGCCAAGGACCAGGGCACAGTGGATGGGCAACTACCAAGGTCACTTGAGAAAATATGCAAGAAAGTGGACGAGAAGAGGCTGCGGGGGTGGCGACAAGTCAATAACTTATTAATGGCAAAGAGGTTTAGAGCGGCGTGCCATCTCTGACTGATTGAGAGAGGCTGGCTGGACTGCCGTGTTGAGGAGTGTTGACTGAAAAACATACACACCACCTGAAAGTGGAGTCATGTTTTATTCAGCCGAAATGTTTAGGACTTCAAGCCCGGGAGTGTGTATGTTCTTCAGTCGACAGGAAGGTTATGAGGAGACCTCTAGGTTCAGCTAGGAAGTGTGTAGAGGGACGGAGCGATCTGGATTCTTCTCCTGGCTTTGCCAAGTGTTTGGGGGCAGGCTCTTTAGCCCGCCCTGACCTTTGCCCACCTGTAAAATGAAAGGGTAGGCCCAACCCAGTCATTTGACAACCCAGGTCTCAAAAGGCTGTAGAAGTCACCTAAAAACTCTTGTTTTCTCAACAACATTCATCTCCGCTTTGGGAACAGGACTCCTGACATTTGTGTTGTAAACAGTTTCCTATTCCAACTGGCAGAGATGGACTCCTCAAGGACAAAGAGAAAAGGAACAGAAAGGAAGGAAGCGACCAGAGGAATTCAGCCTTTAGCCCAGGGAAACCTGGGGGAGAAACAGGAAGAAGCAAGCCTGAGGCCTCCACATCAGAAGGCTCCAGTCCACCACCCACATCTGTGTCCTAAAGGGGACCAAGAATCTGGGTTCAGAAATCTGTTCCCAGTCATTGAGAAACCAACAAGACCACAGGGTCTGGTTTACCAAAAAGAAAAGGCAACAAGGAAAATCACCTTACTGCCAGTTTACAGCAATCAAAGGACACCAGCAAAAACCCACTGCCTTCGCAGGTCTTGGGGGGCCGGGGGGAGGCGGGGGGAGTGGGGAACAAGGGCTCCATCCAACAGAACTCACTACCTTCCCGGAGCCTTGGTTTTCCTGATGGTCATATTGGAACACAGTAGGCAAAACTACCCAAAAGGTATGCAAAACATTCAGGAAGTAAAACAGTCTCCATTGTGTACATGTACAAGTCTGACTCTTTCCAACCCCGTGGACTGTAGCCCACTGGGCTCCTCTGTCCATGGTATTTTCCCAAACAAGAATAATGGAGTGGGTTGCCATTTCCTTCTCCAGGGGATCTTCCTGGCCCAGGGATCGAACCCACGTTTCCTGCTTGGCAGGCAGATTCTTCACCACTGAGCCACCTGGGAAGCCCTAATATGTTCACCAATGAGGTGAAAATGAAAGCAGTGCCCAGAGGCTCTCCCTGTTGGCTGACTCTTTTGAGCCCCTCTCCACCATAGGGCCAAGATTTTTAAATGGACACTCATCCCACAGCAGAAATGAACACAAGACATTTCTGCTACACTGCTGCATATTTTCTTGAAAATCTTCACATGTGACAAAAATGCACACTAAAAATAACAGGCTGCAGCGGGGAAACAGGGTTGGTGCGCATACCAGTCAATATCTACAGAACCTTGCACCTGAGACCCTCCAAAACCAGAAAGGGCAGGGACATCCTGGTCCAGAAGCCACTGGGCCCTGGACCCAACACCACCCAGTGAGTAAGTCACTGGCTCCTGTTCCTCCTTTGAGATGAAGGACCTCAGGGGCACTCATTTCTTACCGAGAGCGATCTCATCAATACGAAAAGCCCCATCTGGAAGGTCACCTGCACCACTGATTTCTTACAGGGACAACGCCTTCCAGCTCCTTTATCTGCTCTCTGAGCTTCCCCACACAGCTTCAGGGGATAGAAAGATACGACACTGGCCACGACTTGCCCTAAAGGAAGGTGCCTCTATACATTTTCAATTTTTTCTTAATCCTGATTTATCTTTAATCATGAGAAAGCCCATCCTGATCTACCAAAATATAAACAACACTGGGAAAAACTGCCAGTGAGCCAACACAACTTGCATCCATACCCACATCATCTCCCCATTTGTCAATCATAGAAATACACGCTGTAACAGTTTCCAGAGTAAGACAATTGGAAGTGGCTTTTAAGATCATTTGACTATGAGTAATATCTGACTTATGGATGTTAGAGTTGGATTATAAAGAAAGTGAAGCACCAAAAAATTGATGTTTTTGAACTGTGGTGTTGGAGAGGACTCTTGAGAGTCCCTTGGACTGCAAGGAGATCAAACCAGTCCATCCTAAAGGAAATCAGACCTGAATACTTATTGGAAGGACTGATGCTGAAGCTGAAACTCCAATACTTTGGCCACCTGATGCGAAGAACTGACTCACTGGAAAAGACCCTGATGCTAGGAAAGATTGAAGGCAGGAGGAGAAGGGGACGACAGAGGATGAGACGGTTGGATGGCATCACCAACTCAATGGACATGAGTTTGAGTAGGCTCAAGGAGTTGGTGATGGACAGGGAAGCCTGGTGTGCTGCAGTCCACAGGGTTGCAAAGAATTGGACACGATTGAGCAACTGAACTGAACATTTGATTTACAAAGGGCTGATTTCTGGACAATTGGCATGGACTCACAGTGAGAAAATCTAACCAACAAGTTGCTTGAAAATGTACAAGTTTTCAAGGGTTTGTACTTTTAACATTTGAGTCAAGCTGACTCTATTAGATTAAAAACAGCCACAAATTTTTTTTTTTGTAGGTTGTCTCTTCATTTTCTTTTCTTTTCTTTTTTTTTTTTTTATTGGTTTTGCCATACAATGACATGAAACCGCCATGGGTGTACATATGCTCCCCCTCCAGAACCCCCCTCCCTCCTCCCTCCCAACTCCCTCCCCCCGGGAAATCTCGGTGCACCAGCCCCGAGCAACAATCCTGGGCTGGCGATTGATTTCACATATGATACTTAACATGTTTCAATGCCATTCTCCCAAATCATCCCACCCCTGCCCTCATCCACAGAGTCCACGAGTCTGTTCTATACGTCTGCGTTTCTTTTGCTGTCTCGCATGCTGGGTTCTCGTTACCATCTTTCTAAATTCCATATATATGCGTTAGTATACTGTATTGTTGTTTTTCCTTCTGGCTTACTTCACTCTAGATAATAGGCTCCAGTTTCATCCACCCGAGTAGAACTGATTCAACATAATAAAAGCTATATATGACAAACCCACAGCAAACATTATCCTCAATGGTGAAAAACTGAAAGCATTTCCCCTGAAGTCAGGAAAAAGAAAAGGGTGCCCACTCTCACCACTACTATTCAACAGAGTTTTGGAAGTCTTGGCCATAGCAATCAGAGCAGATAAAGAAATTAAAGGAATCCAGATTGGAAAAGAAGAAGTAAAACTCTCTCTGTTTGCAGATGACATGATCCTCTACATTGAAAACCCTAAAGACTCTACCAGAAAATTACTAGAGCTAATCAGTGAATATAGTAAAGTTTCAGGATACAAAATCAACACACAGAAATCCCTGGCATTCCTATACACTAACAATGAGAAAACAGAAAGAGAAATTAAGGAAACAATTCCATTCACCATCGAAACAAAAAGAATAAAATACTTAGGAGTATTTCTACCTAAAGAAACAAAAGACTTGTATATAGAAAACTATAAAACACTGATGAAAGAAATCAAAGAGGACACAAGTTTTTCACCACACCTCCCATTAAGAGGTGGAGACTATTTCTCCACTCCTTGCATCTGGTGACTTGCTTTCAGCACTAGGATGCAACAGAATGATTTTATAGGACTCCTCAGGAAACCACTTATTTTGCAGACATTTCATTAATTCGTTATTTATTTAATTGTTTCTCCTACTTGGGCATAAGTCTTTGATTCAGGTATCAGTAATTCCTTAGGCTCCTGAGAAGGATCTAATTGAGTCCCCGGAATGGCAGTGTCTCCAAAGACCTACCAGGTTTTGTTAGAAGCCAAGGGCTCGACTTCCCTGGTGGTCCGGTGGTTAAGAATCTGCCTGCCAATGCAGGGGACACAGGTTTGATCCCTGATCCAGAAAGATCTCACATGCTGTGGAACAACTAAGCCCCTGTACCATAGCTACTGAGCCTGTGCACCCTAAAGCCCATGCTCTGCAACAGGAGAAGCCACAGCAGTGAGAAGCCTGCACACCGAAATGAAGAGCAGCCTCCACTTGTGCACCTAGAGAAAGCCTAGCAACAAAAACCAATGCAGCCAAAAGTTAATTTTTTTTAAATGTTAAATTTAAAAAAAAAAAAAGTCAAGGGCTGACCAACAACCCAAATTCCAGGAGGGCATCGTTCAGCAGGTCCAAGAGGAACCCAACAGACACACAACCCAGAGGAGGAACAGTTCGCAACATTCTCATCGCTCCTGGGCGACACTGAAGGCTCTCTAACTAATGTACCTAAATCTTTCTGACTGTGGTAGACAGTCCCCCAAATATGCTTATGTTCTAATCCCTGGAGCCCATGAATACAGGAAAAAAGGATTTTTGTAGATGTGATGAAATTCAGGATCTTGGAAGAGAGGGAGTACCTTGGATTATCCAGATGGGCCTGAATAAAAGATCCATGTACAAGGGTCCTTGGAGGAAGGAAGTAGGAGGGATGCGGTCAGGGAGAAGACATATAAGGGAAGCAGACTGGAGTAATGATGCACTTGAAGATGGAAGAAGGGGGCCACAAGCCAAGGAATGCAGGTGACCTCTAGAGCTAAAAAGTGCAAGGAAGCATGTTCTCCCCTAGAGCCTCCACAAGAACACAGCTCTGACAATACCCTGATTTTAGACCAATGAGACCCACTTTGGAATGACTTCCAACCTTCAGACTATAAGATAATATATTTGTGTTGTTTTATGCCACTGCCTTTGTGATCACTTTTACAATGGCAATAGGAAAACAAATACACTGGATAATTCTTCCTGGCTACAGGAATGTAACTTGGAACTATTATTTATAATGACAGTAACAGCTAATAATAATAGCTAATACTAACTTAGTGTCTACTTTGTGGTTGGCTTTCAGTACTTTTCTTGTATAAACTCATTTAATCCTTACAAAAAACATATGAAGTTTATCTATATTTCACAGATGAGAAAACTGAGCCTTTAAGAGGTTATGTAAGGTTCTGTGTGGGTTAGTCGCTCAGCTGTGTCTCTTTGTGACTCCATGGACTACAATCTGCAGCCTCCTCTGTGCATGGAATTCTCCAGGCAAGAATACTGGAGTGAGTATCCATTTCCTTCTCCAGGGGAACTTCCTGACCCAGGGATCGAACCCCAGTGTCCTGCATTGAAGGCAGATTCTTTACCATCTGAGCCACCAGGGAAGCCCCACCTGCTAGGGCCACACAACAGGTAAAGGACACAGCCCAGAGATGAAACCAGGCAGTCAGGCTCCAGATCCCATGTTTAGCCATTACATTTCTCAAATTAAACCAACAATAATCATAATCAATTGTAGCTATTTCCTGAGCCCCCACCAGGCTTATGCCC
Organism: Antilocapra americana; assembly: GCA_007570785.1. Taxonomy (NCBI): domain Eukaryota; kingdom Metazoa; phylum Chordata; class Mammalia; order Artiodactyla; family Antilocapridae; genus Antilocapra; species Antilocapra americana. Next base: position 6,575,247 of record ML660216.1, read on the forward strand.
AGCCCTGGACATATCATCTCACAACTGTCACAGTACCCCAATGGAGCAGAATTATTAATCATCCTTGTTTTCAGCAGAAGAAACTGAGGCCCAGCAAAGTTACACCCAGATGTTAAACACATCTGAACCCAGAAGCGTCAGAGGCCAGAGCACAGATTTAAACACATGCCCTCCTGCCTCCCTCGTCCCACTTGAGGCCCAGGTGGCCAAGAAAAGGACAGGGATAAGCGACACAACCACATAATTCATCTTCCAAACTGAGATACTCAGAGAGTGAATGGAGTCATTATTAATACTGTCACTGACCAGAGGCATAGAGAGGAACTGTCTCGGCAAACCTGGACACATGGCAACCCTAAAGATGGTGTTGTTATTGGTGGTTCAGTCGCCAAGTCATGTCTGACTTTTGCAACCCCATGGACTGCAGCATGCCAGGCTCCACTGTCAATCACCAACCCTGGAGCTTGCTCAAACTCATGTCCATTGAGTTGGTGATGCCATCCAATCGTCTCATCCTCTGTCGTCCCCTTCTCCTCCCGCCTTCAGTCTTTCCCAGCATCAGGGTGTTTTCTAAGGAGTCAGTTCTTCGCATCAGGTGGCCAAAGTATTGGAGCTTCAGCTTCAGCATTAGTCCTTCCAAGGAGTATTCAAGGTTGATTTCCTTTAAGACTGACTGGTTTGATATCCTTGTAGTCCAGGAGTCTCCTCTCAAGAGTCTTCTCCAGCACCACAGATAGAAAGCATCAGTGGACTAAAAACAAGGCGAATACGCTGCTGTTCCCCAGCACTGTTCCCCAGAAGGGGCGCTGTGGAGCAGCCATCGACCCTTTCTGACATCACAGCTACCAAGTCTAGGTCAAGGCTAGAAGAGGAGGGTGGTCCTGGCAGAGTCCAGATCAGAATGTGCAAAGCTCCAGACTTGGGGCATCAGCACAGTGGGCCAAGTGTGTCCAATGGTGATCTGGGAGTCCATTGAGGGCGGAGGCTGGGGAGCCCTGGATAGAGTCCTGGATACAAAGAGATCTCATTCCTCACTGGTGCGCCAGTCAGAAACCCATATGGAGCTCAGAGCCTTGGCAAAGGACTAAGTGGAAGCCAACAGGGCCAGAATCCTGAGACAGCAATGTCGTGGTGGAGACACCAAAATCTCCTCAAAAGTCCTGGGCCTGCTGGACAAGAAGCTACACAGCCTAGGGCTCAGGCTGGGTCTGTTCCTTCCCAGCACTGAGATCTTGGCAGTGCCCCTTCTCAGCCCTCCTTTTCCTCTGAGCCTTCTGGGTGAAACTCAGTCTCTACTAACTGCCCGAGCTCCATCCACAGGATTCGTACTAGTGAATTATAATAGTGGACAACAGCAAACACTCACCGTGAGTCAGGAAGTATACTCAGCACTTAGCAGGGGTTACAGGAGTAAATAAAATCCACTCTGAAATAGCCACAGAAGTACTCTCACTTTACAGATGTGGCAACTGAGGTGGGAGGGGGAGTAAGGAACTTGCCCAGCACCCCACTACTGGTATGCGGTGAAGCTAGGATTGGAATCCAAGGTGACTTCCCCTGTAAATTCCCACTGGAACATTCTCTCTTCCCCACCTGGCCAACCCAGAGCCATACACTCCAGTGCAGAGCCCCGCCTCAACTCCAAGGGAGGGCCCCAATTTCCCTGGTGGCCAGGGACCAGGCAGTCACATTTCACGATAATTCTCACCCAATTATTAAGACTCACTGATGGGCTTTCCAAACATAGCCCCAGGCCCCATTTCCCTGCTGGGCCTAATTTCAGAAAATCTAGGAATGAGAATTCTAATGGCCCCTCCCCAGGAGATTCCTAAAGCTTTTCTCATCCTGTTCAAGTTCCTCATGAGCCTGATTCTATGAAAGAGTCTAATGATCCCATGTCCTTGACTGCCTGTAAAACTCTTTAGTCTCCCTCTGTCCCCAGAGCACAGCCTCAGCACAAAACCTTCTTCCGGCAGCAGCATCTGCCTAAAGTTGATTAACTCTGTGTAGGTTCCATAGCCCTAACCATTTGGGCTCTGGTTAGGGCTTCCTTGATAGCTCATTTGGTAAAGAATCCTCCTGCAATGCAGGGAGATCCTGGTTCAATTTCCTGAGTTGGGAAGATCCTCTGGAGAAGGGATAGGCTACACACTCCAGTATTCTTGGGCTTCCCTGGTGGCTCAGCTGGTGAAGAACCCGCCTGCAATGCAGGAGACTTGGATTCAATCCCTGGGTTGGGAAGATGTCCTGGAGAAGGGAACAGCTACCCACTCCAGTATTCTGGCCTGGAGAATTCCATGGACTGTATAGGCCATGGGGTCGCAAAGAGTCAGACACGACTGAGCCACTTTCACTTTCCCTCTACCTTCTATTTATGGCAAGTGATACAAGTTTTCTATTGTGGAAGTGATATAAATAAGACTCTTAAAATAAGGGCATTAAAAAAACAGTAGATCAGTTTTTAAAATAATCATACAGTACATTACAGTTTGGGCAGTCTGTACACATGGTGGAATCAAAAACAGGGAACCTCAAGTAGAAAAGAAAATGGCAACCCACTCCTGTATTCTTGCCTGGGAAATCCCATGGACAGAGGAGCCTCGCGGGCTACAGTCCATGGGGTCCCAAAGAGTCGGACACCAGTGAGGGCACGCTCACAACAACACACACAAGTGACCAAAGACTGAGAACCAGTTCCTTGAGGATCGAAGGTGCTTGAGGAAGCTTTTCTGACAGGCTGAGTTCTCTTCTAGCAACACCCTCATGAGCAAGGTCATGGGGAGGCAGACACACTTAATTCAGTTCAGCCTCAGTTTCCCCTTGTGTAAAATCACCCACTTAATGGAGTATTTATGAGGATTAAACGAGACGTAAAAGTGAAGTATTTAACACAGGGCTGGTGCTGACAACTCCGTGCTGACTCAGACAGTCCAGCACTGGGAGTGGACCGTGTCAGCTGCTCCCTGCTCCCTGCTCTCCGCCCACCGTGTGCTCAAGTCCCAAGTCTGAAATGCAGACATGTGAAAACTCAGTGATTCTCAAACTTGTCTGCTCCCCCAGAGATAGAATGGTTCTGGGATGGGCATCAGCATGAGGGCACCAGGAATTTTAAAACACTCTCCAAGCACTTCTAATAGGCAGCCTGAATCGACAACCACCGTGGTAACTAACACGAGGGAGTGTCCAGCAGCAGAAAAGTGTGGCTCCCAACACCACCCGTTCCAGACCAGCCCTGGACAACAGCTGCCCTCATTCTTGCTCCCCAGCAATGGAATCTGCAGTGTTGAGAAAGGTGTTGAAAGGCATTCAAAAGAGCTTTCTGCCCACCCATGATCTCCCCTCTTTCCACAACAGTGCCAGCAGGCATCATGCGCCCCTTTCAGACCAGACAAGGAAAGCTGAATGGAACCAACCCAGAGTCTTAGGGCTCCAAAGCCACTTTGCTCCTCCAGCCCTCTGCACCTCTAAGGTACATCTGACCAAGAGCGGGGACTGGGACTTATTTGCAATAAAAAGAATGCGGGAGGATTTGCAGAGTCCAGTCTGTTGCGGTGGGCTCAGGGTCATTTCTGAACAGGGTTTGCTCTTCCTGGTCATCTCGTCAGCTCACCCCACTCTCCTGGCAGCACCCAGACCCGGGTGGGAGGCAAGCACTCCCTACCACATGCTGCTCATTCATTAAAGCCCTGGTTCCTCCCTGCCATTCTAATTATGCGCTGCAATAATAAAGACGCTTTCTCCCTCACCAAAGAGGCCTATTTGTGTGAGGAGAGCATTTCGCCCCCACAAGATTGAGCCGTCACTCACAGCCTTGTTGGAATCAAAGTCGCATCTCTTAAGGGGTTGAGAGAGCCCTATCCGCCTCCCTCTCCAGCTTCCACCCACTGCTGAGCATCTGAGTTTCTAGAAGCGCCTGCTCCCCTGTGGAGTGGGCAGGACTGTTGATGCCATTCCCTACTGCAGTGCTCCCTCACAGCTGGCTGACTGAGATGCACTCAACACACAGTAGGACATTTATTGAGCACCTACTGTTACTGTATGCCCTTCCTCAGTTCAGATCAGTTCAGTCACTCAGTTGTGTCCAACTCTTTGCAAACCCATGGACTGCAGCACACCAGGCCTCCCTGTTCATCACCAGCTCCCAGAGTTTACTCAAACTCATGTCCATTGAGTCAGTGATACCATCCAACCATCTCATCCTCTGTTATCTCCTTCTCCTCCTACCTATAATCTTTCCCAGCATTGAGGTCTTTTCAAATGAGCCAGTTCTTCACATCAAGTGGCCAAAGTATTGGAGCTTCAGCTTCAACATCAGTCCTTCCAATGAACACTCAGGACTGATCTCCTTTAGGATGGATTGGTTGGATCTCCTTACAGACTAAGGGACTCTCAAGAGTCTTTTCCAACACCACAGTTCAAAAACATCAATTCTTCTGTGCTCAGCTTTCTGTATAGTCCAACTCTCACATCCATACAAGACTACTGGAAAAACCATACCCTGAGTAGACGGACCTTTGTTGGCAAAGTAATGTCTTCTAAAAGTAATTGCTTTTAGAAGCAATAAAGTATGCTGTCTAGGTTGGTCATAACTTTCCTTCCAAGGAGTAAGTGTCTTATAATTTCATGGCTGCAGTCACCATCTGCAGTGATTTTGGAACCCAAAAAAATAAAGCCAGCCACTGTTTCCCCATCTATTTGCCATGAATTGATGGGACCAGAACCCTTCCTCAGAGTATGGAAATGAAAGACATAGTCCCTGCCCACGTTGAGAGAAAAGGGATTGAGAGAAAGAGCACAAGCTTTTAGGCTCCAGGACTGATCCCTACCCCAACTCTAGCATTCAAGATACCAAGTTCCTCAAAGGCCTCAACTGTCTCATCAGCGAAATGGGTTAATAATAACACTCTCCAACCTCATAAGACTGTTGGGCTGCCCTGGGTCGGGGAGATCCCCTGGAAGAGGGCATGGCAACCCACTCCAGTATTCTTGCCTGGAGAATTCCATGGACAGAGGAGTCTGGCAGGATACAGTCCAGTGTCGAAAAAAGTCGGACACGACTTAAGTGACTTAGCACGCACACATAGGGCTGTTGGGGGAGTCAGTGGGATAGTCACATATAAAACTGAACAGTAGCTAGGATCACCAATGGCTAGTACCAAAGGCTCTGGACCACACGACTGGGATCTCATCCGGACGGAGGAATCTAAGAAGGCTTCCTGAGAGGTGCTACCTGAACTGACTTTTGAAGGATGAGCAGGAGTTTGCTGGAGAAAGTGAGGATGTTCCAGACAGGGGGCACTGCATGAGGGCCAAAGGAGAGGACAGGGCTCTGGGAAATGCAGGAGACAGTGTGGCAATCATGCACAAGGGGTACATCACAGTGACAGGGGACCCAGCTTCCAGGCAGGTATGGACATGTGAATCCCATGGCTACAGCCCTAACTAAAGATACCCAGAGCATCACTTCAAGCTTTTCTCGGCTCCTCTGGGAGCCACAACCAGCACCTTCCACGTCCACCTGTAGTTTAGTGGCCACAGGATGGTGGGGTGACTAGTCACACTCTATTAGTCACATACTCACTCACCCAGACACTCAGTACAATCCCCTGAGGGCCCCGCATGTGCTGGGAGACTACCTCCTACTCCTCACTCAGCACATTTCCAGCTGTGCCACGCTAACCTGGCAGCTTTCTCCTCGGCAAACTGGGGGTAAAAGGACCCCCTCGTAGACTCATTCATCCAATAACAAATGTGTGTGCATGCTCAATCGCTCAGTTGTGTCTGACTCTCTTTTTTTAATTATTTATTTTTAATGGAAGGATAATTGCTTTACAGAATTTTGTTGTTTTCTGTCAAACTTCAACATGAATCAGTGACATATCCCCTCCCTGTTGAGTCTCCCTCCCCATCCTACCCCTCTAGGTTGATACAGAGCCCCTGTTTGAGTTTCCTGAGACATACAGCAAATTCCCATTGGCTACCTATTTTACATATGGTAATGTAAGTTTCCATGTTACTGTCTCCATACAGTGCCCAACTCTTTACGACCCCATGGACTATAACCCACCAGGCTTCTCTGTCCATGGAATTTCCCAGGCAAGAATACTGGAGTGGATAGTCATTCCCTTCTCCAGGGGATCTTCCCAGCCCAGCGGTCAAACCCAAGTCTCCTGCATCTCCTACACTGGCAGGCGGATTCTTTACCACTGCGCCACCAGGGAAGCAATAACAAATGTGATCAGGGCTAAATAAGATAATTCAATACTCTCAGATTTTAGAATAAACTAAGTCCTCAGTAAACGTCATTATTTTAAATGGTTACTTTTATTATGATTACCTGTCAGGATGACGGGATTCCCTGATGGCTCAGACAAAGAATCTGCCTGCAATACAGGAGACCAGGATTCCATCCCTGGGTCAGGAAGATACCCTGGAGAAGGGAATGGTAACCACTCCATTGTTCTTGCCTGGAAAATCCGTGGACAGAGGAGTCTGGTGGGCTATAGTCCATGGGGTTGCAAACAGTCAGAATCCCATCTCCCAAGTCCAAAACACCACCTCCAGAGTTACCCCTACCCGTGGTAAAACCCAAGCTAACTGTGCATTTTCTTACCCTCCCCCAACCCTGGAGAAAACTACCTGGTTTCCACTGAGCACATCTAGGCCTGACTCAGTCCTAGAGCTAATCCTAGGAGCTAGTCCAGCTCAGTCACCCCTACCCTGCACCATCTCACCTCATCCTTCTAGGGCTCCACATGCCAACCAGCTCAGCTCTTGGCGGGGGCATGATTGAAGGTCATCTCAGCCTTTTCGGTCCAAAGCTCCAAGGGTTAAAGGGTGACCCTTCTGATTTTATAAATTAACTAATTTAAATGTTCCAGTAAAGAAATTTGCAAGCACATACAAAGCAAACAGAATAATAATGAACAGTCATGTACCCACCACCCAGCTTCAATTACTACCAACCTGATATTCTTGTTTCACAGGCACCTCCCACTGCCATTCCCACTTGATTTATTGGTAAAAGCTTTACAGCCAGCCCTTCTAGCATACCCCACCACTAGGGGCTCCCATTGCTCACAGGTCCCAACCACATTGATGCCTCTGGCACCAAGAGAAACCTTGAAATAATCCCCTGAAGAACAATCATCTTTATGTCCCTATTAGAATGGTAATCACTGGCCCACAGGGGCTATACAGGATGGTGGTGAAGGGCTGGAGCCCTGGAATCAGACAGCCTGGGTCCAAATCAATGCTTACTAGATGTGTGACCTTGGATAAGTCATTCAACCTAGGCTTAGATTTCCTACCCAGTAAAACGGCAATGCTGGTCACAGGTTTCTGGTGCAGCTTCAAAACATAAAATAGCACATATTTATTGCCCAGCACAGAATATGCAGTGAGGAAGCCTTAGGAATATATGTGTTAGGTGGTGGCTAAGCCGGCTTTGCTCTTATGAGATACTATTAATAACTCTCATTTTATAGATGAAGGAGTGGAGGCCAAGAGAAGCACGGAGCTACCAGGAACACTCTGTTCTGTATCCCAAGTCCATGAGCCTGGAATTGTCACAGTGCGCTTTGAACCACAGAGCCCTAAAAGTGAAGAGACACTCTAGAACAGGCAGGCAGCAGTGGCAGGTGGCCCAGCACACCCAGCATGTACCCACATCCTGGATGGGGAGGAGAGACAACTACACAGTGCTCATGTGTGTGTGTGTGTGTGTGTGTGTGTGTGTGTGTGTGTGTGTGTGCAAATTCGCTTCAGTTGTGTCCCTACTCTCTGCGACCCCATGGACTGTAGCCCACCAGGCTCCTCTGTCCATGGAATTCTCCAGTCAAGAATACTGGAGTGGGTTGCCATGCCCTCCTCCAGCTCTTCCCAATGAGGGGATCGAACCCTGAGTCTCTTACTTCTTCTGCACTGGCAAGTGGGTTCCTTACCTCTTACCTCTACGGCCACTTGGGAAGCCCAGGTGCAGGGTAGGGGTGCTAAATTCCATTTTTACCAGACAGAGCGGGGGAGGAGGAGGCTAGTGCACATTTCTGCTCACTCTCTGATTGACAAGCCCTATGGCCCACCTTACACTGGGTGCAGCCATTCACTCTTCTAGCAGGAAAAGCAAGAAGCTGGGTCCCTAACTTAAGCTTTAGCAATCCTTGGCCTTTCTGATGTCCCTTCCTTTCATCCTTTTTTTTTTTTTTCCAATTTAAAGGAAAAGGGTGGGGAAAAGATAAATCAAACCAGTTGCTGAATGATGTTCAGACAAAAGACATCCTCCAGCCCACTGCGGGCGTTTGTCACCTCCTCCCCAGGAAGGGGAGGGGAGCGGGTGCAGATTCGGGATGCTGCGTTTGGGCCCCGCCTGGACTCTCCATGTCCCTCCCGGGAGTGAGCGGTGTCAGGATCTCCCTCCCCCCAGCGCTCCCCCACCACTGCAGTGGGGAGGCACCTCCCAGATCCGCAGGAACAATGGGCTGGGGAGGGGGCAGGTGCGGCTCCGAGCGCAACAGAGGGCGGGGGACACCGCCACAGACCCCAAGGCGGGGAGGACACTTCTCGGGGAGGTTGTGCTGCCCCCTGACTCAGTTTCCCCAGGTCTAGTGGGGTCCCCGCAGAGCCGGGCGCTCCTCCGCTGGATGAATTTTCTCTTATGCCTCAGGCATTTCGATTTCATCCGCGCTAAGAGGCTTGCCTAGTCCCTCCGGAAGCAGCCGCAGGGCTCCGCTCCGCATCCCGCAGCTGCTCCTGCCGAGGCTTTGCAGGTCAGGGACGCGCGGCAGCCTCCGCGCGCCCAACTTTCCCCACTTGGGACCCGCAATCCTGGCCAGCCCATCTCCTCTACTGGCGAAGCCCTGATTTATAGCTCTGGGCTCCAAGAGCTGCCCTTCTGCTTTCCCTGCTTCCAGGTCCCGTCTCGCTCCTTACCCGCTCTCCGTCCCCCCACTTTCTGAGCCCGAAACACGCTTCCCCCAAGAAAGCAGCTCTGGCACATTTGCGAGATGCGAGCGTCTGTCCTCTGCAGCGGGCGCAGTCTCCTCTCCGCAAGCCCGGGCGAGAGGTGGCCGCCTCGCTCCTCCTCGGCCCTGAGGATCCCCGGGGGATGGGCGGCGATTGAGAATGGGCTGCAGTAGGGCCCGGAACTACAGCCCGCACTCCGGGCGCGCCGCTCCCAGCCTCGGCGGGGTGAGAGAACAGGTCCAAATCTCCGACTCCCCCCTGGTTCCCACCCCCGCCTCGCTGAATCACGAAAATGAGCGGCCGGGGACACCGTATTACCCGAGGCCGGCCGTTTAAATGGCCAGCGCGGGCGTCCCCCGCAGAGCACTCAGGGGATGTGCAGGAGAGACGATGCTCTTCTAGACTCGCACTGGGCCCCGCAGGAGGCGACATCCCGCAGCGGAGGCAGGGAGGTGCCCGGGAGGGGGCTGCGGTCCTCGCCGCAGCGTCCGCACCCCAGCGGGGAGCGGAGCACGTGACCGGCGGGCCACCTTTTAGTTCCCCCCCAGCCCGGACTCCCGGCCCCGCCGCGGTGCTGCCCCCGACCCTAAGAGGGAAGGGGACCAGGGAAGGCGGGGACGGGGCCGCCCACTTTCCCGCGGCCCGCGATGGGGCTGCGGGGCGCCGGGCCGAGCGCGCCCCCTCCCTCCCCGGCCCGCGCCGCGCGCTCACCTCGGGACCCCGGGTCGCCGCCGCCGGCCTCCTTGTCCGCCATGGTCGCGCAGCTCCCGCCAGCGAGAGGAGCCCCCGGCGCGGCGTCCGAGCCCGTGGAGGTCCCGGTGCGTGTTCTCGGCGGCTCTCGGGCCGGGTCTGAGCCGCCGGGCAGCGGGAGCACTGCTCTGACGAGGCCGCCGCCGCAGCTCGGGCTCCTCCCCGCGCTCCTCCCGGGCCCGCCCCGCGCCCCGCGCCCCGCCCCGCCCCGCCGGCCCGTTGGGGAAAGAAGGCGCGGTGTCCGGCCCAGCCCGAGAGCCCGGGGTCCGCCCGCCCGGACCCGCCGCGCCTAGCCGGGCCCCTCCTCTCCAGGGCTCGCCCCCGAGGCGGCCGCGCCCGGGGTGATGGGCGCGCCCCGGGCCGGTGTCTTGCCAGCTGGCCGGACGCAGGCGCGCGCTGGGCGCTCTGATGGGCGAGCCGCGGGGACTGGATGTCAGGCCCCCTTGGCCCCGAGGCGCGTCCGGCCTTTAGAACGGAAGGGTGTGAAGTCCTGCACCAAGCACCTCGCAGGCACCCCACTCTCCAGAGGACGCCCGCTCCCCCAGGGTCCCAGAGGCACCGTCAAGGATCCGCGTGAAGGCGGAACCCGGCACCGCCAGCGCTCAGGCCACAGGCGGAGGACCAGCGCGCGGCCGTGCTCTGGGCATCGCCGCGGGCATCAGCCTCCAGGCCACCTACCCGACTCCAAGGCAACTCGGAACCCTGGAGGCGCCTGCTGCGGAGGCTGAACCGAATCTTCCATATATGGGCTCCGCCAGGGCCCTCCTTACAATCTGAGAATAACGACATTAATAATTCAGGGAGGACTCGGAGTCAGTGATTCATTCACTCTGTCCTCTGGCTTTACCACACACGCGCCACCCTCACCTGCTTGATCCTTCCCAGGTGGCTTCTGAGTCCGCTATGCAAAGAGGCAAGGGGGCTATGATAAGATTCTAATGATCACAGTTACTGGATCCTTCCCCTAGTGCCTGACACTATGCTAAGCCCTTAAGAGCCTTATCTCATTTTCTCTGGAAAACTCTGAGAGGTTGGGACCAGAGATCCCCATTTTGTAGATAAGGAAACAGATTTGAAGGTGTTTAGTGATGATTCCAAGAATACACACAGCAAGTAACTGCCCAGGCTGGAATCCCACCCAGGTCAAAACCACCAGCTTCTCCGCCCTGAGATGGGCCACAGCTCCCAAAGGGCACTTAGCCTTTAGTCATCAAGCACCAGATGGAGGATGGGGTAGGCAGAGGGCTACAGGGAGAACCTGGAGACCAGGGTCTGCTTAGAAAGTAATGGTAGGGTGATGAGTTAAAAAGTTGAACTTGTTATCTATCTGCATACATTAAAAATCTCAGGCTTCCTTAGTGGTCCAGTGGTTGGGAATCCATCTGCCAGTGCAAGGGATATAGGTTCAATCCCTGGTCCAGGAAGGTCCCGCATGTCAGGAGGCAACTTAGCCTGTGCGCCACAACTATTGAGCCATCAAGCCCTAGAACCTATGCTCTGCAATGAGAAGCCACGGCAATGAGAAGCTAGTTGCATAGCCCCACCCAACAATGAAGACCCAATGCAGCCAATAAATAAGTAAATAATTAATTTTTTAAAAACCCAAATGTATAGTCTCTGGCTGTGTAGGAAACCACAGGAAAGTGAATTAACCTCTCAGAGCCTCAGTATTTTTATCTGTGAAATGGGTACAACAGGAGAACCCACTTCCTAAGACTGAAGAGGACTAGATGAGATGATGCATTTAATATGTTTCACTCAGAGTCTGACACATGATAAGCAGTCCAATAAATATTAGATATTATTAAATCAGAAGCTTTTAAAAAAGTGGACAAAGGCCAGTTGGGCAGGGCAGTGGGCAGTAGGAGCATACGGAACGGGGCTCCCAGAGTAGAGAACAATATCTTCTCCCAGAGAACCCTCTCCCTACCAAGGCAGCTTGCTTGCTGAGACAGTGCCCCACCAGCTCAGAGGCAGACCCAAGAGAGGATCTGGAGGCCAGAAGTATGTCGCACCCAAAAGCGGGTGAGAGGAAGGGTTGAAGCAGCTATTAGGGTGATAACCTGGACAACTAGGCTCAGGATGAAGAGCAGAAGGGCTGCCACTGGCCCTGCATCAACCCTACAGCCTCCTTCCCCATTCTGCTCATATGTCCCCATTTCGTAGATGGCCAGGCTGAGGCTCCTTGAGTTAGAACGTGAGAGGGCAAGGGCAGCCCCCAGCCCTCTCTTCACTGAGCATCAGTGTCACAGGGACACATGCCTGGGCAGTGATGCCAGAAAGAGCTTTCTATTAAACACAGTCTGACTGAGTCTCTCTTGTGCTCAAAATCATGCTGGGCTCCCCTCTTCTACAGGAAAAACACCTCTAACTCTTGAGAGAGACATTCAACACCTTTCACCATAGGGAGCCCAAACTTCCCCTTCAGTAGTCTCTTTCCCAAAAGACTTTCCTCCACCAGCCTTCATCTGCCATGGTCACAAGCTGCCTCTATCTCTATGTTTGGCATCCCTCTCACTTCCCTCCTCCACCTGCCTGCATCCAGACATCCTTTGAGGTCCCAGTCCAAAGCCATCAGTCCAAGGAAAGCTAGGACACTGCCTCCATCCCCAGGCTCCCATGGTATTCTACATACGCACGCCTCTCTTTTTATCCTCCCTCTACACCATCTGCTGGCCTTCCCTGGTTGCTCAGTGGTAAAGAATCCACCTGCAATGCAGGAGACTCGGGTTTGACCCATCAGTCGGGAAGATACCCCTGGAGAAGGAAACGGCAACACACTCCAGTATTCTTGCCTGGGAAATCCCAAGGACAGAGGAACCTGGCGGGCTACAGTCCATGGGTTCGCAAAGAGTCCAACGCTGTCTGCTACCCACGCAGTTCAGCACTCAGGAGGCTCCTCCCTTTATCTCGGGGCTCCCACCTCCACACCCAGGACTACACCTTCCTCCAGGGTTCCAGACCTCCTGAGAGTCTCCCCAGGGTGCCTCCAGGCTCTTCCCACTCAACCAAAGCCCAACTCATCCTCTGCTGCCCTCCCTCCCAGGTGCTGGGGCTCAGGAAAGGCAGCACCACCCGCCAGTCACCAAGCCACACACCTGGGCACCAGTTTTCACGGCTCCACATTTGTTCAGTCTCCAAGTCAAGTGTTGCCTACTTGACCTCGGAAATCTCCTCTCTGTCCTCATGGCCGCCTCCTAGTCCAGGACCCATCATTTCTCACTGTCTATGGGCCTGCAGGGCCCCCTCGCTGGTCGGACTCTAGCACTTGTCCTGCCCCATCAGTCCATTCTTTAGGAACCTGGTTTGCCCTGCTCACCTCTCCAGCTCCATTTTTCTCCTGTGACTTCTTTCAATCCCTCCCACTCACTCCTGCCTCTCTTATGCTCAGATTTTGTTGTTCAGTCGCTAAGTCGTGTCCGACTCTTTGTGACCCCAGGGACTGCCGCACACCAGGCTTCCCTATCCTTCACTATCTCCCAGAGTTTGCTCAAATCCTTGCCCTTTGAATTGGTGATGCCGTCCAACCATCTCATCCTCTGTCACCCTCTTCTCCTCCTGCTCTCAATCTTTCCCAGCATCAGGGTCTTTTCCAATGAGCAGCCTGTCTGAACCCGGAGAGCACCCTTTCCTCATCAAAGCGGCTTGCTTGCTGAGACAACGACCTGCCAGAAGCAGCGGCAGCCCCCAGCTCCCAGCCTCCTGCCACCTGCTGTGGAAAGGCCTTGGGCATCATCTGCCCTCTCTGCTGACCCCCAGCTGCAGTGACAGTGAAGCATGTGAGGAAGATGGCTGATGACACACAGGCCTGCGCTGTGGGCAGAGCGCGGACCCTTTTGATGTTCAGGGAGCGTGAAAGGCAAGGCACACACCGCCTTGGGCTTGCCCTCTGTGGCTTTAATAATCACCATGGTAATTAGGAATCGCCCTGGTGAGCATGCTCAGCAAGCCAGGTGCTGGGCTGGTCTACACGCACCACGTCACCTAATCGTGGAGGTGGCCCTCGTCGTTTTTCAGGAGGACGTGAAAACACACAAAGACTGAGGCACCTGCTCAGCTTCCTCAGGCCGTGAGCAGAAGAGCTGGATTCAAGGCCAAGTCCGGCTCTTTTTTTTTTTTTTTTAAGTGAACTATTTTAAAAGTCTTTATTGAACTTCTTACAATACTGCTTCTGCTTTATGTTTTGACTGTTTGGGCCATGAGGCATGCAGGCTCTTCGCTCCCCAGCCAGGGGTGGAACCCTCACTCCCTGCATTGGAAGGTGAAGTCTTAACCACTGGACCACCAGGTCCATCTCTTGCCACTGGACATCAGGAAGGTCTCCCTCTGTCCTCCATCAATGCCCATGGTCTCTTCCCCAACAGATGCCAGAACGAGAGCCATCACCCTTCTGTTGCCACCAGGGCCGACAGGACTGACCTCCCGACACCTCTTGACTCTCACTCCTTCAGCTCTCCTCTCCCTCAAACCAAAACACACACGCCACTCATCTGAACACCCCAAATCTGGCCCCACCTCGGGGCCTCTGCTCTCATTGGTCACATTCCCCAAGAGAGTCATGACCCTGCTCCCTCAGTGACTTTGGGAATTGCTCCCTTCACAGCCCATTCCTTGCAAGGCAGCTGCCTGCTCCCAACTAGGAGGGAAGGAAGCTCCAGGAGGACAGGATATTAGACCAAAGTGCTCACCTCTGTATCCCAGTGCCCAGAGCAGGGCCTGGCATGACAAGCACTCAACAAATGCTCGATGGTGGATGGCTTGACTCAGTCAGTGAAATCAGAACACATCAGGCTTCAACTGGATGGAAGGACCAAACCCACCTTTGGGATGTTACACTGATTCCTGGGGGCTTTCCCAGACGTTTCAGAGCACATCCAGATTTATGAGAGGTTACTTGGCTGCATGGAGTCCCTTGGACTGCAAGGAGATCAAACCAGTCCACCCTAAAAGAGATCAACTTTGAATATTCACTGGAAGGACTGATGCTGAAGCTGAAACTCCAGTACTCTGATCACCTGATGCGAAGAGCTGACTCATGGGACAAGACTCTGATGCTGGGAAAGACTGAGGGCAGGAGGATAAGGGGGTGACAGAGGATGATTTGGTGGGATGGCATCAATGACTCAATGAAGATGGGTTCGAGCAAATTCCGGGAGATAGTCAAAGGTGGGGAAGCCTGGTGTGCTGCAGTTCATGGAGTGGCAAAGAGTCAGACACAGCTTAGTGACTAAACAATAACAAGTTGGCCGCAAGTCCCATCCAGCTCCCCTCCCACAGCAGCCTCCGTATGATTTATTCTCTACGCGCTGGGCCACTGGGGCAGTGATGATGTCCCCATTCCACCGATATCAATTTAAGATCTCAGTTGGACACTTGAGTCCCGAAAAGATACCATGGCCAAAGCCCATCACCGCCTTCCCGTGCCCTCATGCTGGTCACTCCAGCCACATGGATCTGTCCTCGGTTTCCAAAAGCCAGTGTCTCCAACTGGAAGCCCATTCTCCACTCATTTTGCTTGGCAAACTCCTCCAGGTCTCAGTTTAGATGTCACTTCTTCCAGGAAGCTTTCCAAGACAGCATGAGGCCCTCCCCTGTCTTCTGCATCCAAATCCCTGAGCCTTCCTATCCTATCACTTACCACAACTCAAGGCTCAGGATTATTAACCCATTGTATAGATGACAAAACCGATGCCCAGAAAGGCCACCTCGTTAAGAAGCTCCTGAGCTTCTGGAGCATAACTCTGAGAGGAGAACTCAGGTTTTTCCAACTTCAGGCTTCCCATTTCCCCCTCCAACTGCAGCAACCCAAGGGTAGGTGGGTCATGCCTATCCTTGGGGGTAGGCCTTGTATCCCCCAGACTCTGGCATAGTACCTGGAACAGACACTTCAAGACAGTTGAATCTTGAATAAAAACAGCCTCCTCAACTTCAGGCCCTCACTTTTCTCATCCTCTCCAAGATCCTTTGCACTCACCAACCCACAGACACCTCATACCAATAGCCTCCTTCTTTGTTCTTTGACCCAAACAAAGACATACCCTCCCTCCTTTAATATTAATTCATGCAAGTAGAAGCCAGGGCCCAGTGGCCCACCTAGCTCACCACTCCACCAGGCAATCAGGATACCCTGTTTGTGACCTACACCCACCACCCACCATGAAAAGGACTTGACACATGGACAGGTGTGGTGTGGGTGGTTGAGGTGGTGGCTGAGTTCTCCAGGCCCACCCAGCTGAGACAAGACTACAAAACATTTGCTGATGGGTTCTACCACGGCGGGTACTTGTCCTGGGGGCTCATGGGGACCCAGGACAGAGGATGTACAACTGGAGGAAGCAGAGTGGAGAAGAGCATGGTTCATGGTGATCAGCCAGACCAGGGTCCAAATCTGGGCTGAGCCTCTCCCTGCCCATTTCAGGTGACCTGGGGACACACCTCCCTAAGTCTGTTTCTTCATCTGTAAAACTGCTGATAATCATCAGTAGAATAATTGTAGGAGATAATACCTGTAAAACTCTCAGCATAGGGCTGGGTTACATCTGTTGCAGTAAATAGGAATTCTTATTATTTAATCTGCAAATCTGAACCACAAAAATGCCTCTTCTTTGTGTATCATAAATTGTAGGACAGATCTAAGCAAAATTTTCTTGGCTGGCAAAGACACACAGAAGATTCGGGGGTGAGTGGCTTTTTTATTTTTTAATGTTTATCTGTTAAAAAATTTTTTTAAGTTTGAGAAACACTGACGCTCATCCAAATCTGAGCTTTTATGTGGGAAGTTTCCAGTAAAAAGCTGCTTTGGATTTTATGATATGCCACCAGAATTTTGTCTATAAGCTAAATATCCTAAAAGTGACTCCTTTATAACAAGAGCAAGAGTCAGATGAGGTAAGGCAACATAGAAACCTACGGGGAAAGTCTGGACATGTGTCAGGTTCTTGACCTCTGACCTTTAGTACATTTTAAAAATCCAGCCTCATAGCCGAATCACCATGTACCATTCATACATCCTTTTCCCTTGGATTTCCACCCCATCTGGTGTGAATCAGTACCTCCATTAACATTCCAAAACACACTTCACGTATACAATGGGGGCTGCTGTATGACTTGCAGGAGAGAAATTCAAGGGCCAGAGGAAATGATCTCTCAAGATATTACAGTCACTCAAACCTGCAATGTAAACTTTAGAAATGCCAGCTCAGGTAATGAAGGGTTATCCAAACATTTTGGGTAAGTATTTTAAACAGGAGAACGAATGTCTGTGGTTACTCTCTCAGCAACATTCTCAGAACCGCTCAAACCCTGGTCCTGCAAGCTCCTGATTCATAATAAAGTGAAACGTTTGGGAAGACACATCCCAAGGGGGACATTGCACGGTGAAACAAGGCTCAGGGAAGGAAAACTGAAATGATGGCATGGCCAGGAGAGCTTTCACAAGAGCTACAAGGAAATATAAACTATTAGGGCCAGAAGGTTTCCTGCTGCAGAAAAAAAACTACTTCTTTCATCTTTTCTAGCTCACAGTTTAGTGCCTGGCTCACAGTAGGTGTACAATAAATATTTGTTGAAGAAATAAATAAATAGTCAAGTAAATCAACAATGGAGTGGAAACTGGGGCTCTGAGATGCTAAATCTCTGGTTCAAAGTCACCCAGTTAGAGACAGAGCTGAGGCCAGACTCCAGCCCCCTACCTCCAAGCTCAGCTCAACTGCCACCCCAACCTCGCCACCCCATCCCAGGGTCCCCTCTACAAAAGGCCCAGGGACTTCCCTGGTAGTCCAGTGGCTAATCACTGTACTTCCAATGCAGGGGGCCTAGGTTCAATTCCTGGTGAGGAAACTAGATCCCACATGCTGCAAATAAGAGTTCACATGCTGCAAATAAAAGATTCCTCATGCCCCAACTAAAACTCGGTGCACCCAAATAAATAAATAAATTTTAAAAAGGCCCAGCAGGAAGTGGCTCACTCTGTGATTGATTGATCATGACTGACTGGGACTGTGCTAGAGGCAAGAGGCCCTTTCTGGATCTGTGCAAAGGAGTTTGGTAATGATTAACAGTGTCAGTGCGGATGATGAGATCCATGCTTTGGTACCTTGACCCCAAGGATCCTGCCTCTCTAACTTTCTAGAATCCTATAACCAGCAAAGAGCACTCTGCACAGTTCAAAGATAAATCTGAGCGAATCCAGCCACCTACAGCCTCAAATGCCAGGAAGGGGCCTTGAATAACCAGGTCTCCCCTAATCATGGTGCTGCCTGGTCACCCACGATCCAGCAGCCGCCTATCCAGATGGTTCAACTCCATCCCAGGAGCCTTTGCACTAGACAGAGGCAGGCTGATGTGCCCTCTGGGTCTGCGCAATCGTGCATCTTCTTCCTGGTGGCAGACTCCTCATCACAGTATTTGCCTGGAAAAGAGATGTGAGAAGCACTGGGCTGAGAGGAAAGGAGATCCATTTTTGGGTTACTCAAGTCCCTGAGCTCAGCTGAGGGGGATCTTATTTTTGAGCCTCTGTTTTGTAAAGCGGGGAGGTTACATTAGGGGAGTTTTAAGTCTTTCCCAATAACGCATGAGAAGATACCCTTCAGTTCTCAAAGCCGTGAAAGTGTTAAGTTGTTCAGTCGCGTCTGACTCTTTGAGACCCCATGGACTGCAGCCTGCCAGCCTTCTCTCTCCATGGAATTCTCTAAGCAAGACTACTGGAGTGGGTAGCCATCCAGGGGATCTTCCCAAGCCAGGGATCGAACTGGGATCTCCTGCATTACAGGCAGATTCTTTACTGTCTAAGTCACCAGGGAGGCCCTCTGAAAGCCATACACTTTCATTTACTCATTTCATAGATATTGATTGAGGTTTCACTATGTACCAGGCACTGTTCTAAGCCTGGAGGAAACACAACATCCAAAATGTACACTCTTGGATAAAAGTGAGTCTCTTATCTTTCTTTGGGTGATAGGGTGCCACAAAATCCTTTTGGGAAACGGAGAGTTGTGGCTCTTCTCCCCAGAACCATGCCCAGAATATTCACTCACACTCCTACCCTCATACAGCTCCAGGGTCTCAGCACCTTGAAGCTCAGCCAGGGTCCCTTAGATGTCAGGTTAACAGCCAAACTCCAAAGCCTCTGCTGCTTAGCAACAGCGGCTCTTCTTTGAGTAAGCTGTGCGGAGGAGGCTGCCTTGTCCGGGAAGCGGCTTGTATGTCATGGGCTGTGAGGACTCTGGCATCAGACAAGCCTGGGTGACCCTGGGAAAGTTACAGACCTTCTCAGAGCCTCCGCCTCTTCCTGTAAAATGTAGACAGTGATGGCACCTCACAAGGCAGGAAGATTTTTGGAGAGACTGCAGTTGGGGACTCAAATAGTGCCTGGCTCAGAGCCAACATGCCCCCCCAACCCACCCACCCCCCCACCATCTCCAGGCAGCAGCTGGGGCTGACACAAGTGAAGCCATTTCTCCAAGGCTGGCCCTTCCACCTGCACCTCCCTCTAGTCCCAGCCTCTGAGATTTGTTCATCCCCACTCCTTTCATTGGAGAATTCCAGATCCATATGCTTGAGATGGAATTTCCATCTGGACAAGGCTCCAGGCCAAGTGGGAACTGAGCACAGGGATCTTGACCTAAGTGAGGAGATGGAGAACTGGGAGGTGGTTGAGGACTTTGGGGTTCACAAAGAAATAGGCTGTGGCTGTCAACTGTCTTAAGCCCTATCTTCTCCACATCTCCCTTTGGTCTTTACTTTCCCTTGGCCATTTTCCTGGTTGACAAGTGAGTGATGAGCATCACTTCTCTGCACAGCCAGCATCAGCACGCTGGCACAGACCACCTCTTTCCTCTCTCATCAGCTCTGGTTCCCCAGCCCTCCAGCCACTACTCTTGTGCTTCCTTCAGTTCATCTTCCTGAAGCCGTCTGACAGATGGCTGGGAAGTTTGTAGAGATCCACTTCTCGTCTGGCCATATCCCCCGACAAAGGACTTCCCATTCGAATTAGGGTCAAACCCAAACCTGTTTCCCAGGTCTGTGAGGCCCTGAAGATACACCCTCACCCACCCTGCCAGCCTCATCCTGGGCACGATCCTGTCCCATTCTCCGATTCTGGCCTCTAAGCCCAGATGACACATTTGTGACAATTAGAACAAGAAGCCTCTTTCTCAAGACACTTGACTTTCAACTGCTGGAAAGCCAGCATAATATCCTGACTTAATCAAAATAACACACTCATTTCATGCACTGAAAAATGCTGAAAATGCAGACCCACAACATCTAGGATGTCCCTGGGATTTTTGATCAGATCACAACCTGCCCAACCTTCTGTGACCCTGCGGCAGACCTAGCTCTTCCTTCCTCACCCTCTGCTGACCTCTGTCCCCCTCTCTGGCCCTGTTTTACATCATCTGACTGACTTGCCTTAAGGGTCAGCTCTTTGAAGAGGCCCTCCCTGGCCTCACCTGTTGTTCCACATCTCATCACTCCACACCATTTCTACCCAGCACACATATACTTTAAAGTCATTTCTATTTGTTTATTATGAGCGTGCTCCACTAGGCTATAATCTTACTGTGGGTTGTAGTAATAATAAACATTTATTAAGCACTTGCTCTGTGCTAGACCCTCCTAGGCACTTTACTTCTATTGCCCATTCAAACTTCACCGTAATGCAGAAGAAGGAACTATACTATTGTCCCCATTTTATACACAAGGAAACTGAAGCCCACCCTGTTACCCACGGGTAAGTAGAAGAGTCAGAATTTGTACTTGAACAGGCTGAGCTCATTAGAATGCCAGGGTCTATCCTGAATCCTATGGAAAATTGAGCAGGGCTGTGTCCCTACACCTTGCCTGGCACCTGGCACCTAGCAGAGCCTCAAGAAATAGGCTGAATGAATGAACAAATCATCAAATGTGGAAGGCAGAATTATAGTTTACAAAGCACCCTCACATCTTGCTTGAATCATAAAGCACTCGGAAGGAGGCATCAATATTCTCAACATTTTTAAGATGAAAAAAATTAATGGCCTGGTGAGATCAGGAGTAACCTTCACTCAGATTGTAATTCCAAGGGGCTGCTTTAAGCCATTCCTTTATGTTTGTGTTTTATTTCAAAACTGCATGTACACTTTGCATTCTATTCAATGATACATCTGCATTTGTTTTCTAAACAAAACTAAAATCTCAAATTTCCATTACTTGTTTTTAAAATGTCTCATTTCAAGCATCAACACAAGTAGAGAGACTGTTATAATGAACCCCCAAGTACCTATCACCTGAATTATTTAATTTTTAAAAGCGAGCTCTTTGAGTGAAATTGACTCTCCCAGGAAGAAATCACAGTAGCTGTCATTTCCAGTTTAATATAAACATGCTCATTTAATATTCTCCGCTCTCCCGCTAAGAAGTATAAATTAATATCAGCCTCTGTTTTCCACTCAGGAAGTCAAGTCACATGCCAAAAGTCTTGGCGCTAGAAGGGGCCGAGCCAGGAGTCACCTAGAACTGCCTGGCATTGCTTGGCAGTAAAGTACATATGCTCTAAAACAAGTCAAGGAAATGGGTCCATCCCCTCTTTCGTTTAAAGAGCCCGTTAAAATCTCACCATTTCCAAAAATGTCCCACTGCCAATCAGTGGAGACACCTGGCCATCCATTTATGTTTTCCTGCCTTCTTTCCCACCCGTTCTCTAGTTCCATCAGACACGTGCAGACCCCTCACATACTGGGACACAAAGTCCAGCCAGACATGGACCCAGCCCTCTAGGAGCTCCTAGAGGGAAAGGAGAGAAACAGATAGGCACAACCAGAATTCAAGCAGACTTTGACTGGCACGCAAGCATGCGAAATTTATTAGGACTATGCTCTGGGCCTCACCCACCCTCTGTCTCCTCCATCGGGAGCAAGGCTCTGGAAGGCAGTGGGCAGAGAGTAGAGTGGTTAAGGGGTATGGATTTGGGAGCTGGATTAATTCCTTGGACAGAAGACTCTGGCGGGCTACAGCCCAAAGGGTCGCAAAGAGTCAGACATGACTGAGCATGCCCACACGCACTGGTTTGAATTCCAGCTCCATCCTTTCCATCCCTTCCTAGCTGCGTGGCCTTGGGTAAGTGACCTATCCTCTCTACACAACTTGTAAAAGAGGACTGCCAAAACTACACACTCTTGAGCCACTGGAGCATACATTAGATAATACTTAACCCAGTTTCTTCAACAAAGGAAGCTTTCCATCAGTGCTGGCCATTACAGTTGGCTTTTATTTGCAACCAGTTCCCAGTCATGAGTCCCACCTTGCCTGAATGAGGCATCTTTCTAAAAGAGTATACACAGCTCCCAGTAGGATTTTTTTTTTATAAAATCAGCCTCTCCTCAGAAAGTCTGCAGATTTGGAAAATTTAAAAGAAAACAACAACAACTTCTCAGCCTTCCCTACTCAGCTGGCCAAGGATGTCAACCACTTGTGAGAAGAACCATCTGGTGGTTCAGAGGAGCAAGGACAAGGATGCTGTGATGTTTCCTAGCCCAGCACTGGCCCACATCTGTGAATCCACAAGCAAACCTACGACCAGCAGCCCTGAGTGTCCAGAGCCAAAACCTTACACTCAGGCCATCCTAGGTCCCATCCAGCCTCCCTCTAGGATCTTCTCCCTGGTTGATAAGGATCAAGAAGACTCCAGGACACCAGACACACAGGATGTGCTTTGCCAGCAGAGGTCATCACATGTTAGCAGTGAGGCAGCACCAGACCTGGTCTCCGGACCCCCAGCTCCAAGAACCAGGGGCTGCACATATTTCCCATGTGGCTTTGGACAGGTCACCAAGCTATCTGGTATTCAGTCTCCCCATTTGTACAACACATAAAAATCACCACTCCTATCTCATCCTGCCTGCCACAGATCTGGAGGGGAATTGCACCTTTTGTGACCTTAGTTGCTCAAAGCCTTACTTTCATCATCTGTGAAGTGGGCATAATGACTGCATCCACTGCCTAGTGCTGCTGAGAAGATTAAATGAGGCAACGTGTGTGGAGTGCTTGGCCCAGGGGCTGTGTGTGTGCGTGTGTATATGCTCAGTTGTGTCGGACCCTTTGCAACCTGCCTACAATGGTGGATTGTATATCCATGTCCATGGAATTTTCCAGGCAGGAATACTGGAGTGGGTTGGCATTTCCTCCTCCAGGGGATCTTCCCGACTCAGGGATAGAGCCCGGGAGCCCTACACCTCCAGCATCGGCAGGTGAACTCTTTAGCATGTGTCACCTGCAGGGGTGCCACACAGCAGGTGTTCAGTGACAGAGAATGGACGCTCCATGGTAAAGAAGGACTGTAACACTGAGTTTCACATCCGTTCCTTTCTTTGCTTATTTTATGCTGACCAAGCCAACCATTCGACTTGTGATATTTCATTTCACCTTCAAAAGACAGCCGGCCTCAGGCACAGGACTGGAACAGCCTTCCTGGGCAACAAGGTAGGTCCACAGGTTAGCCTTTCCCTGATATACTCCCACATGGGTCAGCTACATGCAATTCAGTCTCTGTTGGCTACAGAGCCAGGGCTTAAAACTGTCCCACCAAAGGCCCTCCCAAGCTGGCAAGAGGTAGAAGGCAGAGAAGGAAGTAGGCTCCTCCCATAACAAGTCTGCCCCTGGACTGTCTTCACCCACAAATGAGGAGAAAACGTACTGTCTTGAATCCCTAACTCTCCCTGAGGATGGAAAGGGCTAAGGTCTGAGTAAAAGTAAGAAGGTATTATCTCTTTTACCTTCTAAAAAGTCTGTCATCTTCTTCATTTCCTATTTTGTCCTGATAAACTATGTTTGGAGCAAGAGAAGACGTTAAAGAAAAAAAAATCAAAATATTGAACTTAAAAAATTTGAACACAAATTGAGGTTAGAAGGAAAAAAGATGAGGAAATAGTTGGCATTACATGTGATCTAATAAGAGAGTCAGTGTGTATGGTTATTAAAGTCCAAGAACTATCCCCAAGGAGAAAGCAAACAGTTAAACACATGAAAAGTTATCAATCTCATCAGTAATTTATACATATATGTATATGGTTAAGGGCTTCCCAGGTGGTGCTAGTGGTAAAGAATGACAATGCAGGAGACATAAGAGACACCGGTTCAATCCCTGGATGGGGAAGATCCCCTGGAGGAGGGCATAGCAACCCACTCCAGTATTCTTGCCTGGAGAATCCCATGGACAGAGAGCTTGGCAGGCTATAGTCCAGGGGGTCACAAAGAATCAGAAACAACTGAACGACTTAGCATGCATGCATGTATTTGGTTAAACACTTATTAAACATGGGGTAAATCATAAAACTGTGAAGCAATAATATATACACATATATATATCTGATAATGAGATTATGTTAAAATCTATACTTTCATACAAACATACATACATAGTACCATCGTACACCAAGTAGGTTCACACTTTAGAAAATTACTATGGTAACATTAAAAACACTTCAATCAATTAATCTTCATAGACATGTATTCTACATCAAAAGAAAATAACTACATGTATCATGCTCAGTCACTCAGTCATGTCCAACTCTTTGAAACCCCTTGGACTGTAGCCCGCCAGGCTCCTCTGTTTCATAGGATTTTCCAGGCAAGAATACTGGAGCAGGTTGCCATTTCCTCCTCCATGGGATCTTCCCAACCTAAGGATCCAATCTGCATTTCCTGCCTCTCCTGCATTGGCAGTGGATTCTTTATCACTGAACCACCTGGAAAACCCATATTTATCCATGTATTTTTAAATTAAAGGAGTATAATTGCATATATTTTTCACACAAGGAGTACGATATTTTAATAAGAGTACAAATATAAATATTAAGGTATAGCAACGTGGGACAATGTCATAATATAATATTAAGTGAAAAAGAGCAGAAGAAGCATATATACATAATGATCATCATCACTAAAATGATGCCTGAAAACAGACAGATCCTGGCATGCAGAAAAATCAAACACTTGTATTAAGTGAATGGGTAGTGAGGGAGGCATTGGGCCTTTTCAGATTTCCTTTATGGCTTTATCCTTCTTTTCTATCTCCCTCTTTCTCTAAATTCTGCCCTGAGACAGCCCTCCCTTCCTGGGAGGGCGAGGAACCGCACCCTGCCTCCATCACTGCTCCAACCCTCACCATTTGATTCAGTTCCTAAATAGTGTTGCTGTTTCTTGAAACTGCAGTTCTCAAAACAAGCTGATCGGAGGGTGTGTGAGCTCAGACAGCAAACAAGCTCCAGCAAATACTTCATTAGAGCCAACATATTCAACCTTGTGCTGGGGCCAAGGAATTTCACATCTGGACACGAAATGTCAGTCTGCACAAAAGGCCCTTTGAGGCCCCAGGAGTGAGGCCCTTCCCTAAGCTCGCTGGCCGTGGTGCTGGACGCCCCCAGGCAAGGGCCAGGCAGGGTTGGGGTTACTCTCCCCTGGCCCAAGGCTTGTGGCCACCTCTCATTCTGAGTCACATGCCCCATTGAGAATCTGCTAAACACTCAGACTTTGCTAATCATTTCAAAATGTTCATAGATTTATATGTTGGGAGTTCATTCACTCATTCATTTACCCATTTGTGCACTAACACAAGCATATATCAAAGGCCTAGTATGTACCAGGCCTTGAGGATCCATACAACAGTGGGAAACCTGGTCCCTGCCCTGGAGGAATCACAGTGTCTACAAGCAGACAGACAACAAGAAAATGCAATTTCCAATGAATATAGGTTGGGATATTCTGGGTATAAAGTTATGCTAATATCAAAAGCTAAGATTTACTGAGTGCTTATGAATGAGCTTCCAGGCTTGGTTCTAGACTCTCTACATTATTATTATTATTGGGGGTTATGTGGATCATTGGGGGTTATATGGATTATGTGGGTTATTGTGAGTTATGTTTAATTCACTTACTCTCCCAGCACCCCAGAAGAAGATACCAATATTATCTTATTACGAATGAGTACACTGAGGCACAAGAAAAATGCAGTAACTTGTTCTGGGCTAAGTTTAAGACCTGGGACCCCAACAGTGCTCAGGCTGATAACCAAGCAGCCCCTGTCATTCTGTGAGTCACTCCGGCGCAGAAGGGGCTGATTAGCCAATGGAAGGAGGTCTGTAGGACTCCTTGGGCTCCCCCTGTGGACAGATGTCTTGGTGTCCTGGATTATGTCTCGTTATTGAGCTGGGTTAATAGCTGGAGACTCCCTAGGAGGAGAAGTCCCCTGGGAGGAGGGCTGACCCTTCTAGGTTCTGAGTGATGGTAAGGAGATCAGGCCCCAGACAGGAAACTGCTCACTTAGGGCCATGCTAAGTGCACCTGTGTGGAGAGCCAGGCTCCTCTCCCTGGGGTCACCTGACCTCCCACCAAACACCCCTTCTCTTCCACAGCACAACATGACTCCAGAATGAGACTCAGCAAGTCCACACATGCTGGGTGAAGCTGTAGAAATACAGTCACGTTAAGAGACAGAATGTTTTTTAGGCTGAAACTAGGAAGAAAGAACAGCAGCTAATAGAGGTCATAGGTTAAAACAGAGGCCTGGACACCTCCCCGGTGATCCATTGATTAAGACTTTGCCTTCTAGTGCAGGGGTATATGTTCAATCCCTGGTCAGGGAGCTAAGATCCCCACATACCTCTTGGCCAAAAAACAAAACATAAAATGAAAACAATATTGTAACAGATTCAACAGAGACTTTACAAATGTTCCACATCAAAGAAAAAACTTAGAAGCAACAGAAATTTTTTTAAAAAAAGAGGCCTGGGCTGGATATCTTACAATGTGACTTTGGCATTTCTTAACATCTCAGAGTCTACATCTCTAAAACAGGGATAATAACCTGCTTTATAGGAATGGTATGAAGATTGAAAGAGTTAATATACATGCATAGAACAGGTAACTGGCATGCAGTAAGTACCAACAGATGTCAGATGCTATTGATTACAGATTGAATGATCTTGCTAGCATATCCACATATCCAGATAAATACAAATAATATAGGTCTACTTCTTGCTCTACAATAACTACATGTGCATTGAAATCACTGGAAGAAAAGACACATGACCAGTGGCGATCTCTACATGCTAAGATTATGAGTGATTTTTTTTCATATACATCTCCCATATTTTCAGCAGATAATATCTTTTTCCTTTAGAGTCAGAATTAAATCAATAGATGACTCTTTAAAACTGAATCAATAGAAATGGGATAGGTGGCTTAGAAACAGAGGATGGGTTGGAAAAGCATGTCTCAGTGCTGGGTGCCAAACATGGCTCAACATGGCTCAACATGGCTCAACATGGCTCAACATGGCTCAACAGGGCCCTGGGGATCTGACCCCTCTTCCCCTACATCCTCTGCATCTCATAGTCTCAAATATTCACACTGTCTGAAAGACCCACCAGAGTCCTCTTTTAAACTCAGCTGGCCCTCACCCTTCTTCCCTGGGTATCGCTCACCTTGCCCCCACCTCAGATAAAGCTAAGCCTTCCCTTTCTAGGGCATTTCTCTCTTTACACACGGTGATTTGTGTACATCTGTGCCTCATATTCAACTGCCACCAACTTAGGGCAATTTAAATGTAGATCAATGATGTAAATTGTAAGTGTGTATAGTCTTCCCCTCTCCTTGCTTCTAAAAGGATGCTTCTGTGTATGTACTTGGTGTTGACTTTCTATGGTATTAATGGAAAGGCTAAATCATACACACACACATACAAAACTTGAGAAGCCAGAGACAAGCTGATGCATGTGGGAAAGAAAACTATAAATCTCACTGGAGTTAAAAAGAAAAAGAAGGGACTTCCCTGGTGATCCAGTGGTTAAGAATCCACCTGCCAATGCAGGGGACACAGGTTCAATCCCTGGTCCAGGAACTAAGATTCCCACATGCTGTAGGGCAACTAAGCCTGTGCCAAAACTACTGAGCCTGCACTCTCGAGCCCATACTCCAAAACAAGAGAAGCCCACACAGTAGCCCCTGATCGCTGCAACTAGAGAAAGCCTGCCCCCAGTGCAGCCAAAACGAAAGAAATAATGAATAAATGAATTATTTTTTTAAGAAAAAGAAAGGAAAAAAAAAAAACAGCCCTAATCTGAAAGGTGAAGGTGGAAAAAGAAAAAGAATAGACACTAAGAAGGAATTTCGTGGATCTGGAAAGGGAGGAGAGATGTTGGAGGCGACTGCCATGGATATGAGAAAACAAGAGTGGGGAAAGGTAGGCAAATATAACTGAGCTTCTCTACACCCCAGGCGCTGCCGTTCAGCTCTGAATACACACGCTCAGGTCCTCTCCGAGTCTGTGATGCAGCCTAGGCGACTGGCCCTTCCCCTGACCCACTTTTCCATGTTGGGAGTCACCAGGCCCCACAGACACCCACATTCACGCCTCTTCAGCCCCTTCAGCACCTCCTCAGGTCAGGCCCTTGCCATCTCTGGGGATTACTCTATCAATGGGCTTCCTGCCTCTAGACCCAACCCCTCCCTCGAAATCCATTTTCTATGCTGCTGCCAAAACGCTTTTATTTCCCCAAATGCAAATCTGATCGTGACTTGCCTCTATTTTAAATCTTTAAATCTTGACTTCCTCTTTACCCCTTGCCAGCAGAAGCCATAAGGCCCTCGGGATCTGACCCCTCTTCCCCTACATCCTCTGCATCTCATAGTCTCAAATATTCACACTGTCTGAAAGACCCACCAGAGTCCTCTTTTAAACTCAGCTGGCCCTCACCCTTCTTCCCTGGGTATCGCTCACCTTGCCTCCACCTCAGATAAAGCTAAGCCTTCCCTTTCTAGGGCATTTCTCTCTTTACACTCAGTGATTTGTGTACATCTGTGCCTCATATTCAACTGCCACCAACTTAGGGGCAGTAATGTATCATGGGCACCTTTAGCTCTACGCATGGGGTGGATGCATAAAGAAGCTTTGTTGCTGATGGTGACAGAGATGACAGGGGACAAAAAGACACATCCTGCTGTTAGGAGGGGGTGGCACTGCCAACTTAGCAATTCCATTTGAATTAATGCATGGTGGAAACTTGCTGATTTGAATGGATCTATTTTTTTCTATCTCATGGCATATATAGACCAAGAAAAGTCAATGACCTTTCAGCTAATGAAATGTTGTCAAATGACACAATGAAGCATTTTCAAACAAAATCACCATAAAGAAGAAAACTAAAATCTCCTGGAACACACCATCTAGAGGTAACTACTACTGACCTTTCTCTAGTGGGCTCCTCAGAACTCTTTCCCATGCGTGTGTTATATATGTCTGTGTAGTGTTTTATGACCCACTCTTTCCACACCCAAAGAGCCCCAGCTTCCCAGAATCTGGGTGGAACTTCCTCCAGTTGGGTGGGGCCAAGGGACCTTCCATTTGGGGCTTTGGCCCTGGGCAAAGACATAGCTGGCCCCAGTCCCAACTTGGGGCCACCTCCAGGCCAGCACAAAAGGAGCATTTTTCTTTCCCTCGTGTACAGAGTGTGCTCCAGACTGAGAGCTTTTCTGGGTTATGAGATTCAACTCAATTGGAAAAGATCATTTGAGGTCTCCCAAGAAAGTCAGATGTAAAGACCGCACAGACTGAAGTTTTATTTTTGTCCAAAATAATCATGAATTATGAAAGCTGGGGGGAACAGCTGGCTTTTGTGGAAGAAAAAAAAAAGAGTATGGGTAAGATCTACCCACCGATGGGACCACGGAAATGACTCTGAAAGGACCATTGAGTTATGGTCGCACTTTCTGGTGTCCTCCAATGGGGCTTTCATATAAGGAAATCTACGACTCGAGGATCTGTGTGAGTTGATGTTAGGATTTGCTTAATGCCATGGCTGAGTCCCACAGGACTCACTGGAGGTCCTCTGTTAACGGCTGCCAAGGAAGTAACGGAATTTCTTTATAACCTACTTTGAGGAAAATCCATCAGTTGGCACTACCCTGTGGAAGCCATAACTACATATGGATTTATAACTTGACCCAGTAATCTCATATCTAGGAATCTACCTACACAGACGAAACAACGATACAAAATTTGCAACTGGTATTATTTGCGATTGCAAAATATTGGAAACAACACAAATGATCTTCCTAGATTAGTTGAATAGAAACTAGGGTAATCCATTGAAAGGAATTCTGTGCAGCCATAAAAATGAATGAAACAAAATACCTTTGAATTGACCTGGAGCAATTTCCAGCATAGGTAGCATTAAGTAAAACAAGCAAAAGGGGTGTGCCAACTAAGCTTATTAGAGTAATTACTTCACATAAAAGCATTAAATTATGTGGTACATCTTAAACATACACAATGCTATATGCTAATTATACCTCAATAAAGCTGTATGACGCTAGTCACTCAGTTGTGTCCGGCTCTTTGTGACCCCGTGGACTGTGGCCCACCAGGTTCCTCTGTCCATGGGATTCTCCAGGCAAGAGTACCGGAGTGGATTGCCATGCCATCCTCCAGAGGATCTTCCTGTCCGAGGGATCAAATCTCGGTCGTCCTCATGGCAGGCAGATTCTTTACCATCTGAACTACCAGCTCAGTTCAGTTCAGTTCAGTCGCTCACTCGTGTCCGACTCTGCGACCCCATGAATCGCAGCACGCCAGGCCTCCCTGTCCATCACCAACTACACACTGTTCGCCCCTGCTGAACTACCAGGGAAGCCCCCAGCTGGTGAGGTGCTTAGGAGCAATGCGGCTCCTGCCATGAGTCACATCAGGAAACACCCCAATAAAACTGGGCGGGGGGGGAGATAAGATATTCAAATTTTATAAAAGTTGAAAGGGAAAAAGAAACATGCGTGAAGAGAAGGACATGTGAGCCAGATGTTAGCAAATGGGTCACGAGATCCCCTAAGCCAACTGTTCCCCCAAAGGTGCTAGCGCCCCCTAGGGGAGGCCCGTACAATGCAAAGTCTTGGCATTCTCCCGAGTTATCAGTTGTTAACGATAGAGAACATTAGTGTCTCTACAGACAAGCGCATACACGTGTATTCTCTCCATTTTCTTACCCAGTGGGGATACACTGTACTCTGTTATGCACCTTTGGGTTTTTCTTCCGGCAGCACAGTACTTGGACCTTGCTGCATGGCCTATAGAACTGCTGTGTTCCTTTCGGCAGCTGCTTGTCATTCCACTGCATGAACAGACCGTGGTTCACACAGCCAGGTCCTGTATGAAGGGCACGCACTCTCTCTCATGCTTTGGCTGTGACCATCTCTCTCCTTTTCCCACCCTTCACCTCTTTACCTCCTTGTCACACCCAGAGTTGGGCTTGGTCACTAATGTCTGCTCTGAACGTGTAAGGTGACCAACTCGTCCTGGTTTGCCTGGCACTGTTCTGGTTTGAAAACAAAGTCTTGCTTGCCGGGAACTCCCCCTGCCCTGGGTAGACCAGGGTGGTTGGTCACTCTACCGAGGAGCAAAATGGCTGCTGGCCTCTGGAGAAGACAGACACCATGCTCCCGGGTAGAGTTCACCCCTCTCCGTAAAGCTCCTGCAGGCACCTCTGTTGAGGCCCCAGCATCTAAAGCCCCATTAGTGAGAAAGGAGCGCTTTCTGCCTGTCTACATCTCCAGACAAGCTGCCCGATCCCTGAGCCCCTCACGGTGACTGCTTGACCGACCCCCTCTCAGAGGCGTTCACATCAAAGTCCAAAGCCCACCAGTGGTTTGAATGCCTGGAAACAGCGTAACAAAGTAAGCCAGATTGTCATTTCCTCCCTGAGATTCAACCAGCTTGGCCTTGCTCAGGGGAATCCCCTTGTTTTAATCACGTTTCTCTTCAAAATCATTCTTGCTAGGAGCAAGGGACACCAGTAACGTATCTTTGGTTCAAATCATCTCTCACTTAGTCTTTCCTTGTAATTTAATAAGCTAGTAATTTTATTGTGTGACTCGCTTTAAATAATGTGCCAGAGACTTAAAGGGAATGTTGGCAAATGTGGGTCCCCAGGGAAATGCTAGGTTTGCCTCCACCAGTCATCCCCAGAAAGATCCATCAGGCTGACAGCCAACTGCATCCTGGGTGGGGCGTGAAAAGCAGCAGTGCCCCCGGGGACACCTGCCAAGATCTGCTCCAGATCTGTGACCCTGAGATGGGCCAGGGTGGAGAGCAGAGGGCTGCCAGCCTTTGGGGCTGGGGGCGGTGCCCTGCCTGGTTCTAGGAGGTTCCAATGTGTCTGCTCCAGAGCATCTCATCTCCTGATTGACCTGGAGGGAAAACTGGCCCAGAAGACACAGGTCCTTGGAAGGAGGCTGCAGAGACAAGCAGAGGACAGGGGCCTGGGACCACGTGGACCTCACAGGCTGGAAGGGGCTGGAGGGCTTCAGGGGAGGAGGCCGATGCGCTGACTCCTCCCTCAGCCATGGTCCAGGGCCTGTGTCAGCATGCTTTCCCCACCAATGATGCCCCAGGGGAGGGCCGACGGGCACTGCTATTCCTGTCACCCTTACCCCCTAGGGCTCTGTGCCAGCCTGGGCTCAAGTCTGTTAAGGAAGTTGTGCTCGGCCAGCTCAATGTTATTCCCTTCTCCTTCTCCTCTGTCCTGAGACAGCTTCTCTTGGCTCCGTTTTTCCTTGTTGTTCTTCAGTTGCTAAGTCGTGTCCAACTCTTTGCAACCCCAAGAACCTTGGCACACCAGGCTTCCCTGTCCTTTACCATCTCCCAGAGTTGGCTCAAACTCATGTCCACTGAGTCAGTGATATTATCCAACCATCTCATCTTCTGCTGCCCTCTTCTCCTCTTGCCCTCAATCTTTCCCAGCATCTGGGTCTCTTCGAAGGACCCGGCTCTTCGCATCAGGTGGCCAGAGTGTTGGAGCTTCAGCTCCAGCATCAGTCCTTCCAATGAATATTCAGCACTGATTTCCTTTAGGGTTGATTTGTCTGACCTCTTTGCTGTCCCAGGGACTCTCAAGGGTCTTCTCCAGAACCACAATTTGAAATTTTCCTTAATTACCAACTTTCACTAGCAGGTGACTTCCTCTTCTAATCTCTTGTAACCCCAATATCTAACATGCAGGGCTACGAAAGCAGTCCTTGGACAGTTTGGCAGTTCCTTAAAAAGTTAAGCCTCGAATTATCAAATGACCCAGCAGGCCTGCTCTTAGATATACACTGAAAACCCATTTTCACACACTAAGTGAAAGTGTTCATAGCAGCCCTACTCACAATAGCCAAGAGGTGGAAACAACCCAAATTCCATCAGTTGATGAATGGATAAATAAGATGTAGTTTATCTGTACAGCGGAATGTTATTCAGGAATAAAAAGGAATGAAGCCTGACATGAGCTACAGCATGTAGCTTGAAAATATATGCTAAGTGAAAGAAGCCAGACACCAAAGGATAAATATTGTATGATTCCATTTATGTAAAGTGCCCAGAGTCGGCAAATCCTTAGGAGAGAAAGCAGATTAATGGCTGCCCAGGGCTGGGGGAGGGGCATAGGAATGGCTACTAATAGATACAGGGTTTCTCTTTGGGATGATGGAAAGAAATGTTCTGGAATTAGACAGTGGTGATGACTGCACCACACAGAGAAAACTCTGAAATCCCAATGAACTGTATCAGTTTAAACTGGTGACCTTTACGGTTTGTGAATCATGCCTGAATTTTTTTTAAGATTTGTTATTTTTTTTTTCTTTTTTTGGCTGTGGTGGGCCTTTGCTGCTGCACGTGGCCTTTCTCTAGTTGTGACAAGCAGGGGGTTTTCCTCTCTAGCCGTGGTACACTGGCTTCTCACTGTGGTGTCTTCTCTTGTGTCAGATCGCGGGCTCTAGAGCACAGGCTCAGTAGTCGCGGCGCACGAGTTTAGTTGCTCCCAGGCATGGTGGAATCTTCCTGGACCAGGAGGTCGAACTGGAGTCCCCTGCATGGCAAGGCAGATGCTCAACCACTGGACCTCCAAAAGCCCTCAATTATTTTTAAAAAAAGAAAGCAGTGCTCTGGGGTCACCCTGACTTTGACCCCTGCACCGCTCCATATTCCTGGCAAGCTTGTTCCTCTAAATGGTCTTGCAAGTCCCTGTGCTGCCCTCTGCTTCCCACACGCAGGCTCTTCTCTGCACTGGCCCAACCTACAGATGCTGCCTAGTTCCTCCCTGCCCCAAACACCCCTGCTGCTGGGGAGCAAACAGATTTGGGGAGAAGGAGAGGGTGACATCCGGCACAGTGCACTGAGGCAAATCAGACCGCACCACGTGTCTACCCCTGGAGGTCTCTTGGCCCACCCTTCAGCACGGTCTCCCCTCTCACCAGCCATCACTCTGCCCCTCACCCCCTTTCTCCAGCCACCAATCTCCCTGAAGAGCAGGCCCTCCATGTGGGACCGCGAGGTCCACGGTGTGGCCTCAGGGGTCACTTCTTTTAAAAGATCTTTTCTTCCTTCCCTGCTATGGCACTGACATCGGTCCCTTGCTCCGGCCCAGGAAAAGGAGACTTTGAGAAAGTAGAAATTCTCCCAGCTACCGAGAGTGGGTGTGAGTCTCCAGCATAGATACTTGGGGTCTCCCCAGTATGGGGGCTGGGGCTTAATGGGACCAAAGCACCAGGAACTTGCCCTCAGGAGCCATGTCTCCAGTCTGGCTGTTGCTTATACTTGGAATGATGCTCTGGGTAAGATCTGTCCACCTTCCTCCCTTCTTCCCTGATTTGCCTGGCTCAGGCCAGCTTCACAATCAATCCTCCCATCTAAGCCCAGGACTCGGAAGCAATTCGTGGTGCTGAAACATGCTAATTAGGTTTAGGCAATAGAGCTCGATAAATTAGAGTAAAACAGCTATTGATTCAGTTATCAACTCTGCCAGAGATGCACAAAGCAGGGCTCCAAAGACAACAGGAGGAGAAACAAAGAAATCACCTAAGAAGCCCATTTACTCCCCAACGGTTTGGTTTCATAGCAAACTTTTTTAAGAAAATGTCCTCTGGGGGAAGACAACAAACACAGTCCTCAGCTCCTTGATTTATCAAGTACAGCCCTGATAGTGCCAGCTCGCTGGGAGAAAGCTAAGGGAGACAGTGGCCGCAGAGTCCTGAGGTCATTCAAGCCATTCCCCTGCCTCAGAGAGATGCTGAACTCAGACCGCCACCCCACCTCATTCAGAAAGAGGTGAACAAGCAGAGAGGAGGCGCTGCTATTATTGTGTGATCTTGTGCAGGTACTTAACAGGATGTATCTCCATCAGTCCTCAAGAGAGCCTGATGGGCTAGGTATAAGGTAATCCCCTTTTTGTGAAGGAAAAAGCTGAGGCTCAGACGGGTCAGTGACTAGTCCATGGTCACACAGCTGCCAAAAACCGAGCGAGGACCCCTGGCTCTCACATGGTTGGTAAGAGTTTGGCTTGTGTGGTGAGCCCTCCTGGTGAAGGTCAAAGTACATCCTAGGATGAAAAGCTGCCTGCAGTCAACACAGGCAGCAGGAGCAGACAGGGCTGGGGTGGGCAGTGAGTCCTGTCCAGAGACCACCCTGTGTGCCCGTGACAGCCAGCTCCCTGTGGACAGCCCTGGCTGGACCAGTCACGGGTCCTCTTTGGGTTTGTGAATTCCCGAAGGAGGCAGAACAGCTCAAAGCCTCGAGGCACATGGCTGGGGGAGGGGGAGGGGGAGGGGCAGGTGGCAGAGAAAGAGGCTGAGACCCCCTGGGGCCCACCTCAGAGCCGCAGCTGGCATGTTGGAGGGTCCCATTTTCCTAAAGGCCCACCTGGCCCGCCTGGGTGTCGCCAGGTTTCTCCCGTTCCCCATCCCCTACCAGCCCTCCGTTTTCCAGAACAAGGAGCCCTGCTCTGGGAACTGCCTTTCTCATCAACCTTCCCTGAATCTTCTTCAAACATAAACACCCCAGCAGCCTGAAAGCCTTTTCTAAGGACACTCAGGAATCTCTCTGGGTGAGATTTGCATTTTTAAAGGAAGAACTCTCCCTGTCTGCACAGGCTCTGTGTATACTGGGAGAGGGGGCAGCTGAAAGCAGACTGGGGCCCTCTCAAGTGTGGTCACGGGGGCTGTAAGCCAACTCAGGGCTCCTGGAAAGCGGGGGGTGTGAGGGAGAGTGGTGGGTGGACACAGAGGTGGTACAGGCTCGGGACAACCCAGAGATGGTCAAAGGACATTGATTTTTGTCCGCACAGGGGACCTGGGTGGGCTGCCCCACGGACATACTCTCAGCAGAGGGACGTTCATAGAGAAAATAAAACTAGACGCTCACTCGGAAGGTCCGCTTATCCAAGCAGGGGGCCAGGGTGGACAGAAGCCCTGATGGCCATTTGGGACGCAGGCCCAGACCGGAAACCTAGGGATGGGCCCTGCCGTGAGGTCAGTGTCAGGCCTGGCGGGGCCAAGCATCTTCTGGAAGCTGAAATGGGAACTGATGGAAGAAAAAGGATTTTAAGCTGCGTGGGTAGGGTACCCGGTGCGAAGTGTAGTCTGAATCATTTCCAGGGCCTGGGCAGAGGGGCCACCAGGGGTATTTCCAGAAGGAGTGAATCCACGGGGTTGGGGGCGGGGGGGGGGGGATGCCTGCAGTTTTGAAATCTGGGCATGGGGAATCCCAGCCTGCCCTGCATGTTTGATGAGGGCTCTGGGGGAAGGAATCCGATCATGGGGAATCCCAGTATGCCCAGCGTGTTTGACAAGGGTTTCTGGGGGAGGGAAGAGAGAAGGAGACAGGCAGTTTCCCTCTGCAGTGGGTGGTGGGCCCCTCCCAGTCAAGGGAGCTTGTCAAAGGGTCTGGGCCCCAGGTTGGGAGGGTGATGATAGTGAAGGGAGACTGTCCCTGGGAGCTTGCAGGCCAGAAACACAGAGCTGAGAGGCCTGTGAGAGCAGGGTGGTCCCTTCACGTCCACACTGATGTCGGCACTCGTCCAGGCAGCCGTTCCAGAGGCTGCAGCCCCACCCAGCAGCCATGCCCATCTTGCAGTTCCAGCTGCTTCTGTTGACTCCACGAGCTGTGAACCAGCCCCCAGGCCCTCCATCCTTCTCTCCTTTTCCTCTGCAGAGCCAACTCTCAGCAAGGCAACAGCAGACTCACCTGGGCCCAGGTATCTCCCCCACCTCCCCTGAAGCCCAAGACAAACTCCTGGCCCTATGTGAGGCCCTGCAGAGGCACGGAGGTTCATTCAGCTGAGCAGCTGCAGTGGTATAGAAGCAGGCCTCGCACACAAACAGCAAACAGCCTGTTACTTCTCAAAACCTCAGATCTGGCCAAGACATCTCCCAACCCCCAACCCCTCGCCCAGGCAAAACTAGCCCAGCAGGCCTGTGAAGGGTAGGAGGCCTGGACACTGAGCCTTGTTCAGAGGCAGCCTGCATGCCGGCAATCTGGGCTCAGTCGTGTCTGACTCTTTGCAATCCCATAGACTGCAGCTCACCAGGCTCCTCTGTCCATGGGATTTCCCAGGCAAGAATACTGGAGTGGGTTGTCAAGCCCTCTTCCAGGGGATCTTCCTGACCCAGGGATAGAACCTGCATCTCCTGCATTAGCAGGCAGATTCTTTACCACTGAACCACTGGGGAGCCCATGAGTGGGTGAGTGAGAACTGCTTTCTCTGCTCCCAGTGGGTTCCCAGGAAGGGAGCTGGGACACCTCTCCCTGTCACTGCTAAGCCTTGCCTTCACTTCCCGTCCCTGCTTATAATAAACAAGGAAACCAAAAACCAACTCTGACCCACCTCCTTACGCCCCGTCCGAGCCCTCAGAAGGTGCCTCAGCCAACGGTCATCAATTACAGCCTGAGAAATTGGTTCTCACTGACCCACTCCAGGAAGGAATTCACTCAGCTAACAATGATTAAGCTCTGTGTGGACTCATGACCTGGATCAGGGCAAAGCTGCAAAACAGGCCAGCCTCAGGATTTTACAGTACAAGGGATGATGGTCACTATCATCATGAAAGAGCAGAGGGCTAGGTTCTGGCAGACCTAACTGCAGATGATGACTCTACCACCATTCAGCTGTGTGACCTTGGGCAGATGACTTACCCTCTCTTATCTGAGTGGCATTAGCTATGAAGTGGGGCGGGGTGAGTGTGCAGAGAGAACGCTATGAGGATCCCAGAAGATACTGGCCCAAGACCTAGGTCAGAGGTTCTCAAAATTTGGGCCCAGCAGCATAAACATCACTTGGGAACTTACTAGAAATGCAAGCTCTGGCCCCACTGCACACCTACTGAAGCAGAAACTCCGGGTGAGGCTCGGTCACTGTGCTTTAATCGGCTCTTGCCACAGCCTGAGACTCCGTGGGACAGGAAACACCTGGTACCCTCCTTGGTCTCTCCTTGTTGGGCTTTGCCTTTTGAAGCAGGGTCTTAGCAGGAAACACCGAAAAGTGGGAATTAAGAAGGAGATCTGTGCGTCCTCAGCTCCTGCCACCAGAAAACCCGGAGGCCACCATCTAATAAGCTTCTCCCCAGGGTCGAAGTCTCACCCACGCGGCATTGGTCTGATTCCATAGGGCAGGTCACTCAGGCCTTGAGCTCCTTCTCCCCAGTTCTCCAGCCCTGC
Organism: Antilocapra americana; assembly: GCA_007570785.1. NCBI lineage: Eukaryota > Metazoa > Chordata > Mammalia > Artiodactyla > Antilocapridae > Antilocapra > Antilocapra americana. Next base: position 6,613,450 of record ML660216.1, read on the forward strand.
TTCCTGGCGGCACTGCCCATGACCCAAGTCCCTCTGCTGCCCTGTCCTTCTCATATTCCTTCCCCAAGGGTCTCGGGTGACCCCATCAGATTTTCACCACTGACCGCCTCCAGGCTCCACTCTCTTAACAGTTTCTTATCACCTACCAGCCACTCTGCTCCTTCTCTGGGGGACTCCAGCATTCCCTGCTCCCTCCCTCCCATCTTGTGGACTGATTGAGTGCTTATTCACCCTTCATCCATGTCCTCCACAAAGTCTGGCAACGGTCTCCTAAGGGGCTGGGCCAGAAGCCAATAACAGTAATTGCTGCCATCAGCAGTGTACTCAGCACAGCCAAGAATGTGAAAGTCCTTCACATCAATATCTCCATGATCATCAAACCTGCAAAGGGCCCTTATGACCCCATTTTACAGATGAGTGAACTGAGGCTCAGAAGGGAAGTGACATCCCCAGGGACACACAGTGTCACACTGCAAGCAAGAGGGAGACGTGGGATTTGAACTTCTGCCTGTCTTCCTGAGAGAGAATCTCTGTGGCTGGAACTAAGCAGTGTATGTTCCAGAAATGGGGAATCTAACACTGACCGAGAAGTTGCTTCCTGTCTATTCTATATTAGTTTGCCCCTGCCCAGACCTTCAGGACAAGCCTGCTCCCCCAATAGCCTCTTGACCTTAGACTTCCAGTGCACCTAAAGAGAGGTGATGGCCTTCTGATCCCACCCCCGGCCGCCTCGAGGATTCCCAGAGCCCCTGGGATGAGCCCTGACTACCCTCCTATCTCAAGATGGCCCTGGGCCATTTCCTTTGATTGTTCGGGGAAAGGCTGAGCCCTGAAGGCCAAAGCCCCGGGGAACGCCAGGGTTCAGATTTCAATCCCTTCCTAGCCAGTCACTGACTGAGCAAGAAGCCTGGCCTTTCTTCAGGCCGATGGCCACTCTGTCCATGGCCTCTTGTGGAGGGCGGAGCTGCACTGCATGGGACTCCTCGGCGGCGTGTGGCTCTGCCTTTCCCTTCACAGAAGCCTGAAGACAGCCAGGCCTGGGACACACCCCTTGTGTGCTGACTCTACCAAGGGCTGCGGGGGCGGGAGGCAGTCAGTGCCCTAGAGGACGTGGATGTGGCCTTAGGGTAGTGCGGGGAGGGGCTGAGGATGCATTTGCTGTGCCCAGGGCCCTCTCTGGCCTCTAGTTAGCTGTGCCATCCCATCATCTTGTCCACCTGGCCTCTGAGCGCCCCCAGCACCCTCAGCCGCTAACCTGAAGCTCTGTGCTGCTCCTGGCTCCCAGGTCCCCGCTCACGGTCCACCTCGCCCCTGCCACCTCTGTCTGTCCACCGTCATCCTCTAGGCATCTCTGTCCTTCCAGAGATACCTGAACTCCCGGGCCTTCTGTAGGAGACACGCTGGCTTCAGGTGTGCACACCGGGAGCATACCTCGGGTTCATCTCTTCCGACGCCTCTCCTCACCTCTGGGTTCTCTCAGAGCTCCTGTGTCTCGCTCCCCATCCCCCGGGCGCGTTCCCACGCTGCATCTCACCCGGAGACCTCTCCCGGGCAGGGTGCAATACTCTCTCCTTGGCCTTCCTGTCCTCAGAGAACTTCACTTCCATCGTATCCTGAGTTCTTTCTATTTGTGCCTCATAGTGAAATTCTGTGATCAAAGCTCCTCGGAGATACTGACACTTCACATTTTAGAGGGAAGCTCTGGAATTTAGAAAACCTTTTTATCTCTTAACAAAGCCCGGCTTTCAAGACTACTGTTTTGCCAAGGAGGCAACACAAAATAAAAAAAGTCAACTTCGATTGTCAAAGCTGAGCAATGAATTTATTACTCTAACAGAAACCTATCTGTTCCCCGAAGCACTTAAACTCATTGATTCAATGGATGCCACAGAGCATCAGGATTTAAGAGCAATTAAAAATGCATCCATTTTATTCCTTAAAATTATCTCTGAATACAATGCTTAAAACTCTACAAACTTGTACAACATGGACTTAATGTAATCTTATTAGTTAGAATCATAAACAGCATTTAGGAATATATATGTTTTCTAACAGGTATCTTTAAGTGCGATGCAAGTGTAGCAATTTGGGGGTGCAATGCATCATATAAATTGCTTAATGACTGTAATAGGAACCTGGACTGGATTCAAGAATGGGAGATGTGGACAGCTTGGACTCGGTTCAAGTTTGCTTTTAATTTGATTTACTCCCAAAGCATCAAAGAAGCAATGCAAGGGATAAACGGAAGCCAAGAAAGCATCTGGGGGGACCATCGCCTGTCACATCACCCCCTCTAGTTGCCCTGTGACAGCCCAGGGGTGGGAGCCGCCCAGCAGGCTAGAGTAGCCAGGGGTGGGAGCTGCAGACCACTTCCATCACTTCGGGGGTCACCACGTGGCTGCGAAAGCACGGCAGCGCGGCACTGTGCATGCTCTGCACTTCTGGACCAGCAAAGCTGTCTCTTCCATTTAAGCTGCCCCGGGGGCACATTCTAGGGGCAGTTCTGGACAGGCTTGCCACCCTGACAAGTGTTCAAAATGATCTATATAATAATGAAAGAAATAACTTGAAATCATTGAATTAAAATAGTTCTTGCCTCTCTTTTCCAAAGCCTCCATTTGGCAAACATTTAGAAGGCATCCTCAGGTGGACAGAGCTGCGGTGCAGGGGCCTGTCCCTCCCCCATCCCTCTAATCTCCCCACCGTCCCACCCTTCCCAGGAGCCCACCGCTGGGCTTCCACCAGCCCAGACCCGAAGGGGACACTTGCGGTCAGTGGGGATGCGCCCCCAAGCCAGCTGTCTCAAGGCTGATGTGCGGAATGTGCAGATTCCTGCGCTGTAAACACCCCACCTGGCCCAGTTAGCCGCCAACCTGATGTCACCGAGCGGTGGAGCTGGGAAAAGATGTGCGGCAATACAGTATCTCTTTCACACAAGAGAACTCCGAACCCTCAGCGCATGCGTGCATGCTGGGTCACTTCAGTCGTGTCCGATTCTTTGTGACCCCATGGACTGTAGCCCGCCAGGCTCCTCTGTCCCTGGGATACTCCAGGCAAGAATACTGGGGTGGGTTGCCATGCCCTCTTCCAGGGGATCTTCCCAACCCAGGGATCAAACCCAGGTCTTCTGCATTGAGGCGGATTCTTTACCGCTGAGCCGCCGGAAAAGTAAAATAATTCTTAAGGGCTGAACTTGTGTACCCTACTTTTGGTCTGACTAGAATCTATTCAGTTGTAATACTCTATCACTTAATTTTCAATAATAGCTGTGTTTCACAGCTGACCCATAAAATTCCTGAAAATTTAGCAGTCTACGCTGCAGGAGCTGCTATGAGATGGGTGCAACACCTCACCGGGCTACCACGGGCATCACAGCAGGTTGGAAAGGAAAAGGACCTGGCCCTGAGAGAAGCCACAAGATGGTTACTGGACATTTTCAAACCATAGAGCCTTATTTACGCACTTGATTTCACTAATGCAGAGAAGGATCACCACCCTTGGCCCCTCGCCGCCCCAAGCACTCGCGCGCACGCACACACACACACACACACACACACACGAACTGACTCTTGTGCCAGCGCCAGTGAAGTTGCTCAGTCCTGTCCTACTCTTTGCCATCCCAGGGATTGTAGCCTACCAGGCTCCTCCATCCATAGAATTTTCCAAGCCAAGAGTACTGGAGTGGGTTGCCATTTCCTTCTCCAGGAGATCTTCCCGACTCAGGGATCGAGCCCAGGTCTCCGGCATTGCGGGCACACGCTTTACCGTCTGACCTACCTGGGAAGCCCTGACTCTTGGGCAAGGCAGCTAATTCCCAGAGGATGACTGGACGTTGATGAACTAGTCTCACCAAAGCCTCTAGGTGGCGCTCTAACAGCAGCCCTTAGACTGCTCAGAGAAGACTCTAGTTCTGCAAAGGCCCTGCACCCTCCAGAAACCAGGCAAAAGAAGCCGCACTCGGAAGCTTTGCGCTGTCATGTCAACACATGGATGAGAGAGTCTCCTGTCTTGCCAGCAATCCCCATAATGCAAGCCTGGCTTCATCCAAAACTGCACAGCAGAGTGGAAGCGTCCTTCTGCTCCTGGGTCACAAAGGTGCTGGACACAGATGCAGGTCAGTTCACTCCCTTCAACTTAGGCCGCAAGACAGCCTTGTTAGAATGCTCAAACCCGCCACGGTCACTCACGCTGGATCGTGGTTTCAGAGCCACCTCGGGGCCTTCACTGCCGTCGCTTGTCTTTGCAACATCGCAATCACCAACTCATGGATGAACTTCTAGGGGCTTACACACACAGCTGCCGGAGCAGCACAGCTACCTGGGGAGTGGGAGCAAGCTTGAGACTACGAGGGCGAGAGAGATGCCCTATTCCTGGAGCACATAAACAAGAGCTAGCCTGCTTTCCCAGAACCCAGCCTACTGAGGCCGAACTAATAGACTGAACCTAGTCCCCAGCCAAAACTTCTGATTAGGGAAGAGCAGGACCCAGAGTGGAGCAGAGAGCACCGACTGGATTTCACCCAAAGGGCCGGGGTCCACATCACCACAGGCCTGCGAAGCCTGCAGCACCGGGAAGAACAGGAATCCTTGCATGTCTGCAAAGCTATCACTTCATCTCCCCACCCTCCCACACACTTAGCTTGTCTGAGAATGTGAGATTCAGCAGCTGACCGGTGGGAGGAGAGTCTTCACCCTAGAGTCCCATTTTCAACCTTCCCTCTTTCATGGACCCTGTGGTTATCTGGGGAAACCTATGAATGCCTCCTCAGAATATTGCTTTTAAATACATAAAATACATCACATAGGAATTACAAAGGAATAAGCATTTGTTAGTATGATTATCAAAGGGGCTTTCTTGGTGATTCAAACAGTAAAGAATCTGCCTGCAATGCAGAAGACGGGTTCGATCCCTGGGTTGGGAAGATCCCCTGGAGAAGGGAATGGCATCCCACTCCAGTATTCTTGCCTGGAGAATCCCATGGACAGAGAAGCCTGACAGGCTACAGTCCATGGGGTCACAAACAGTCAAACAGAACTGAACGTCTAACACTCACTTTTCACACACGATTATCAAAAGACATTTTAAAATGTTGTCATAGTAATTAGTATATGTGCTTCTTCATTAACACATTAACTACCAAGGACTTAGTAGATGTTTATAACAACTATCATCTTGAAGCAGATATTTCAAAATATGTACAAAAAAAATAACGTGATGTAAACATACCTGTGATTTTTATGAGTGACAAGCCCCAGGCATTGCTAGCACTGTTCGGTTTGCTGCCTATGCTGAATTTCAGCTGCTGCTGCTAAGTCGCTTCAGTCGTGTCTGACTCTGTGTGACCCCATAGACGGCAGCCCACCATGCTCCCCCGTCCCTGGGATTCTCCAGGCCAGAACACTGGAGTGGGGTGCCACTTCCTTCTCCAATGCATGAAAGTGAAAAGTGAAAGTGAAGTTGCTCAGTTGTGTCTGACTCTTTGCGATCCTATGGACTGCAGCCTACCAAGCACCTCCATCCATGGGGTTTTCCAGGCCAGAGTACTGGAGTGGGTTGCCATTGCCTTCTCCAAAATTTCAGCTAGTGAAGTCAAAGTCACTCAGCCATGTCTGACTCTTTGTGACCCCATGGACTGTAGCCTGCCAGGCTCCATGGAATTCTCCAGGCCAGAATACTGGAAGGGATAGCCCTTCCCTTCTCCAGGGGATCTTCCCAACCCAGGGATTGAACCCAGGTCTCCCACATTGCAGGTGGAATACTGGAATGGGAAGCCTATCTTTTCTCCAGCAGATCTTCCCAACACAGGAACTGAACCGGGGTCTCCTGCATAGCAGGGGGATCCTTTACCAACTGAGCTATGAGGTCAGTGAAAACAAGAGCATACATTTTTGTAGCCATCCCAATTCACTGACGCCTTGGCTTATAGCCTGGTTAAGATCTCCTCCTCTGGGCTGCCCTGTGGCCCGCTCTCTCCACTGCCCAGTCAGTGTCTCCATGTTCCCATCAATTATTATTATGAAGGCTGAGCAGTCAGCCCTGAGTGACCTCACATGCGCATGCTCAGATGCCCTCCTCACTCTGTAGTTTACCCTTCCTGGGAAAAAGATGCCCGTCGCTATGAAATGTCCCAATAAAGGCTGACGAGGCGGCAGCAGGAGTCACGTGGCAAGGGGGCCAAGGTGAGGCCAAGGGGACAGGCCCTCCCGCAGCCAGAGCCAGTGCTTTGTCCTCAGGAAGTTCTTTGTCAGCCTATTCATGGCGGTTGCTTAATGGTCGCTAAAAGGATCAAATTCAAAGCACTCAGCTTCTCTCTGTCTCCCCCTGCACCTCGTCCAGGCTTTAATCAATCTCCCTGCCGCCAGCCACACCGGGTGTCCCTAGGGCTGTCCTGGGCTCTGCCTCTCTAGGGGCTGCTCACGAGTCCTTGCGTCCAGGTGTCAAATCCGACTCAACGCAGAAAGGATTTCTGAAAACGCAAAATGTGCAAATCGTAGAAGAATCTCAACATTTCACTAAGATCAATGAAGAACAGAACATTCATCCAAAGATGCCATAGAGACGGAGAAGGCAGGCCGCAGACAGGGAGATGATATTCGTTCCACCTGTAACTGACAAAGGGCTGGTATCCAGGATGAATGAAATGCCTACAAATCAATTTTAAAGAGACGAAGCACTGGAAAAAAAGAAATGGGGAATACCTGATGGGGCACTTCCCAGACGAGGCCACACAAAGGGTAAAGAGAGGCATCTGCAGAGATGCTCAAGCCCAGACATGACTTGCAAATTACGGCAAAGCAAGGCCGTAATGAGAGGCCAGGGGCACCCTGACGTCTTCCCTGTTTACTTACGGTTTATTGTCTTCCTCCTCCTACAGGAGTGTAAGTACCACTATAGCAGGAACTCCGTCTGCTTGTTCGTTTCTGTTTCCAGCACCCAGAGTGGGGCCTGGACACTGCAGGTACTCAGTTAAGATTTATTGACTAAATGGATGGATGAATGAATGAATGGCTAGCAGATATGCCTGGGGAGTCATGTGTGGCTTGTGGCTGACGCCACTAAGGGTGTCCACCCAGCACCCCTTTTAGCAGGAAATACCCCTCCCTCCATGTGGCTGCCCTTCCAGTCACCATGTCCTTAGAACAGGGCCTATGTCTCTTGTCCTGGTTGATCAGCTGAGGAATGAGTCCCTGACTGAGCTGGGCCAGCACATCCTTCCCTGGGATCTTTGAGTCGAAAAAATGAGATAAACAGACGTCAACAGAGATGGACTGTCTCAGGTGCAGCTGAATCCGTAATGTCACAAAGCATCAGGGGATGACGTGGCACCCAGAGCAGAGACCCAGGTAAGCCTAGGCCCTGGTGCTGTCCTCTCCAGGGCATCACGGAGCCCTTATGCCCTAATTACATGTCCCCTGTCTCCTTACACTGACTTGAGAAGAGTTTGTTACAGTCAGGATCATCCTGGCCAATCCAGGACCACCAGCCAGTACCAGGCTCTGGATGCTGAATTCAGAGTAGGCATTTCCTGGCCTTTGAGAGATGTGTCCTGAAAATCCCTCTCCCCTGGACCCGGGCTCCCAAGTACTGGCAGCTCCCTGAAATGTCTGTGCTCATACGTCCGTGGCTTTTATCTCCTCAACAGAAGACAGCTCCCTCTCGCCCTCAGCGCTTCCCCATCCCCACTGCCGACTCTGGCTCAGCCTTGAGGCTCAGCTCAGGATCTGATCCCAGGAGACCCCAGTGTGCCGCCAGCTGAGTTACCTGCACCTCCCTCTGCACCATGTCACCCCCATCCTCAGAGCCCCATCACACGGCACAGCCTTCTGAGGGCAGGCACATTGGGAATTCCCACAAAGTCCATGAAGGTCCCCTGACAGCGGGGTCCAGGCATGTCCCACACAGAAAGTGAAAGTGTTAGTCACTCAGTCGTGTCCAAGTCTTTATGATCCCCGTGGATTGTAGTCTGCCAGGCTCCTCTGTCCATGGAATTCTTTAGACAAGAATACTGGAATGGGGAACCTGCATCTCCCGCCCCACATGGAGGACCAGGTTTTTCTGCAGGAGGACAGAGGGGATTCTGGAGCAGAGGCTTGTAGCTGGTGGGGCACAAAGTTGGGTCCAGGTGTGGCTTCAGGCAGAACATGAACAGCTTGGGCACCGTGGGGGAGGCTGAGGAAGGACTGGAAGGACAATTCTAGGCCTGGCCCTTAACCTGGGGCTGAGGAGGAGTCCCAGGGCCTGTGATCACCTGAATTGAGGCCAACAGACATGCCCATTTTTTCTGGATAGAGGATCCAGTGCTTTTGTCAGAAGCTCAAAGGGTCTGAGATCTAAGAAAGATCTAAATCACTGTTCTCAAAGGAAAATGTCCACCCTTATTTATAATTAAAGAAATGTATGTTTAAAACAATGAGATATTTTTTACCTATCATGGTGGCTTTCCTCCCTACCTGCCCATTAAAATCTCCTGGGGAATTAACAGTGCCCTGTTGCCTTCTCCTCCCCACAAGGGTCCCCCAATCCCCAGACTGACACAAAACTGTCTGATTCTGATTTAATCGGTCTGGGATATGGCGCAGGCATTGACATTTTGAGAAAGCTCCCCAGGTAACTCTGACCCCAGTCAAGACTGAGAACCAGTGACCTGGCAGATTAGCCAAGGGTTCTCAATCAGAGATTATAGCCCGTGCCTTGTAAGGGAGTCTCGACCAGTGGGAAAGGTCTTCAAAGAACAATCCAGCAATGATTGTGAACTCGACCAGTGACTGCACCCTCTGACCGGCCATTCCACTGTTAGGAATTGAGTCTACGGTAAATCTTGCTCCTGAGCTTCCAGCTGTCCATACTAAACCATCACTGCCTGCAGCTCCTGAGAATAAAAGATTGGCAAGAGCCCAAACGTCCCCTAAGAGGGGTAGTTCCATCAAGCAGGGTGCATCCACACGATAGAATACTCTGCAGCCAGTATGAAGTACGCTGTAGCGCTCTGTGAACTGATGTGGAAGGATTTCCATCATCGCTGGTGAAAGCAAACCAGGAGCCAAGCTGGGGGTGCGGTTTGTGAACACGGTCCACGCACATTTCCATTTGCACAGGCACTCAGCCTCTCTGGGAGGGCGTACATTGCTAAAACCTCCTAGCAGTTCCAGGGGAGAAAACCAGGCAACTAGGATGGACGGAGGGGGACACTTGGTTTTCCCCTGCTTCCCCTCTTGTATTGTTTGAATTTTTGTCATGAATATGTACTACTTTTTAAAAAAATTAAGAAGGTGAAAGAAGAAGGGAGGAGGAGGGAAAAGAAAAAGAGGCAGCTACTTGGCACAGAAATTAGGATACCAGTGGCGCTGGTCAGAAAATGAATGGGTGAGTGGTGGCAGGCTCCCAACTCCGTATCAGCTTCAGTGTCTCCATGTGGGTGCAGGTTCGGGGTGGGGGACTTTAAATCCCCCAGGCTGAAATCAGGCCCTGGAGGCAGACCCAGGGGAGCCCCAGTGATGTGGGGGTGCAATGACCTGGATTGAGGGGGCAGAAGGGTGGTGGGGATGGCTTGGAGGGCAGTGCCAAGCTGATCTCTCCCTTGTGTGCCACCTCCACGCAACCCCGTTAAAGGAAAAATGTGCATCGTGGAGCAAAATGGAAGTCACAGGACATACAGCTCGTCTCTACTCTGGTCACAGAGATGACATCCTGCAAAATGCTAGACCCTGGCGAGCAGCCGGAGGCGGCCATGCACACAATGGCCTGCAAACACCGCCCTCTGGTGGTGCAGCCGATGAACTGCGATCGGGTCTACAATCGCGTGGCCTATGTGTTCCGAACTGGAGAAAGAAAAAGCACAATTTAATTCTTAAGTGAAAAGAAGTACTCAAGGAGGGCAGTACAGAGCCTCCTCACAAAAGAAAAACAAAAAAACTCATGTTTTAAGCAAAGTGCATCAACCAGCTCCCAGTAAACTCTTCTCCAAATATAAAATAGATCCCCCCGCCAACAAATATATATTCAAATCTCCATGGCAATAATACTGGAAAGCATTAAGGAGAAGAAACACTTGCAGTCATTAGGTTGTGACCAATAACTCCTGTTAGCATTTTAGTGAGCATCCCTCCACGCTGTATATAAATATATACACACAGAGACATATCCAAATTTACATCAATGTGACGATGCAATAAATGTTATTTTGTAGCCCGATCTTTCTCTCTCCACAATACATAGCAGACACCTGCACAGTAAATACACGCACATGATGCAAAGAACTGACTCATTGGAAAAGAGCCTGCTGCGGAGAAAGACTGAAGGCAGGAGAAGGGGACGGCAGAGGGTGAGATGGCTGGATGGCATCACCGACTCGATGGACATGGGTCTGAGCAAGCTCTGGGAGCTGGTGATGGACAGGGAAGCCTGGCGTGCTGCAGTCCATGGGGTCGCAGAGAGTCAGACATGACTCAGCAATTGAACTGAGCTGAACTGCCATTTTAAATATTTTAAATTGTACAAGTTGTGAAAATATACCCAGAGAATAAAATGAAATATATATGTGTATATATACTTATATATGAATCTATTAATTCACTGATTGAGTGAATTATGGTATATCCATCTAGTGGAATACTATGCAGGTATCAATATAATGTACTGATGTGGCTTTGTGTCAAAGATAGTTCATATAATGAAATAAAGTTATATTCTAAGATAATATTTACAGAATTATTTGAATATTTATAAAATTTATAAAATAACTGCAGAACTATTTTCGTTTAATAGAATATGTAGATACAGGAATCTATAGCTCTCTCTCTTTCTGTGTGTGTGTATATATATATATATATATACATATATACACATATATATATACCTATATCTGGCTCCCCTGGTGGCTCAGATGGTAAAGAATCTGCCTCCAATGCAGACCTGGGTTTGATCCCTAGACCAGGAAAATCCCCTGGGATCTTCTCCAGTATTCTTCCCTGGAGAATTTCAGTAGAGCCTGGCAGGCTACAGTCCATAGGGTCCTATACCTGAGGAGGAAGTGTTGCTTGAAGGATACTATAAAAACAATCTTGGGAAATATGATCGGGAAGACAAAGAAGCTGAGAAATTTCCATCTTTCACTTTGTCTCTTCTGTATTGTATGATTTCAAAATATATCATCATCTTGATGATATTAGCCTGGATGCACCATGACCTATTTATATAATCCCCTGTTGATAGACCTTGAGGTTGTTCACAGCTTTCCTACAAGGAACCACCCTGCATATGGGTTACTCATTGTGCATTTCTCTGATTATTCCTCTGGGCCAATTCCTGGGTGTGGGGCTGCCTGGTCAGGTTTTAAACAAGTATTACCCCTGACATTTACTATCAACACATCACAGAGCAAATTTGCCATAGCTGTCCTCAGCCTGATGGGGCTCTTAAAGGCATGGTTCTCTGGCTACACTTTGTATCTCTGGAGGCTCTATTTTGCCAGACCATGGGTCAGGTTCACTGGCATTTTTTATGCCCAGATGTCCCTCTTGTTGCCCTGACCTGATATTTTGCTACAGCTCCACGCCTTCGGTCATCCTTGTTCCACTTTCCCCACAGCTGCCAAGATGAGCCTTTCCTAGCAGACCCTGCTGTCACCCCCCAGGACTTTACTCCACATTGGCAATTAACCAAGTGGCCCCTGTACTATATGACCCTTCCAACCTCATGTCTGCCTCCTCCTACTGCCCTTACACTGGCTGGCTTGCAGTCCCTGACACCTCCAGCACACACCAGCCCCAGGACCTTTGCTCTTGCCATTCCCTCTGCTTGCTATAGCCATCCCCTCAATACCTTCAAGCCTCTCCCTCAATTTATTCATATCTCACCTCACAGGTTGCCTTCTCATAGAAGCCTTTCCAACCACCCTGCCTTAAAAGGCACTTCGCCCTTTCCTCCCTCAGTTCAGTTCAGTTCAGTCGCTCAGTCGTGTCTCACTCTTTACGACCCCATGAACCGCAGCACGCCAGGCCTTCCTGTTCAACACCAACTCCCGGAGCCCACTCAAATTCATGTCCATTGAGTTGGTGATGCCATCCAACCATCTCATCCTCTGTCGGCCCCTTCTCCTCCTGCCCTCAATCTTACTCAGCATCAGGGTCTTTTCAAATGAATCAGCTCTTTGCATGAGGTGGCCAAAGTAATGGAGTTTCAGCTTCAACATCAGTCCTTCCAATGAACACCCAGGACTGATCTCCTTTACGATGGACTGGCTGGATCTTCTTGCAGCCCAAGAGACTCTCAAGAGTCTTCTCCAACCATTCAAAAGCATCAGTTCTTCAGTGCTCAGCTTTCTTTATAGTCCAACTCTCACATCCATACATAACCACTGGAAAAAACATAGCCTTGACTAGATGGACCTTTGTTGGCAAACTAATGTCTCTGCTTTTTAATATGCTGTCTAGGTTGGTCATAACTTTCCTTCCAAGGAGAAAGCATCTTTTAATTTCATGGCTGCAATCACCATCTGCAGTGATTTTGGAGCCCAAAAAAATAAAGTCTGCCACTGTTTCCACTGTTTCCCATCTATTTCCCATGAAGTGATGGGACCAGATGCCATGATCTTAGTTTTCTGAATGTTAAGCGTTAAGCCAACTTTTTCATTCTCCTCTTTCACTTTCATCAAGAGGCTCTTTAGTTCCTCTTCACTTTCTGCCATAAGGGTGGTGTCATCTGCATATCTGAGGTTATTGATATTTCTCCCAGCAATCTTAATTCCAGCTTGTGCTTCCTCCAGCCCAGTGTTTCTTATGATGTACTCTGCATATAAGTTAAATAAACAGGGCGACAATATCCAGCCTTGACGTACTCCTTTTCCTATTTGGAACCAGTCTGTTGTTCCATGTCCATTTCTAACTGTTGCTTCCTGACTCACATACGGGTTTCTCAAGAGGCAGATCAGGTGGTCTGGTATTCCCATCTCTTTCAGAATTTTCCACAGTTTATTGTGATCCACACAGTCAAAGGCTTTGGCATAGTCAATAAAGCAGAAATAGACTTTTTCTGGAACTCTCTTGCTTTTTTGATAATCCAGTGAATGTTGGCAATTTGATCTCTGGTGCCTCTGCCTTTTCTAAACCAGCTTGAACATCTGGAGGGTCATGGTTCACGTATTGCTGAAGCCTGGCTTGGAGAATTTTGAGCATTATTTTACTAGTGTGTGAGATGAGTGCAATTGTGCGGTCATTGGAGCATTCTTTGGCATTGCCTTTCTTTGGGATTGGAATGAAAACTGACCTTTTCCAGTCCTGTGGCCACTGCTGAGTTTTCCAAATTTTCTGACATACTGAGTGCAGCACTTTCACAGCATCATCTTTCAGGATTTGAAATAGCTCAACAGGAATTCTATCACCTCCACTATCTTTGTTTGTAGTGATACTTCCTAAGGCCCACTTGACTTCACATTCCAGGATGTCTGGCTCTAGGTGAGTGATCACCCCATCATGATTAACTGGGTCATGAAGATCTTTTTTGTACAGTTCTTCTGTGTATTCTTGCCACCTCTTCTTAATATCTTCTGCTTCTGTCAGGTCCATACCATTTGTGTCCTTTATTGAGTCCATCTTTGCATGAAATGTTCCCTTGGTATCTCTAATTTTCTTGAAGAGATCTCTAGTCTTTCCCATTTTACTGTTTTCCTGTTTCTTTGCACTGATTGCTGAGAAAAGCTTTCTTCTCTCTCCTTGCTATTCTTTGGAACTCTGCATTCAAATGAGAATATCTTTCCTTTTCTCCTTTGCCCTTCACTTCTTTTCACAGGCATTTGTAAGGTGTCCTCAGACAGCCATTTTGCTTTTTTGCATTTCTTTTTCCTGGGGATGTTCTTAATCCCTGTCTCCTATACAATGCTACAAACCTCTGTCTGTAGTTCATCAGATCTAGTCTCTTAAATCTATTTGTCACTTCCACTGTATAATCATAAGGGATTTTATTTAGGTCATACCTGAATGGGTTAGTGGTTTTCCCCATTTTTTTCAATTTAATCTGAATTTGGCAATAAGGAGGTTCATGATCTGAGCCACAGTCAGCTCCCAGTCTTGTTTTTGCTGACTGCATAGAGCTTCTCCATCTTTGGCTGAAAAGAATATAATCAATCTGATTTCAGTGTTGGCCATCTGTTCCCTCACTAGCCATTTTTTTCCTTCCTAGCCCTGAGACTGTATTAGATATCTACCTGTTCACTTGCCTTTGGTGTCTCTCCTTCACTGGGTTATGAGCTCCGTGAGAGCAGGGAGCTGTCTTGCTGTGCCCCCAGTACTCAGGACAGCACCTGGCACGTGTAGCTTCAGTGAGGATGTGTCACTTGAGTAACGTATGCATGCATGCTAAGCTGCTTCAGTCATGTCCAACTCTTTGTGACCCTATGGATTATATCCCACCAGGCTCCTCTGTCCATGGGGATTCTCCAGGCAAGCATACTGGAGTGGGTTGCCATGCCCTCCTCCAGGGGATCTTCCCGACCCAGAGATCCAGCCTACGTCCCTTATGTCTCCTGCATTGGCAGACAGAGTCTACTGTGAGTGCCACCTGGGAAGCCCGAGGTGAATGAATGAGAAGCTGATCATACGGAAAAGTGAAGTTTGAATAGCCTAGCAATGCCATCTTTCTCAACTGCTCCAGAATGGGGTCAGGTGTGTTTAAATCATCCTTTCAATCTCCATGGAGCTTTATTAGGAAAATCTGACAGAACCTTTGTAGTGCAACCATTTGGGAGAAAAAATGCAAATGGGTTATTATTTAGGAAAAATACTTTCCCTCCAAACCAGAGCAGCACAGCTACCCCCACATACTTACTCCTTCAGAGAAAAAGAGAAAGGTTAATATTGCCCCATCAGAGGAAAGGAGCCAATTAGCTAGACTGTGATTCAGAAGAAGAATAGAGGTTAATTGCTTGGAGTCCACATGTCTCAAATGCCTAATGCTATATCATTATTTTTTAGCTACATATTATTCATTTCATACACTTACGTATTCCACCTTATTACTAATTAGTAATTCCTTATCCTTAAATTTCACCCAATTCAGGCTGTCATCATAGAGCCCCCCGCTTTGCCCCAAGGTGTAACAAAATTGTGGAGAAAAAGTTGGCACCTCCTATTCATTCCCTGCCACCTCAGACCCCCACCAGTGTTTCCCACATTCCCCTCTCCACTTTCACCGCCCACTGGATCTCCTAACTCAGCTTCAGTCGGATCCCAGGTGTTCCTCTGCATCTTCCACATCCCCAGCACTGTTGTAAGCTATTGGGTAAAAGATGTCAATATTCCCAGTTCAAGTGACCTTTTTCTTTTAGAAAGATCCACAGCTTGGCACCTCAGAGATGCTAACTGACTGCTATAACTGAGACTGTAATAATAATAGCAGCAATTATAATAATGATGAGAGCTGCAAAATGCTTTTTGAACATTTTTATGTTGCCAGCACTGTGCCGATGGGTTTTATATGCGTGATTTTAACCCCAATGAAGCAATGTGCATCCATATACATGGGTCATCTGAGCAAATGAATGGACCAACCCCAGCGCAGCTTCAGTTCCGCAGCTACTCCCCCTGGGAGAGTGTGTGAGAAGGTCATCTTCTCTTTCAGTTTTCCTTTCTGTCACACGGGCTGTCTGAGGCCCCCACTCTCCTGTCCACTGCCCTGTTCCTACCTCAGGCCTAGTCCCAGGTGCCTAGGGAGCTTGAGAGCACCCCTCTCCATTTTGGCTCGTTTATCTGAGACTGTGACCACGCTCTTCCCATTTCCTTGTTGAACAGACATGGTTGAAAACGCACAGGATGAAAAACAAGCCACAGTCCCAGTTCAAACTCGGACTTGTTAGATGGCCGAAATGCTGCCTTAGGAAATGACACCATTTGGGGGCTTGTCCCTGGAAGCAGAGCAGCATGAGGAGGCATATGTGTGGGTGCCCTTTGTGGGGAAAAGATGCTCCTGATAAAATGAACTGGTCATGGTCTCTTTTTCCCACACTCTTAGACTATAAGCCAATTATGCTTACTAAAGAAAAAAAATAGCAGGGAAAATGCACAGAAAACAAGAAAAACCATAGCGATTTGGAAAAGAACCAAACAGAATTTCTAGAATTGAAAGTTATTAGTTAGAACCTCTTGGATAAGAGAATCTTTAGTTAGACCTGAAGAAGCTACCCATCCAGAATACAGACCTGAAGAAATTATCCACGGAAGGACAAGAAATGGGAAAGTATGAAAAGAGATTAAGAGAAACAGGATACAGGATAAGAAGTTCTATAAGGAAAAGAGAGCGTGCAGAGGCAGCATAAGAAGAGACAAGGGCTGAGAACGTTGCAGCACAGATAAACACAGCCATCCCCTGGGTTCACAAAGCCCAGTAAAACCACAGCAGGAAAGACTAAAGGAAGGCCATGCCCTGACACATCACAGGGAAACTGCTGAATACCAAAGACAAGAGGCAGATCTTAAATGCAGTCAGAAGGGAAACACAGAAGGTTTTCAACAGAGAAACAGACCGAGGACTGACTCCTTATCAGCACAAATGGGTTAGGAGAATGAAATGATACATTCCGTGTGCTGGGAGAAAAACAAGTGTCAACCTAGAATTCTATACCCACTGAAACTACACTGTAAGAACAAGGTGAAATATAGACATTTTCAAACCAACAAAAAACTAAGAGAATATGCCACCAGCAAAACTGAGTAAAGGAAACTCTAAAGAATGAACTTCAGGCAGAAGGAAAGTGATTCCAGTTTGAAGATCGAAGATGTAAGAAGGAATGAAATGCAGAGACATTTAAATGAATATTGACTACATAACACAACAACGATAAGTCTTGTGAAGCTAAAGAAAAACAAGTAGAATTAAAAGACACTACAACACTAGTATGTAAATGAGGAGACGACACAGGGAGGGTGAAATTAAAATATCTTGAGCTCTTTGTATGGCACAGAAGGGAAGATAAAACTATTCATTATTTTCAGATTCTGATAAATTAAGTTGGCATATTGTAATTTCCAGGGTAACCCCTAAACTTAATGGAAACAGTACATAACTCCCAACCTAGTAGAGGGGGAAAGCAAAATGAGAAAAAATAATTCAAAAGATAACAAGAAAAAGAGAGGAAAAGAAAAACAGCATAGAATGAGATGGTAGGTACAAATCCTGATGGATAATGATCACATTAAATGTAAAAGGGCCAGTTCTCATGGTAAAAGATAAAGATTTTTCAAAATTAAACCATTTCCTATTTATAAGGCTTACAACATAACTTAAAGGGAGAGATAGGTGGGAAATAAAAGAGTGGGAAAAGATTTACAAGGTGAACAAATAGAATAATAGAAACAATATATATTTGTGGCATAAAGCAAGTCCTAAAAAAATTATAAAGGATTGAAAACATGCAGGTCATATCTGTTCACAATTCTGCTCTCAATTTACAACTCTGATCACAATTTGTAAACTAGAAATCAATAAAGAGATAAATATTTTTTTTTTAATCCACATGTTTTGAATTACAAAACATATTTCTAAATAACCTTTTCAGAGACTTCTCTGGTGGTCCAGTGGTTAAGACTCTGCCTACCATTGCAGGTTTGATCCCTTCAGAGAACTAAGACCTGATGTGCAGCAGGGTATGGCCAAAAAATAAAAATAATTATAATAACTCTTTCTTTAAAGAAAAGATGGCAATCAAAATTAAGAAAATATTTACTAAATAAACAATAAAGAAAATATTTCATATCAAAACTTGGATATAGCCAGAGCAGTAAAGAAATGTATAGCCTTAAATAGCTCATACATTTTTTAAAATAGAAGAAAGGCTGAAGACTAATGAACTAAGCATCTATTTTAGAAACTGGATGAAGAAAAGCAAAATAAACCCAATCATTCCTAAAGTAAGTCTCTATGGAGTACAGTCCACCCTCAAATCCAAAAATGCAAAATGGGCTTTATTCACTCAGCAGGGCTCCCTCCGAGTCCCTCTGGGTCCTTTCCTCTAATGTAGTATTTCCCCAAACACACTACACTTTCTGCTGGTGGTGTAGAAGATGATTTTTGATAGTATTCAGGCATATAGTTATTTCAGTCTTTTAACATAGTTTCCTCCTACTTAAGAACATTTAATGTAGATTTCAATTTATAGTAGGAAAACAAGATTTCTTTTAAAAACATATTTATTTAGTAAGAGGATTAAATTCAAAGGATAATGTTAAATAAATAATAGAATAATGTTATTTAGCAAAAAAACCTCATTTCTAAAACAGGAATAATAATAGTTTCTGTTTTATCACATTGTTATGAGGATTAAATAAGTTATATACTATATAATACTTCAGGAATTAATATATCATTGTAAAGCTTTCTAGGGCTTCCCAGGTAGCACAGTGCTATAGAATCTGTCTGCCAGCGCAGGAGACATAGGAGACTTGGGTTCAATGCCTGGGTCGGCATGCCTCAAGAAGGAAATGGCACCCCTTTCTAGTATTCTTGCCTGAAAAATTCACCAGACACAAGAACCTGGCAGGCTACGGCCCATGGGGTCACAAAGAGTCAGACAAGACTGAGCACGCGTGCATGCCAAAGCTTCCTAACAGTTGCTGGTACTTAATGAAAACTTCGTAAATATTAGTTATCATAATAATATTTATAGTAATTATTACTTGAATGATGAGAATTTGAAAAACATTAATCCCAGTGGCTCAGTGGTAAAGAATCCACCTTCAATACAGGAGATGCAGGTTTGATCCCTGGGTGGGGGATATTCCTAGGAAAAGGAAATGGCAACCCACTCCAGTATTCTTGCCTGGGAAAGCCCATGGACAGAGGAGCCTGGCAGGCTACAGTCCATGCAGTTGCAAAAAGTCGGACACGACCTAGCTACTAAATAACAGCGACAACAATCCGGTAAGGCTCCAAAAGCCAACCTCGGACCAGTGACAAACTCCACGGGGCAAAACAGAAAGTGAAGAATGCTGGTTTTCACAGTGCCCCTGCCTCTTTCCAGGCCTTCCTGGTGGCTCAGATGGTAAATTATCTGCCTTCAATGCGGGAGACCTGGGTTCGATCCCCTGGAGAATGGAATGGCTACCCACTCCAGTATTCTTGCCCAGAGAATCCCACGGAGAGAGGAACCTGGTGGGGTGGCAGAGAGTCGGAAGCGACTAACACTTCCACTCTCTGCCGCCTTCCACACCCTCTGCCCCTGGCAGCGCTGGCCCCTCTCTAGCCATCCCCAGCAAAACCAAGTCGCAGGAATGTTGACATTCACACCAGGGGATTCAGGATGTTCCTCCTTGCCTAAAAGCTTTGTTTAAAGGAGCAAAAGCCTTTACCATGGGGAGATAGAAAAGTCCAGGTATGGCCTTGCAGCATCCCAGTTGAGGAGAAGGACAGATTTGGGGGTTGGCCTCCCCGTCTCGGGGAACCTCCTAGAGGGACACCTTCAGCCCAGCCAAGCTTCTCTCTGGGGTGGAGAACAGGGTCCCAGAGCTGAGGGTAATTGGCCTTCATGATTTGACAAGCGTGATGTCTTTGGGTGTTTGAGGGCTTTCTGTACCAGGAGAACTTCCCGATTGTCCTTTTCAAAATAACTGTATCCTTTCCCCTCCCTCTTCAAAGATGATTCACAGAGATACTTGGGGCTTCTCCACTGCAGTGATTCTATCTTCCCTGAACGACTGCTCCTGCAGCTTGGGGCTTGTTCTTGAGGTCTAGGAAGGAAACCCCAGAGATGCGAAAGCCGCTAGGGCAACTTGTTTCCTATTTCCTGTTCCCTTCCGCAGCAGCGGGCTGACAGCACTGACGCTCCGAGGCCACCAGGGGGAGCGCCAGCTTTCTCGCTGGAGCCCGGGACCGCGCTGTCTGGCGTTCGTCGCTGTTCAGTAAGCAGAATGGTTCGTAAGGGAAAGTCATTCATCGTGTCCAGCTCTTTGAGACCCCCATGGACTGCAGCCCGCCAGGCTCCTCTGTCCATGGAATTATCTAGGCAAGGCTACTGGAGTGGGTAACCTTTCACTTCTCCAGGGGATCTTCCCAGCCCAGGGATCGAATCCAGGTCTCCCGCATTGCAGGCGGATTCTTCTAACAGCTGAGCCACACGGGAAGCCCGAACGGCTTGTGGGGACCCTAATAAACACAGGGGACGTGTCTGTGTCAGTCTTATCTACTTCTACTTCTTGGCTGTGCACAGAGCTGCCAGAGCCTCGTTGAGGGATGCCCCTTAGGTGGTGGCCCCAAAGTCTTACAGTCTGATGGGGGTGAGGGTGGGCAGTGGAAGGATCCGCGGACCCGGGGGTCGCTTGCGGGACGGAACATGTGCTGTGAGCGCAGCATTTGCGTTTTGGATAAGTGACCAGTGTCACAGGGACACATACACCACATCACCCAGTGGAGGCGCTAAGGAGGGAAAGCGTCATCTCCCTGGAAGGGCTGGACCAGGGGAAAGCTTCCCAGAGGACCAGAAGGGACCTCTGGCTCCAGCTAGAAGCCCAGGCAGAGGACACTCCCAGCAGAGGGCACAGGCTGTGCAGACGTGGTGTTTGCGCCTTACAGCAGTTTTGATGTTTCTGGAGCGACGGCGGCAGAGGCAGGGGAGACAGGCAGGGCTTTCTAAGAGGCTAGAGACCCTGGCTGTCATGCGGCGGTGGTGGACCTTCCAGGGCTTTCTGCAGGGGAATGACCTGATCAGGCCACTCCTCTGCAGGGTGGAGGAGGAAGGGTCGGGGTGGGGGGGACGGTGGGAGGAGACTGACAAGGGGGGTAGGGAAGAGGTAGGAAGCCTGGTAAGGAGGCCACTGCAATGATTCAAAAGCTCGGCTAATTTTTTATGACACAGAACTGAGGGGGTTTCCAGGGCTCCAGATTTCCAGTTTAAAGATCCAGAAAGTCCTGGGTTAGCTGGGACAAATTGGTCACCCCATTAGTCACTAGCTGTCTCCCTCCCTCTTCTCACTTGTGATCACAGTACAGATTGGCAAATCTCAGATGAGTTTTAGTAACAGGAGACTGGGTTTGAGCCCTCTGAAGGATAGCATGGCAACCTACTCCAGTATTTTTGCCTGGAGAATCCCATGATCAGAGGAGCCTGGCAGGCTATAGTCTGTGGGATCACAGAGCGTCGGAGTGGACATGGCTGAAGTAACTCAGCACACACACATGCACCATCTTTAAACAAAACCTCACACAGAAATTCAGTATAGGAAATAGTGAAAGGTAGAGGGGGGGATGGGATTGGAGTGGGGTTAGGGACCTGCCTGAACTTTTCATCTAGGCCTGACTCACCTCCACGAGCCACAGCCTCAGGCCACCGCTGACCTTCACATCAGAGAACCCCTAGCCCACAGCTTTCTGCCTCTGTATTCATGTGCTGAACTCAAAGCCAGCTGACCTCAGATCAGTGTTTTGATTCAATTGTAGACTATACTGTAGACTAAAATCTAAACCTACTCTAAAACTGGTCAATCTCTTTGAACTGGAATAAAATCCATATTGTTTCCTTAGTTAATATCTTGGAATAAAATCCCATCTGCTTATGAGCTGACCTTCACCCAAACAGTCACATCCTTCTGCTTGAGTCCCAGCCTGTCTCGTCCACGACCATCCTTGGCCATGGGCTTGGAACATGGTGGACAGGGCCGGGGCGGGGTGTCCACTCACTGACGGCATTTGCTGGGCCTCACGCCAACTCGGGGGCCTGACTGCTCCCTCCCACAGCCTGATCAGGGCCCTCACCTGTCTCCAAAGCTCCGTCTTCTCCCGTACCCTCACCACTGTCCGCCCCCACCGCTCACCCAGAGTATCTAGGGTGTCTCACTGTCCCGAATGTGAAGGCATTTGTCATTCCTGGCCATGGACTGGGCTGGGTTTGCTGTGACCCTCAGCCCAGGCCCTTGGGCATCTCGGAGCCTTGACGGGCCTTCATTCCTGACACAGCTCTTGATACCTCCTCTGCTCACCTCCCAACCAGCTCAGGGCCATCCCTTGAAAGCCAGGGCTTCTGTTGGCTCATCTACTAGACAGCATCTTTGGGCCCAGTTGGCGGATTGAACATTGCATTTGGAAGCAGGAGATGTGAGTTCTGATTCTAGCTTCCCATGTAACACTGGATGGCCTGAGCAAACTCACACACATGCACACATACCATGGGGTCTTTCCTCTTCTCACAAGGCCTGACTAAATGAAAAGGGGTCTAGAAACTCATTAGAGAGAACATCAAACCCCTTAGCTTCCAGAAATCTCCTAACGAACTGCCCCACCCTCCAGAGGTGGCCTTGCCAAGCCTATACTCACAGAGTAATGATCTCTTCACTTCTTTGTCTCTCGTCTAGACTGCAGGCTCCACGAGGGCAAGGACTGACCTTTTCTCTCTGCCTCCAAGTGCTAAACATGGAGTAAGTGTTCAGCACGTGTTTAATGCATGACTCACTTCCTTTCATTCAGAAAGATGTATTGAGAATTTATTATGGGCTGGGCATTGGTTTTAGGTGCCAGAAATACAACAGTGAACAGACAGTAAAAAAAAAAAAAAAAATCTCTCCCTACAAAGCACTTAGATATCTCATGGGCAAATGGATATGTGGGTGGTGAAGGTTTCTTGTTGCTGTGGTTTTGTTTGGTTTGCTTTTTTTTTTCCCAACAGTATCCATTAGGAAAACAGCTTCCTCCTACACTAATTCCATGTCTCCTTTCTAATACCCGCAATGAAAGAGGATGAAATAGGAACCCGCTCCTCCCAGAAAATGAAAGCATGGGAGCTGATAGCTGTGGGCAACTGGATTTTTGCTAACAGAGGGCTCCAGGGTAGAGCTATGTGTGACTCTGGTTTAGTAGCAGCCAAGTACATTCTGCCAGCAACAAGCTGGTTTTAAAGGGGAAAAAGTTCCTGTGGAAGCCCCAGCGCTCCCATCCACTCACCCCCAGCGCTGAGAGCTGACGACACCGCCCACTCCAGCCTGCTCCATCAGGGGGCTGCTCATTGACACTCAAGGGGGTGTCACCCAGTTACAGACCACCATCACAAAAGGGCTAGACTGGGCAAGTTCTATAGTCCTCTCCAGCTCCTAGGACCCCTCTGTGTCCCAAGAGCAGGGGTCTTGGCTCAGCAGGAAAGCCTCGGGCTCACTCATGGGAACTGAGGTCAACTTTTAGGGAGGGAGGAGGACGTTATGAACTTCCCAGCACTGCCCAGCTTTGCAACAAACCCTCATGCAGCCGCTGGGTGCCCCAGAGCCTTTCTCATTCTGTCTTTACTGCCAGTTGAGAGGGAGAAATTCAAAAATGCCTTTGCAGTCCACCTCCAGGCCTTAGCTGGAGGGAACAGGGTAATTCACAGGGGAAATTTACATGTGCTTGGCACCTTGCCCCGCACTCCAGGCTGCCCTGAATTAAGTGATACCTGGCACCTACTAGGTCACACTGGAGAAGGAAATGGCAACCCACTCCAGTACTCTTGCTTGGAGAATCCCAGGGATGGAGGAGCCTGTAGGCTACAGTCCACGGGGTCACTAAGAGTCCACATGACCCAGCGACTTCACTTTTCACTTTCACTAGGTCACACATTTGCACCATTCCTTTCTCTAGTCAAACAGAAGCCCCCATGAAGACCCTGTTTGGAGACACAAGGCAAGACCACCATCAAAATATGCAGCCTTGAAACATTCTCCTTTCCCTCCTAATGTACCAGAGCTGCAATGGTGGGTGAGGTGAAGAGGGGGATGAAACAGCACAGATGCTTCCAGGTCACACGTGCTTGCCTGGGACACTGTCCACCTACAGTTTGCTCTGACTCTCTGTCTTTGTGTCTGTTTCAGAGAAAGATGAATCGTGGTGAAACTCTACCCAATAAACAAGCTGTGTGTTAAAGCTTCTGTAAAATCTACAATTTTAGAAAGGTTTGATGTGGTTGACACTAAATTGATTTCAACACATGCTATTTCCGGTCTAATGTTGGGTTCTTTTCATCAAGAGCAAACGTCCTCAATAATGGCTTGATTCTAAATGAATGGACTCTGTATAAACACATAGGAAGCACAGGCACTCACATTAATGTTCTCCCTTTTTTAAATAGAATGAGATGGCATGTTTCACTTCCCTGAAATTAATTTCCCATCGTTTTCTTATCCACTCATTAAAGGTTTTCAGAGCCGAATAATCACTTTGCAAACTGAAAATCCTCTTTGAGTTTTCCATTTTAGCTAGCAACGGAAGCCTGGTGCTTGCCAAGGTCAGGAGGTTTTCCTAGGAGTCAGAGTCCCTGTCCCAAGAGTGTTTGAGGGGAAGTTGGGTTGGGTAAAGTGAATTCCTAGCATCTGGTCACCTCACACTGAAAACTGGACAGCCTGCTTGCACTGGATCGAGGTTCAAACATTCCCACCATCATAGTAACTCAAAAGAAGGATGGAGCAACCACAAAAATAAATTGCACAGAGGAAAACGTTTTCTTTCTTATAAACAAACCTAATATTAATATATGTTCAGTTTAAAATGTCTGGGGCAAATTTGTGTGTGTATGTGTGTGTGTGTGTGTATACTCAGTCGCACAGTCGTGTCTGAATCTTTGCGACCCCATAGACTGTAGTTGGTCAGGCTCCTCTGTCCATGGGATTTCCCAGGTAAAAATACTGGAGCAGGTTGCCATTTCCTCCTCCAGGGAATCTTCCAAACCCAGAGGTCAAACCCAAGTCTCCTACATCTCCTGCACTGGCAGGTGGATTATTTACCAATGGGCCACCTACAAAGCCCAACAAATCCATATATGAGATCAAATTTCATAAAACTATTCACCAAAAGAAAAAAAAAGGCAATGTAAAAACTGGTGAAATCCTAACAAGTCTTAGTTAATAGTATTGTATCAATGTCAATTTCACGCTTCTGATAACTGACTATATACTATGGCTATGTAAGAGGCTATCTTTGGGGAAACTGGCTGAAGGGTACGCTGATCATACCAATATTGTGTAAAAAAAATGTACAATGAGTCGTTGTACTGTGTTTGCCATTTCTATGTCAAAACTAAAAGTTTTTAAAAATACATGGGCTGGGTAAAGTAGAATAGACATTTAGCCACACTGGTGACAGAGTACACAGTCTTCCAGAGAAGAATATCAAAGAGCCCATCAGAATGCAAAATCTACTAACCTAGTCATGCCGCTTCGAAGAATCCAGCCTACAAAACTACTCGTACATGCTAATATAGAACATTCTTTGCAGCACTGTTGTAAAAAAAAAAAGGGAAAAAAAATAAATCTCTGTGCAAACATAAGAAGAATAAAGCAGCTCAACACAGAGGTCTCTGCAGTGCACTGCTAAGTGAAAAATGTGATCACAAAATCATAAATATGGATCAGTTCAGTTCAGTTGCTCAGTCATGTCTGACTCTTTGCGAACCCATGAACCGCAGCACACCAGGCCTCCCTGTCGATCACCAACTCCCGGACTCCACCCAAACCCATGTCCATCGCGTCGGTGGTGCCATCCAGCCAGCTCATCTTCTGTTGTTCCCTTCTCCTGCCTTCAAACTTTCTGATCAATCTTTTCTTATCTTTCTTCAATCTTAGATAGGGATAGAAAGATCCTATTTATCTAAAATCTTATTTTTGTTTGTATACACATACGGGTTGTACAAGTATGGAGAATGTCTGAAATGACACATCCTCAGCAGCTCACAGCGATTGCTTCTGGGCTGGAAAGTTCTTCACTGGAATGCCAATGGTCACCTTCACTTTGTTGGAAGTATGGGGTTGACCAAATAAGTTTGTTCGGGCTTTTCTGTGCTATCTTATGGAAAAAACCAAACAAAATTTTTTGGCCAACCCAATATATTACAAGGAAAACGTGTTGCTTTTACAATTGGAACAACAAGAAGCATAAAAGAAAGAAAGAAAATGGAGGCAAATTGGGAGGCCAGTGAAAGAGTACAAAAGCCTGAGACTAGGAAAGGCTGACTTCAAAAGCCACAAGAAAGTGGTGGCTTAGGAAGAGTGACTGTAGCCCACCAGGCTCCTCTGTCCATGAGATTCCCCAGGCAAGAACACTAGAGTAGGTTGCCAGTGCCCTCCTCCAAGGGATTTTCCCAACCCAGGGATCAAACCTGCATCTTTTGTCCCCTGCATTGGCAGGTGGGTTCTTTACCACTAGCGCCACCTGGGAAGCCCAGCAAAGGTGCTATGTACACCCAAATTCTAACTACCTCTTTGAGTTACTCATCTCGAAGTTTCTCCTGAGTGAGGTGCTGCACACAATATAAACTGTTTTTTCTCTTATTAATCTTTTGTTGAGCTGCCCTGGGGGCTCAGTGGTAAAGAACCCACCTGCCAATGAAGGAGATGTGGGTTTGATCCTTGGGTCAAGGAGATCCCCTGGAGAAGGAAATGGCAACCCACTCCAGTATTCTTGCCTGGAGAACCCATGGACAGAGGAACCTGGCGGGCTACCGTCCATGGGGTCGCAAAGAGTCGAACATGACTTAGCAACTGAACATGTCTTTCGTTGGTCTAATTAAGCGGGACCCCAGATGGAGAACCAAGGAGGGGTGAAGCAAAAGGTTTTTTTCCCTTCAACGCAATAGCATCTCTGAGGAAGATAATGCTCACGCATGCAAAGATAAAGGTACAGTTCCTCGGAATTCATGGGGCAATGCAGTGCAGTGAGGAGAGCCTGCCACTAGCGACAGGAGGAGACCCTTCAAGAAAGAGGATCCCACAGGATGTCTCAGCTATGCTTCTGGGCCAGCATCTGATGCCCACACACACGAACAGGACCAGGGCACTCTAATAAAGCAGGAAAGCTGCCAGCAGCATTTTAATCACTCTCCGCTTTAGACCAAGGGTTCCAAGAAAACACCCACCACCTGGAGATCCCGTGTGTTGTCTCTTGTTCCTGCGAGGTGTACTCTCCGTACTGTGGGAGAGCCGTTCTCTAACGATACATCCTCTATCAGCTGGAAATGATCCAAGTCTGAACCGTATTTCCGGAAACCAGCTGTTACCTGCTTTGAACAAAGCGCATCTTTGTGCAAAAGGCATTCTCTTAAAGGAGACAAAGGGGTGTGAGCTGGAAGAAGGGTGTCAATACCAAGTTTTCCCCTGGCCACTTCTTTTCTCGGGTGACCAAGGCTCATTCCTAACCTGCTTCATACGAAGGGGTCACTTGTAAGTTTCTTCTCCAAGTCTGGACATTTCTGTTTAAATCCTGTGCCCTCCCCTTTCTGAAAATGACACAAGCAAGCCGTGATTAGGTTTCCTCCGTAAAAGATTCAAACCCCTAAGGACATCAAGCAAAATGTGAAAGTCCCTTGCCCATACACCTCGGCCCTCTCCCTGGTGACTCACACGCTTGTGCAACCTCTTGTGCCTTCACTCCCGAAAAGAGCCTTCACCCATGATTGGTTTTCTTCCCTTCCCCTTCCCTCTTTTCCTTCCTCTTCCCTGCAGAAATGGGGGAGCATGCATCTTTCTTTTAAACCACGTAGGACTCTTCTTTTCTCCTCCAAACCATTCCCAGGACTGGCTTCCTGAAGATTTCCATTTCTTTGCTTGTCTGTTCATTGGTTTTGGCTATCATGGATGCTAGACTCATAGAACACTCATAAAAGTTCTCTCCGGGGTGCCAGGGGTAAGGAGGACTGAGGCTGGGTTTGCAGGAAGTTATTCAAGTCAGCCTGGGGCAGAAGGGGCACCGGCCTGCTGCACCCTGGGATTTGAGGGGTTGAGCCTTGGGAGACCAAAGCTCGGGGGTGTCTGTTCACCCTGAATTTCCAGAAGGGGCTGGAGAGCCCACATCCTGCATGGGATCTGCTCTCCCCGAGTCTCTTGGATTCCCAGCTGACTGTACTGTGGTCTCATCGCCCTCCCCCCAGGGCTCCCCATTCCCCTCCCCGCCTGCCCCTGCCCAGGACCCAGCAAGACCCCTCCGCTGAGGCATCAGGCATGTTTGTGGGTAGAAATGTTCCCAAGTGTTCCCATGCAACCAAATCAAGTGCGTGTGTAGGTGTTCTGTGTTTTTACAAACTCTCCTCCTTGGTTGTTATAAGATTAAAACAATTTTCTCCCTCAGTAAATGCTTCCCTTCAAGACCACTGGAAGTACATAATTCACCAGCCCATTTGTAGCTTCTATTTTCTTGAGGCTGGGAGGAAATCATGATTGCAGAGCCTGTTTCCTTCTAAGAGGCTAGGGCTGAGCAGGTGATGGACAGGAAGAAGTAATGTTTCAATGACAGCTCTGATCAATATTTCATTTATTTTTGAAGTTCAGAAAAGATAGGTGAGCATTGCCGGTCTTCTGGGAAGGCAGGGATAGTAGGTTTGGAGGTAAATTACTCTCTTATCCTCAGTAAATTTAATGGACACTTTCATTAAAACTGCAGGGAATTTTAAGGTACTTCTATTCCTATTTTAAAACTATAGTTGAAGATTTTTATTTTTTTAATGCTTGGATCATTTTTTGCTGCTGAGAAATCTAAACATTTTAGAGATGGGGTGCATTTTATTTTCCTTCACAATGATGGGGAATCCACGCACACCTGAGGACACAGAAACATTACTTAAAATCACAATGGATTTCAAGGAAAAATGTACACAAAGGGAGAAAATGAAAAAGCTGGCCCGGCGGATGTCAGGGGGCAGATACCAACTTGGGATTGTCCTTGAAAAAAAAAAATTCACCTGTCACTGATCAACAGTCCCAGTTTGCCAGTGTGCGATTGAAAAAGCATTCCTGCTGACTGTAAAGGGCTCCTTTTACGTGACTGTTTACATAATTACACAGCGAAACATGGCAATCTTTCAGATTTAATACATGTTTTAACAAGCCCTTCAACTATGGTGTAGGCTTCTATAATCAAATCAAGTCTTTTCAATTAAAACACAATTAGAAAAGGTGTCATGGAGTCACTGTTACACTTTGCTGCATGAAAAGATTCAAGAATGGCTTGGCTGGAAATCTGAGCTGAGTTATTAAAGATGCCTGAGCTTAAAGGCCATGGTAGACCACCAGGGAGGGCACCCTGGCTGTGGGCCTTCAGTCCTGCAGGACAGACGCAGGTCCTGAGCCTGGGGCCTCTCCTTTGTGGTTAACTGATGGATTGTGGTTGCCTAGAGAGCTTG
This sequence comes from Antilocapra americana, assembly GCA_007570785.1. NCBI lineage: Eukaryota > Metazoa > Chordata > Mammalia > Artiodactyla > Antilocapridae > Antilocapra > Antilocapra americana. The sequence goes on from ML660216.1 coordinate 6,642,554, forward strand.
TGCGGAGAAGGCAGTGGCATGCCACTCCAGTCCTCTTGCCTGAAAAATCCCATGGACGGGGGAGCCTGGTGGGCTGCAGTCCATGGGGTCGCTAAGAGTCAAGACACGACTGAGCGACTTCACTTTCACTTTTCACTTAAATACATTGGAGAAGGCAATGGCAACCCACTCCAGTGTTCCTGCCTGGAGAATCCCAGGGACGGGGGAGCCTGGTGGGCTGCCGTCTATGGGGTTGCACAGAGTCGGACACGACTGAAGCGACTTAGCAGCAGAGAGCTTGTGGATGTCTGTGGCTCTGAGCTTGATGCCCAGGTGCCAGCAAGCATGTCATGGGCAGGAGGGACTGACATTACCACATGTCATGCAGGTAACCCTCCTGAATGTCACAGGGTTACCAGAGAGATACCCACCTTGCCCTGGCATCAGCTGCAGCATCATGGGATTCTAGAGGTAGAAACTATTCTGTTGCTGTTGTTTAGTCACTAAGTTGTGTCCAACTCTATTATGACCCCATGGACTGTAGCCTGCCAGGCTTCTCTGTCCATGGGACTTTCTAGGCAAGAATATTGGGGTGAGTTGCCATTTCCTATTCCAGGGGCCTCATGGACTGTAGCCTGCCAGGCTTCTCTGTCCATGGGACTTTCCAGGAAAGAATGTTAGAGTGAGTTGCCATTTCCTCCTCCAGGGATTGAACCTGCGTCTCCTGCATTGGCAGGTGGATTGTTTACCACTGAGCCAAAGAAACTATTTTAGGCTTACTTCATCTCACTGCTTCACATAAAACAGGCTCTTGGAAGATCCAGATAGCCCTCAGTATCTATGAGTTCCACATCTGCAGATTCAACCAACCATATTTTTGCAATATGGAAAATATTTAGAAAATAATTTTCAGAAAGCTCCGAAAAGCAAAATTTGAATTTGCTGCACAAGGGCAACTACTTACATAGCATTTACATTGTATTTACAACTATTTACATAGCATTTACATTATATCAGGCATTATAAGTGATCTAGAGATGATTTAAAGTAAGCCTGAGCATGTACTTACTGCATCATGTTAGATAAGGGGCTTGAGTGTCTGCAAAGGTTGGTATCCTTGGGAGGGGGGGTCTTGGAACCAATTCCCCCATGGATGCTAAAGGCTGAATGGACATGATCTGTGTCATTCTGTGAAACAAGGTAGGAGTGTGCACCCTCCCCACCACCCCCCACTTAAAGGATCATTATCTAGTTAGAGCAGATATGCAAAAGAGCTCACAGAGCTAAAGGGTGGCCTTCAAGAGAGATGGTTCAGTTCCAAACAGACAACTGGGTAACAAAAGTCAAGATTGGTATGGTGGGTTGAATGATGATCAGCCCCCCCCCACACAAAGATACATATGCATCAAATTCCTGGAACCTGTGGATGTGACCATATTCCCATAAAAGTGTCTTTACAGATGAAGTTACAGATTGTGAGATGAGACCATCCTTGATTAACTGGGTGAGTCCTCATCCAGTGTTGTTGTTCAGCTTGATTCTTTGCAGCCCTTTGGACTGCAGCACGCCCAATCCAATGACAAGGGTCTTTACAAGAGACACATACAGGAGACACACAAGAGAAGATGATATGAAGACAGAGATAGGGATTGAAGTGATGCAGACATAAACCAAGGAACACCTGGAGCCACAAGAAGCCAAACAGTCAAGGAAGGATTCTTCGTGGAGCCTCCAGGGATACTGCAGCCCTGCATACACGTTGTGAGCTGGCAGTGCCCTCAACTCGCTGGTGACAGTTCCTCTCAGAGCAGCCCTCCCCAAGGGACTCTGGGTCCCAGGACTGGCTCCATCCTCACCCTGCGTGTGTAGGCCTGTTTAAGCCTGGCTGCTACTAGCCTTGCTTGCTTGCATGCATGCTCAGTCGCTTCTGTCATGTCTCTTTGCGATCCTATGGACTGTAGCCTCCCAGGCTCCATTGTCCATGGGATTCTCTAGGCAAGAATACTGGAGTGGATTGCCATACCTTCCTTCAGGGGATCTTTTCAACCTGGGGATAGAACCCACATCTCTTATGTCTCCTGCATTGGCAGGCGGGTTATTTATCGCCAGCACCACTTGGGAAGCCCAGCTGCTATACAGCCAACACTTCCTAAGTGCTTTATAGAAAAACCATTATTTTCCCCCAGAAGACTGAGAGCCAGGGACGTTAAGAAACTGACCATGTGATCTCAGGTGTGCAATGGAGCCAGGATCGAACCCAGGTCTCCTGCATTGCAGGTCGATTCTTCACCCATTGAGCCACCCGGGAAACCCTAAAACTCTGCTCCTACCTTTGCAAACAGTCCCTTTATCAAAATGCCTTCACGTTAATTAAGGTGAGCATGCCGTGTGCGCTACCAAGACCTTGTTTAATATGGTCTGTGGAAGTCGTGATACTTCTGCATCCTTGGACAGTACATTTATGTAGGCGAGTGGATGATCACCACTTCTTTATGACATAGGGGTGGTGGGTGTGACTGTGCCACTCTGCCCGTGAGGCTCACAGAGATAAACTTAATTCATGACGGTTATGATGCAAATGACAAATCCGCACGTCGTGGTCATGAGCTGTTTCTTCTAGCGTCACAATGGGCTTCTTCTGCTTTGTTTTCTCCCTGGTTTGGACTCTCACTTGCCTCATTAATTGTGAATCTTCTGGTTTACTCTCCGAGGTGGGGATTAAATGCTAAGCTGGTGGGAAGCCCTCCTGAAATCCCTTGGCTGTAGCGCCTGCTGCATCTCAAGCACTGTTCCCGGGAACCGGCTCAGCCCCTCGCCCTGGTCCACCCGCGCCTCCGTGTACCTGACCTTTTGCCATTATAAACAGTGTAAACACCATCCGTGGGTGTTAACCCTTCCTGATTGAGAAAAGGGTTTTTTTTTTCCTTCTACTGCCTCCCCTCCCCTTTTATGTCTGAAAGTAATGCTTCAACACATATCTTGCATTTATACATACTGTTTTTATAAGTACAACACTCTTACATTCATTATTTCAATTTGATAAAAATTAACGATGAGTGCCTCAGGGGACCTGAGGCAGAATAATCAAATCCAGTGGTTCTCAAAGTGGGGCCTCCTGGTCAGCAACATCAAAATTACATGTGTAATACAAAATTTCTCCAGACCATCACAGTTCTTCGGGCACTCCACTAGATCTAATCTCTTGAATCCATTTGTCACCTCCACTGTAAAATCATAAGGGACTGAAGTGATACCTGAAAGGCTAGTGGTTTTCCCTATTTTCTGTAATTTAAGCCTGAATTTTGCAATAAGGAGCTCATGGTCTGAGCCACAGTCAGCTCCGGTCTTGTTTTTGCTGACTGTATAGAGCTTCTCCATCTTCAGCTGCAAAGAATGCAATCCACATGATTTCAGCATTGACCATCTGATGATGCCTATGTGCACATCTGCTCTTGTGTCATTGGCAAGGGTGTTTGCTACGACCAATGTGTTCTCTTGGCAAAACTCTGTTAGTCTTTGCCCTGCTTCATTTTGTACTCCGAGGCCAAACTTGACTGCTACTCCAGGTATCTCTTGGCTTCCTACTTTTGCATTCCAATCCCCTCTGATGAAAAAAGCATCTTTTTTGGTGTTGGTTCTAGAAGGTCTTGTAGGTCTTCATAGAAGCATTCCACTTCAGCTTCTTTGGCATAAGTGGTTGGGGCATAGACTTGAATTACTGTGATACTGAATGGTTTGCCTTGGAAATGAACAGAGATCATTCTGTCATTTTTGAGATTGTATTTTGAACTCTTGTTGAGTATGAGGGCTACTCCATTTCTTCTAAGGGATTCTTGCCCACAGTAATAGATATAATGATCATCTAAACTAAATCCACTCATTTCAGTCCATTTTAGTTCACTGATTCCTAAAATGTGGGTGTTCAATCCTGCTATCTCCTGCTTGACTACATCTAATTTACCTTGATTCATGGACTCAACATTCCAGGTTCCTATGCAATATTTTTCTTCACAGCATCGGACCTTCCTTTCACCACCAGACACATCCACAGCTGAGCATTGTTTCCACTTGGCTCAGCCTCTTCAACCCTTCTGGAGCTATTTCTCTGCTCTTCCCCAGTAGCATATTGGACACCTTCCAACCTGAGGGGCTCATCTTCCAGTGTCATATCTTTTTGCCCTTTCATACCGTTCATGGGGTTCTTGCGGCAAGAAGACTGGACTGGTTTGCCATTCCGTTTTCCTGTGGACCACATTTTGTCAGAAGTCTCCACTGTGACCCTTCCATCTCGGGTGGCCCTGCATGGATGGCTCAGAGCTTCATTGAGTTCCTCAAGCCCCTTCACCATGACAAGGCTGTGATCCATGGAGGAGATAAGTACAGGACTCTTACATTGATTATTTCAATTTGATAAAGTTAAAGATAGATACCTCAGGGGACCTGGTTCTCAAAGTGGGGCCCCCTGGCCAGTAACATCAACATTATATTAGTAATGCAAAATCTCTTCAGAGCTCCTGAGACTCTGGGTGTGAGGCTAGGTATCTGTTTCTATAAGCTTTCCAGATTATCCTGAGACATGGTCAAGTTTGAGAACCACTACACTAATCAAATTTCCTCTACAGCAGCTCCCCACTTGACAGATTTTAAAACTGAGACCCATGGTAATATAGTCAAAGTCATTCACTTACTCATTCAACAAGTATTCAACACTTCTAGGGATTAGGGGTGCATAATAAAAAAGACAAATGTGGCCCTGCCTCCATGGAGTTTACCTTCTATAAAGAAACAACAATGAAGACCATGATAGGTTGTGGTTAGTGCTGTGAGGAAAGCAAACATAGGGATATGACTGAGGTTAACTAAGGAAAAGTTACACTGGATAAGGTGTTCAGGGAAGGCTTCCTGGAGGAGGTGATAGTTGAGCTGAATTTAAGAATGAGCAGGAGGTGGCCATGGCAACAGAAGGAGGAGGCAACAGCTGATGCAGAAAGCTTGGAGTGAGAAAGCATTTGGTCTCTTTCAGAAACAGAAACCCAGGTTTGGCTAGAGCTTGGTGAGTAAGGTGAGGGGCTGATGAGGGGCCAGGCAGTTCTTGCTACAAAGAGGCAGAGAAACGAGCAGAGCTTCGATCGGCCTTATGAGAATAGAGGGACAGAAAGGGAGGGATCTGTTGGGGCTGGGTTTCTTCTGGAGTAGCAGGACAGATAAGTTAACCCAACATACTTCTCACTTTCCCCTTGGAGATCCTTGCCAGGTTCTGAAACTGACAGAGGAGGCTGGAAAGCTAAAGCAGGAACCTCTGAGATGCTGAGTGAAGTCTTGGGATGCCAAGACAATGAAGATTAAAGTGAAGGTCCTGTCATAGAGGAGGGGCCCAGGTGAATACCCTGGGCTCAGGTGGAGGGCTCCTAAAAGGCATCTGATTTACCAACAGGCAAACAGAGCAAAGTTCCTAACAGGATTATAGCAACCAGCTCCCACTTTATCTGCCACAAAGAATGGGGGCCCATCCGGAGAGTCTTCACAATTTTTTTGTCTTCATATTTTTATACATAATGTCTGCTTTTCAATCAGAAATTACTAGAAATGTCTATTAACAGAACCAAATGACCAAAATCTTAAAAAACAAAACAAAGCATTAGAAGCAGATCCCCAGGTAATCTAGGCACTGGGATTAGCAAACAAGGACTTTACAATGGTTACACTAGATATATTCAAGAACACAGACAAAAAGATGGAGGAAACAGATGAAAAGATAGAGAATTTCATTAGAAAATTAAAATTTATTTTTAAAAGAATTAAACAGACATTGTAGAACTGAAAAATATAAAATTTCCTAGGAGTCCAACAGTTCAGACTCTGTACTTCCACTGCGGGGGCATGGGTTCAATCCTTGGTGGGGGAACAAAGCTCTCCCGTGCCTCATGACGCAACCCCCCCCAAAAAAAAAAATAAATCAGTAGATGGCTTGAAGGGCAGATTAGAGTCAGCAGAAGAGAAGATCATGAATTTGAACATGTCAGTGGAAAATATTCAGACAGAAGGAAAGAGGGGAAAATGTTGGGAAATCCAAAAAAGATGATAAGAGACATATGAAAACACATAAAAAAGTCTAACAGCTAAGTTGAGTTCACAAAATAGAAGGAAGCCACCCACTGGTGGGAGGTGATTTGGGGGACCCTTCCTTTTGTCCACTTGGCCTGGAGCCCTGCTTCCTAGTATCTCCCTATATTTGCCTCATAGCTCAGCAAGTAAAAGGCCATGCTTCCTGTCTATAAGCACCTGCAAACAAAGATGAACTTTTTCTCATTTGATTTTGTACTAAACTCTGGCTAATATGGGCTTCAAAATGCTTGCTAACTTGCACAGATCTCTGCTGGCAGAGACCCTGCACCCACCCTGATGACTCCCAGCTGTATCCTAGTAGAAGGGCCAGACCAGCCTTCCCAGTAGGGGAAGGACAGTTGGTCTACCATCAGATAGGGATGGCTGAAGGTACCATAAACCAGGGGTCCCCAGACTCTGGGATCTAACGCCTGATGACCTGAGATGGAGCTAATATAATAATAATAGAAATAAAGTACACAAAAAATGTGATGTGCTTGAATCATCCCCAAACCATCCCACCCCATGCTCAGGTCCATGGAAAAACTGTCTTCCACAAAACCAGTCCTTGGTGCCAAAAAATGTCAGGGACCACTGCCAAATTGGCATTCTAACTTTTACCACCTTTGCTCTCCTGTTGAAATCTAATTCTCCTGTTCTCTACTGAGAAAAGGTGATTGGGTTATACATTTGCTTTTTGAGAGTACATTATAGAGAGAGGGGAACAAATCGACTTCAACCAGAGCTGGGACTTAATTTCCTAAAACCCATGAGATGGGGAAGCAGCCTGTAAGGGATAGTCTTGCCTTCTCAATAAACTATGAAAAACTCTAAATTCCTTTCACATAGTCCCTTGTCCTCAGATTATGCAGTTTCTTTATGCAGCTGGCTTTTGAACCCAAGTACAGGACTTTAAGGAGCTTCCCAGGTAGCTCAGTAGTAAAGAATCCGGCTGCCAATGAAAGAGACAAAGGTTGATCCCTGGGTCGGGAAGATCCCCTGGAGAAGGAAATGGCAACCCACTCCAGTATTCTTGCCTGGGAAATCCCGCAGACAGAGAAGCCTGGTGGGCTACAGTCTATAGGGTCTCAAGAGTCGGATATAACTAAGCAACTAAACAGCAGCAGTGACACAGGTCTTTGAATGTTTCCCTATTCTGTTATAATTATTAGCAGTTTCAACTCTTTAAAAAATAAAAAACACTATTTACTTGGCTGCACTGGGTCTTGATTTTGGCACGCAGGATCTTTGATTTTCACCACGCAGGATCTTCAGTTGCCACATGTTGGTATCTAGTTGCCTGACCAGGGATCAAATCCAGGCCCCCCTGTATTAGGAGTGCAAAGTCTTAGCCCTTGGGCCACCAGGGAAGTCCCAGGAGTTTCAACTCTTTTCAGACTTTTGGGACCCTTGTAAACCCAGTAGCCAATGAATCAGCCATCCTCTGCCAACTCTGGGTCACCTATAAATCTGGCCAGAATAAGGGATTTCCTTGCTTCAGATCCAAAATACAAAAATAAAATTAACAAGCAATCAAACAAAAACCCTAGGAGGGGACTGGGAGATCAACTTTACACAAGCTGAGTCAGTTGTCCAAAATAATGATGGCATGGCCAGAATCTGCCATTTTCCTTTGGACTGCTCCCTTTGGACATTGCCTTAAAGCTGCCAGTGATGAATTCTAACTTTTCAGTTGTTCTGCCTGCTGCTCACCGTCTCCTGTGGACAATGCTGAAAACCAGAAAGCTTGTTTGTGGTTGGAAGGACTGCATTACTAAGTGGTGCATGCATCTGACAAAGCTAAGTCTGCAGGATTCTCATTTTTGCTCCAGCTCTTCATCTCTACACTCTCCACAATGAAGGAGTTGGGCAATTTATATTAACAAATATTTATTGAGTATTTACTGTGTGCCAGGCACTGTGCTGGGCTCTGTAGGTTTATCATCTCGATCAAGCCTCTTACTTATCCTCTTGGGCAGATACTATTTCTCTGCTTTAGGAGGAGGAAACAGGGGTTTAGAGAAGTTCAGTAACTTACATGCTGGTGACAGAGGCAGTGAGTGGCATGTCCAAAACGACTGCCATCTGACTGCACGGTCCTCATGCTTAACTCTACTGGTTTAACTTGCCTAGATGATCCCTGAAGCCCCTTCCAGCCCCAAGCATCTTTTCTGAAATAGCTGTATCTTCTGCTGCTCAATAGAGGAAGAGCTCACTGTAAGACTGACTGTAAAATCTCCGAAACCATTGCTCTTCCTCTTTAGCTGGCATCTCCAGACGCAAAAGATGCCTGGGCCATCTCAGGCATCCCTGCTCTCGAAGCAGGGAATGTTGGCCACAGGCCAGGCCAAACAATGCTCCAAATTACAGCTTGATCCACGCCCTCTTGACCTTTACTCAGAGGCCTAGAGATTTCAGTAGCGGTCAAATCATTTCCCTGAAGGAGCAAGCAGAGGAAGCTTTTCTGCCAGCCTCCTGACTCAGGAGCACACAGCTGATGTTACCTGGAGTAATCAGAAGCATAAAAGGTAACATTTTGCTCACAAGAAAACTCGGATACCTGATTCAAATGGCCTGTGTGGCCAAGGCCTCCAGGAAAGTCTGCTCCTCACAGAAACATTAAGTGGAGGGTTTCCCTTAATACAAGGCTTTGTAATGAGAAATACCCAGCTTAAGGTTGCCTCAAGTCTTCAACAGCGTTTTTGGTATCCGGCTTAAAAGACTCCTGATGATGCTGGAGCTTGCAAAATGCTTCTAGCTACCCATTTGCTCAGCTTCTTTATTGTGACTGAGTTTGTTCGTTTGTTTTTTCTGATGGGCTGCTTTAAAACAATTCTCAAATGGGTCAGTGAGGGGGGAAAGAAATCCAGTCACCAAAAGAAAGCAAAATTGAAATACTATTTCAGCCATTTAAGTCATAGCATCCACGTCTAATACTGCTCCTCCATGTAAATATATTGGAGAAGGAAATGACAACCCACTCCAGTATTCTTGCCTGGGAAATCTCAAGGAAGAAGAAGCCTGGTAGGCTATAATCCATGGGTACAAAGAGTCAGAAATGACTTAGTGACTAAACAACAAAAAACATACATATATATGGCATCCATACTTAATACTGCTCCTCCATATGTATACATAGGAGAAGGGATTCTAGATACAATATTCTAGATACATATAAATGTATGTATATCTCAACTACTTCTGAAAATGAAAGCTATAGTTTGCCAGAATCATCTGGATTGCTAACTCTAAGCTGCATTCCAGAGTCAGGCAGGAATAGATAATTACTGGAAGCCATTCCCTCCCCCCACCACCCAGATCTGTTTATTTCATATTTAATTTTTTTTTTTTTTTTAAGAATTAACAAGGGAGAACCGCCATCTGTCATTACTCCCTAGGGATCTGGAATTGAAACTTCCATTGCTAATGGCTTGTGATTTCCCCCAGCTCTCTAAAAGCTTCAGAGATCTAATTTTTTCTAACAGAGGCTTTGTCTATAGTGAATGAAACCCTGGCTACGAAGTTGGCTTGGTTAAAACAATTGTCATGTGTCTAATCAATCGCCAGCCCAGGATTGATGCTCGGGACTGGTGCAGCGAGATTTCCCGGGGGGAAGGGAGGAGGGAGGGGGGTTCCGGAGGGGAAGCATATGTAAACCCATGGTGATGTATGGCAAAAACAATAAAAAAAAAAAACAAAGATAAACAATAAAAATCTAGATCTCTTTAGAAAAAAAAAAAAAAACAATGGGAGTTA